>CM034244.1:15925764-16375936 GCA_019916065.1 Vitellaria paradoxa | reverse complement strand
AGCTAACGTCTTATGAGAGACCTACAGAGCCACCTAGACATGCCTGAGTTTATAGACTATATATTTGTCAGGGCAGGTGCATATGGGTTTTATCGCCTCGGGTGTATCATGTTGTATAGACCATTAATCACAGTACTTGAAGGGTAAAGAGTGGAGACCCACATTTTCTGTATGCCAATCGGGGAGTGCACTATTGCATTAGAGGACGCCAATGCCATTACCAGGTTAACAATTGATAGGATGGTAGTTATCAGCGTCGATGTGACTCATACTCCTCAGGCATGGATTGATATTGTCCAAGGCCACCTAGGTGTGGCCTTACCTGCCAATGATATCAAAGGCAACACCATTAGGATCAGCTAGCTACAGCAGCACTTTATACATCTCCTAGTTGATCCGATGATGACTTAATGTGTCGCCATGCCAATGCAACCTTGTTTATGTTGATTGGAGGATACTTATTCGTAAATAAGTCCAGTAACATAATCCTAATGATGTTTTTACCATTAGTCAGTGACTTGGACCATGTTGGCTAGTATAGCTAGGGATGAACAACTTTGGCTTATCTATTCCAGGAGATGTACAAGGCATCGTAGACCCAAGCGAAGAAGATAGTTGGCCCATTAGTCATTCTATAGATATGGGCGTGGGAGAAGTTCTTTTTACTCCCCCTGTTTATAGGACGTCGAGGCCAACAAGTTGACATGCCTCAGCCTGAGGCACTTGGTGCACCTTATCTAGATGCCCCTAAATATGGCACATCCACCCGATGTACCACCTATGGCACCTTCAGTAGCTAGTCCAATACCTCTTATTCAGTCAGCTAATCCATACGGCTACATGTATCATAATGTTAAATGTATTTCATCTTTTCCTATGTTAGTAAAGTTGCTACTTGTTTTCATAATACACTAATAATATGTATTTACACTTCGAACAGATGACGGGCAGGCCTTACATTAATATCTGCACATACTCTACTTGAGTACAGGGACCAACTGGACTTGATGACGGACTCTTGGATGGCATGGTAACCATATCCAGTGGACCTACGTATCCCAGTATATGACCAAGAGGTATGGCGGACGAGATTCATATTGATTTTCTATGAGATAGTCAAGATGCACTTGCCTAATCGCATGCTGCAGCAGTTTAGGATGGTTCAGCACGAGCCCATCACTTGTGACACATCTCATAGTTTACATGCCATTAACTGACGAGGCAAGGTAGGTACTGACTGGAGTATACAGCATGTTAATCACATCACTGCATGGAATGAGTGATGTGCTAGGGTAGTCACTACTGACCCATTTATTGGTTGTAGGGATCGTAGTGACCCATATATAGTCGAATGAGTTGATTGCGAGACATCCTATTGATTAGGTATCCCGTCAAGCCTCCTCACGATATGCCTCCTATTTGGTCCCAGCCGGTGGCTACCACTAAAGAAATATTGGTAAGTACTATTATAACAAAACAGACTGTATTTTACTGTTCAATTAGAATGGTTTATATTCCTAATACGATTGGATAATGTTTTTAGGTATAGACTATAACCATAGCCAGACAAGTTAAGTAGATCTCTTTAACTACACTAATATGGACGAGGTGCATTGTCTAGCAACGACCTTGAGAATGAAATGCCGAACGACTATTGTAGCCCTAAATGAGGCAGATCGTCTAGCTTAGCTAGCCCATCAGCCTCAGCCAGAGATTACCAATTTTGCCAGAGTGGGCCTATCGCCATCAGATATGTCGATATCATCATCCGATGCACCTGCTGACCTTCCCAGCATTGATGACTACACAGTGATCATTGAGCATGCCAAGTAGTTTCCACCACATTTTGTCCAGTCAATTACACTATTAGACATTGTCCAATTTGGTATTATCACCGAGCAGTCCATGACCATCCTTTTTAGTGCAGTACGTGAGAAAGAAGAGGGCAAGGCCTCAATATTAGGCTAAGATGGAGACTTTGAATCATAAACAATTAGAGTAGCCCTTCAGCTATGCATAAGGGAACGAGCAACCCTCTTAGCCAACGGAGCCTTCGACTCAGCTGCAGTTAGGAGAGGGACGTAGGAACCTAAAGTAGACTCTAAAGATTCTTAGCTATGGCACCCATTAGTACTTTGTTATGAATCTTTAAATATATTTACCCATGTTATGGATATAGAATTCTCAATTCTTGTTTTGCTTTTCAGATGATTGATTAATTGAAAAACAATATTCAAGTACTATACAATTTTTTTTATATTTTTAAGTGATCTGTATTTATATTTGATATATATTTCTTTTACAGTTGCTAAAAAGCTTAATTTAAACTTAATAAATTTTAAGTTTATATTTTCTAGTCGTACATACAACTTGATATTATTTTTTGTTGTTACGTTGTTAATGATATTGTTGTCATTGTTGGGTTTGTAAATAGGTCGATGAAACATGGAATTAGAAGTACTCCACTCATACATATAGGATTGTTTAATGTACAGCTATCATTTTTTAATTTTTTTATTCTCTAGTCGTACTTCTAGGATTATTTTTACTGATCTATTATTGATATTGCTTGTTGTTTTTGATATTTTTGATGTGGGTGGGATAGAATAAACAGATTACTATTGATCTTGTTGATGTGGGTAGGAGAATAAACAGATTATAGTTGGTAGTGTAAAGTAGAAAACCGAGATATTGTATCGCGTTTTATGGTTTGCCTAAAACTGCAGAATGATGTTGCTTTTCTTGGTTGAAACTGCGAAATGGTTTCGCATTTCTTTGATTTTTGGCAATAACTGCAAAATGGTTTCATTTTTTTTTTTTTCTGATTTTTGGCAAGAACCGTGTAATAGTATTGTGATTTCAAAACCGTAGCACCAATTTGCATTTTCACTAGCTGTATGAAACAAAATTTGAATTTTTGACAGCATATTTGCAAAATTTGGGTCAACCATCCTTAGAAAAAAAAAAAAAAAAGAAAAAAAAAGTTTAAAGAATCTAGGTTGGGTAAAAAAAAATAGACGAGTGTAATTTTGTCAATAATTAAGGGGATATTTTGAAAGAGAAATTAATGAGAGAAAGAGAATCTAGGTTATAATAAATAATAGATAAGGGTAATTTTGTTAATAATTAAAAAGAATATTAATTGAGTCATTGCATTAACAAGTTTTGCTTTAACATTATCGCCACCCTTTATAAAATTGAAAATCTAGAGAAAACATTAGAAGTATAACAGTCTATTTAAATGAAGTGAATGGAATGAAAAGAAAAAAATAAAAGATTTCAGAATCAATCAGTTATTTGTGAATTTTATTAAGAGAGAAAGAAAAGAAATGGAAGGAAATGAGAAGACAAATGAGTGTTAAAAATTTAAAATTTTTCATTTTCTTAAAGTTATAGAAAATAGAGAGAAGAGAAAAGTGAATTAATGAAACTTTTAAAATGACATATTTGCCTATAAAATAAAAATAAAAAAAATTAAATTACAAAAATGTTTTAAGTCTAAATAAATTGATCACTATAATTTTTTGAAGAATTTAATGGTAAAATAGCCACACACCATTTCTTTTCTTTAAATTTCTTCTCAACTCACAAATAAGGAGACAAAGTTATTATTTTTTATCCAATAATTACACTTTTAAACAAATAGAAAAAAAATTATTATCAATATTTTTTAAGCTCTTAACTAATATATAGGGTGTGTTTAGAGTGATAAAAAGTAAATAAAGTAAGATAAGTTGTGGGTTCGTAATTCATATAATGAGAGAAAAATAAAAAATTTTTAAAAATTTTCAAAAACTTTTAGAAATTTTTAGAATTTTTTAAAAAACCAAACGCAACCATTATTTTTTTTTTCAAAAAAATTGTGGGTTTTTTCTTTTTTTTTCAGAATTATAATTATCGAAAAAATGATTTCCAAAATTGAATCATTTTTTTTTTCAAAATTGAATCATGCAGCTATTGAAAAAATTATTCCCGTTAGCTCCAATTTTTTTTGTTTTGGGTTTTTTCTTTTTTTTTTCCACAACTGTAATTATAAAAAAAATGATTTCCAGAATTGAATGAGGCAGCTAATGAAAAAATTATTCATGTTCTTTTTATTATTTTCCTATTATAACTTGACAATGAAGTCATTTTTGGACTGAAAAATTTGTGAGGATATGTCAAAATAATATAATAATAGGATTTTACAATAAAAGTGTAATTTACAAATATTTTTAATTAAAACAATTAACTTATCTAAAAAAGTCATATTAGAATATTAATCAATTTATTTTTTTATAAATATAAGTAATTAAGATTATTTAAATAAACAATAGATAATTAAGAAGTATTAGGAGAAAATAAAAAAACATAAAATTAGTAGGTGGTTAGAGCGTATTTAAGGTAGATAAAAATATAAATAGGTAAAATTACACAATTATGTGATAGTTATACAAAAATTACATTTTAATGTCATTGAATTATATATGGTTAGTTATAAAAAGTTAAGGATATTATAAGAAATAAAAAAGAAAAAATTTATTAAATTTTGGTGTTTATCCGATAATAATGTAAATTTTAATTGTGAACAGACTTAATTTTTGCTATTATATTATTTGTCCAACCTCTATCTAGTTTGAGGAAGCTACCCTTGACTGCATATTAAATTTTTTTCAAAAATCTTTATGCCAAGACAAATTGAGTCTACTTTTATGACCAATCAGAAACCTAACGGGAACCTCTTTTATTTTATCACATGGCAAAACACTCTAGTTCTTCTTTCTGCTACCTAAATTTTCTCTTTCATTTTTCTTACTTTTAAATAAATAAAATAAAAATCCATTTGGGATTGTTAGGTTAATAAGCATATTTTATATACAATAAATAGGTAGGAAAAAATTTTATAACTTTTATCTAGGACCCATTGGTAAATAAAATATCTCAAATTTTTGACAACTTTTTTTTAATGAGAATTTTTTTTTTTCCATTAATGGCCCTTAGCCACCAATAACCATTTGTTATTTTATTTTTGAAAATAAAGAAACAACTCAAATTGAAATTTAAATAAATTGAAAGAAATTTAATTGGAATAAATTCAATTTAAAGATTGAAAATTTTGAAAAATTTTTAATGGCCCTTAATTGAGAAAAAAATGAAGAACACTTTCTTATCATATATGTTATTTGATAATTTTTGTTACTTTTCACATGCTTTGCATAATACCTCATTGAACATGGAGTAAGATTTTAGAGATTTCTCTAAAACTTTCATTTTAGACATGAATATGCCTTGATTTCCAATTATTTCTAAGTTCATCTTTTGAGGACTTTTTAAAATCCTAACAAAAAATTTAAGTTTTGCCTTAGAGCATTAAAATATGTACACTGAGGTTTAATTAATGTTGTTAATTACTTTTTAGATTCATATAAATGACCATTAATGATAAATTTAGTTTTTAGGTTTTCTTACAATTATGTTTCTCTTTTTGTAATAAGTTAAACTAATGAGGAGATTTTGTTTGTAATTGAAGGTATCGTGGCTGAAGATTGCGTGTCCTTTTTTTGTTATCTGGGAGAAGTATTGTATCAATGTCTGAAGGATTGTCATACAATTGTGACTACGAGCGATGCATTCAGATGCTTCCGAGTGTAAGTTACGACAAGTTAGTCACGAAGTTGTGCTCTGTGTTGGGCGTGCAACAAGGTTGGGTCAACATGAAAGTCATATGTCGTTACTTGTATCTATTTGGAGACACCATCCGTACGTGGGGGCTTAGATTGGATGATGACGACTCAATTCGGATATTAATGGAAGGAATCAAGAAGTTAAACTGGTCTCACACCGAATTGTACATATAGTATGAAGTTACATCAATCGAGTCTCCTGTACGTGCACTATTAATCCCCGAAGAGAACCAGCTCCCGTAGCTAGCTCAAGAGGAGAACATAATATTTCAAGTGAGGAACTTTGTAGCCACGTCCTTGTAGATGTTGCTTAATGGGATGTGGTCCGAGAGCCAGCTGATCACCAGTACCAAATGGGGACCAATGATTCAAACGAGCCGCTATGCATGGAGGAAATGATGGCCGAGCCTGAAGATAACCAAGTAATTAGTATAGATTTTGATGATGATCTGGATTTCGATGTGGGCTGTAGTGTCTCCCAAGGAGTAGATCAGGGAGAGCCCGAATTGCATCAACTTGATTCACAAACATTTGCAACAGTGCCTGAAGTTAGCACTACCTGCTCGACATCAGGAATTACTTACAAACAGTGGGATCCCACGAGTCAAGAACCTCGCACTGGTATTCTATTCAAGGAGAAAGTTGATCTGATGAATGCTTTGAAGACGTATTCATTGAGGACTAACACACAGTACCAAACTATTGAGTCTCATACACGGACATAGGCGATCAAATGCAAGATGGTGGGAGGAACAACTTGCAATTGGCGATTATGTGCAACTAAGCTGAAGAAACATGGACAGTGGCATATTACTGTCTATGTTGGCTCACACACATGTGTATATGTCAGGATGAATCAAGATCACTCGCAGTTAGATGAGCGATTCATTGCATCTTACATTGAGAAAATGGTAAAGAAAGACCCATCGATATCACCCGGTATACTAGCTGCGTGTTAGTGAACAAACAGTATCAGTACCATATTTCATATAATAAAGCATGGGTGGCAAAACAGAAGGCAATTGCTGGTATTTTTGGTAGCTGGGAAGAATCATACAGTAAATTGCCAATCTTTTTGCACGCTGTTCAAACATTTAATCGTGGTTGCATTGTTAACTACTTTTACCATCCAGCGACTACTCCGGGTACTGCAATCTTACAATATGTTTTATGGGCTTTCAAACCATGTATCGAAGGGTTCAAATTTTGTAGGCCCATTGTGAGGGTTGATAGCACTCACCTATACGGCAAATACAAGGATAAGCTTCTAATTGCTATGGGAGTTGATGCGAACCTGCAATATTCCCACTTGCCTTACTGCTATTGACGATGATTCATTCAAGAATTGATTCTAGTTTCTCTATAACTTGAGGATACATGTAGTGCCAAACAGATGAGACTTATGCCTTATTTCAGATCGGCATCCTGGATTTGTTTCCGTAGTTAATAATCCTAGTTTAGGCTAGGCACCACCAAATGCCACTCATTGGTTTTGTCTACGATATGTGGAGACAAACTTTAAGAAGAACTTCGGTGGAGTTCAGCTTACTAAGTTGATGCCAAATGCAGCAAAACCCCTCAAGTTCGCAAGTTTGAGGCTATAAGCAAACGATAAGGGAGTTAAACATAGAGGTGTGGAAGTATCTTGATGAGATCCCAAAGGAGAAGTGGACTATGTCTCACGATGGGAGCCATAGATATGGAAACAAGACCAATATATTGGAGTACTTCAACAACGTAACGCAGGGTGCTAGGGCCTTGCCCATCGCAACTTGTGCTCAGTTTACTTTTTACAAAGTGTTGACATATTTCAGTGACAGAAATGCAGTGGGGGTGGCCTGCCAGAGGAATGGAGTTCGACTTTCCCCAAATGTCTGAGAGTTGGTCGAGAAGTTCCAACTCCGTGCTCGCACCCATCATATAGTGTGTTTTAACCAAATTGATGGTGTTTACGAGACAACCATGGGCCACCATGTTAATAGAGGAGGTAATGTCCAAGTTGTCAATCTCAAGGGAAGAAACTTGCACATGTGGTAAATGGAGTCATCTTAGGATTCTATGCTCACATGTGATTAATGTATGTGAGGTGCGACACTATGATTGGATGAGAATGATAGCACTAGAGTACTTTATCGATACATATGTCAGCATTTATACTCCTCGATTCAAGCCCATGCATGATCCAAAGTATTGGGAAACACCGAGTGTCCCAAAGTTTATTCTGAATCAGTGACTAAAGTGACAAAAAGGCAGGCCAATGTCGACCCGCATCCGGAATAAGATGGATAGGAGTGAAAGCACTTCGAAAGTGCGATGTGAAATTTGTCGCGAGGGTCATAACAAAAGGAAGTACTTGGGCAGACTTTCGAGATAGTTATAATAGTAGATGCTATTTTATTTTTAATAATGTAATGATGTTTTGTTTCAAATATGTTGGGCTTATGTAATCACTAGAATGAACCTAATATGGATGATACTTTGTTTATTTGATTGTAAAGCGAATAGACATTTGCTTTATTTGCATGTTATCACTATGTTTCTTAGATAGCTCGAATGACATTTTCTTTTTATCAAATGCTTATGTAATTTTTAACATTCACTATGTGTTTGTATTAATAGTTTCTTTATTTGGCATTTTATCACTAATTCGAGGATAGTTTGAATACATTACTTTTATTTTTTTTCTCTAACGCCTATGTCATTCTAATCTATTGTTATATACAGCTACTTGTAGACCAGTTATGGACTCACGGACGGATTTGTTTTCACCCGGACCCGACGATCCATCAGTGTTGCACCGTCAGGAGTGGCATCGATCTTCATGGATATGGGATGATGAGGTAAGCTTATAATTTAAATTCCAAGTATTGTTTTGATTAAAGTAATATGTATGTAAAACACATCCTAACGGTTGAGTGTGTTCCTGTAAAAGTGTGAAAAGTTAAAGAAATTTAAAAAATTTTGGTAAAATTTTGAGAAAATTTAAAAAAAGGGATTTTTAATATGAAAATAGTTAAAAAAATTAAAAATTTTGAGAAAGTTAAAAATATTTAGCTAAATTTGGTACTTTAAATGCATACTTAAACTCCCTTTTTATCACCCTTAATTAACCACGTGAAGAGATGTTAAATCTTGATTTAGGTATAGAACAATTATTATTTTTACTTAAAATAAAATAAAATAAATACATTCAATATGAGTAATTTAAATTTAAAATTAGAAATTTTGAAAATAGCTACCTTCAAAGCTAGTATAATTGAACTATGATTTTGCGGCCTTTAAAAGTTAAAAATATTAAGAGTTGTTGTTGTAAGAAAAATAACTTAACTATTATTTAAACTTTTCACACTTTTTGTATTTCTTAATTCAATTTCCATTTTTTATTTGTATTTTTAATATGATTACTAATATAATTTAAATATAAAATTAATAATAATATTAAATTTTTAAACAAGCGGATCATTTTTTAGAAACCTAAAAAATGAGTGCCTTTTCAAAACTCCATTAGTTTTTTACATTTATTCAGATTCATATTCACAATTCTAGTGTCTTTGTAAACAAAAGGAACAAAAGTTTTGGCGATGTGGAACAACTCATTCGAGATTTTGAGAGGAAGTTTTGGTTTGTAAAAGATCTTAAAAAATATATGTGATTTTTATCTTAATACCTTAATCTCTTTTGATACATGTGATTTTTATTTTATAGGTTACTTTTACGCTTTTTTCTATGTAAGTTGTCTCTATAAGTTTGCTAGTTTACTTAACGTTTTATCATCACATATACTAATGTCGTGTTTTTTCTCAATGTAGGAGAATGTAGCCCTTAAAGTCAGGAATAGTAAGTAGTTGATGCGTGATTTTACTCGTATACCCAGAGATAGTAGGGTGTTCGAGTACTTGGCTATGGTGGGGGTGTATAGATTCTATAGGATGAGCTGTATTAAGTTGTACCACCCCCTCATCATAGCCCTAGTTGAGCACTGGAGGCCTAAGACACATACATTTTACATGCCCTATGGGGAGTGCATAGTGACACTCGAGGACATCAATGTGATCGCAGGCTTACCAGTTAATGGATTTGCCGTGACTGGTATGGACAAGGAGCACAGTGTGACAGAGTGGATTGCCATCGTTCAGAAGCTATTAAGCATTACCCCTCTTGCAATTGCTATCCATGGAGCACTACAGATCACTTGGTTGACTCAGCATTTTACTCGATTGTCGAAGGGTACAGATGACGAGGTTGTGCAACAGCACGGGCCACTCTATTATTGTTGATCAGGGGTGGCTTGCTAGCAGACAAGTCAGGGAATATGGTGAAACTCATGTACCTCCCGATGTTGGAGCAGGTGGAGCACGTTAGTCCCTATAGTTGGGGGTCCATAGCACTTGCTTGGTTGTATTGGGAGATGCAAGGCGGCGCAGCTAGGCGCGAAGGAAATCTTGGCCCTCTAGTCATATTGCAGATCTAGGTGTAGGAGCGGTTATCTCTTATGCGACCGCTCATCCGACAACCTACGCCGATTACAGCACCCATGGATCCTCCAGCTCAAGATGCACCCACTGATGACGCTGTACTTGCAGAGGAGGAGCCAGCCCTTAACCCAGCCCATGTTGCTGATGCAAATCCCAACCCTCTACCACTACTAGCGGACCCATACAACTATAGATATGAATGTTAATAAGTAATTTAGTGTAGTTATTCATTAATTTTCCTTTTATTTTTTGTAACATAATTATTACTATAATTAATACTATGTATTCTCACTGCAGGTGGTGCGCTCCACTTATGTTGACTGTTTCATGTACTCTCAGAGGCTACAGGGATCAGTTGGATATGATGACCGAGTCACAGATGGCGTGGCAACTATATCTGACGGATCTTTTCATACCAGCAAGCGACCGGCCAATTTGGCGGGGCTAAAGTGCCCCTTATATGCTATGATGTGGTCGAGATGTACTTCCCAGACTGGGTTATGTGACGGCTTGGGATGATTTAGGAGGAGCGAGTTATGTGTGACACTAGCCTTGTATTGCATGGCACTTGATCAACGAGGTTGCGTAGGGACTCGCTGGGATGTCCACCACCGAGAGCACATCACCACGTGGGAGGATCGACTAGATAAATTGGTCATAGCTAACCTATCTATAGGCTGGATGGCACCAGACGATCCGTATATGCAACGGTATAGGATGATCAGCAGGACGTCAATTGGACCTCTGCAAGACGTGCCTTCGATCAAATCTCAGCTTGTTGTAGCTACAAAGACTATACTGGTTAGTGGCTTGTTAGTCAATAAATAATTAATATTATTGATTTTCAATTCAATGCAATTTATGACATGTACCTAATATCGTTTATCGTATGTTTACAGGTGGACACAGCTATGAGGGCTACTTAGATAGCGATAGATCTCCTTAGTTGTAGAGATTGGGAGGAGGTTTATCGGTTGGTGGAGACGATGAGGACTATCAAGAGGAGGATGATTGCACCCATAAACGAAGAGTGCCGACTGACCAAGGCTGGACGAGCAGTGACTCTGCCATCTCCCCCGGGTGATAAACTATCATCATCTACTGGAGCCAGACCATCCAGTTTTGCAGGAGCTATACTCTCCACTTCTGTAGAAGTTGGACTCTCCAGTTCTCCAGGAGGCCACCATCGGCTTCTGCTAGGCCACTATCACCTATTATTGATTCACATCACCCATTGGAGAGTATTAATGACTACATTATAGTCATGGATGATGTGGGTACTACACAGTCACCACCGTTGCAGCCTATACCATCAGTTCCCACCACCAGCATAGCATCACCATCATAGAAGGACATCAAACAGCACCCCTTCCTCCTAGATAGGACACCAAAAAGAGGCCTAGAGTTCATTTTAACCTAAGTATACAACCTTCAACCCATTTAGAGCTGTCTTATGACCCACCGCCTCAGTTGTAGCCTTCGGTACCACAGATTCGGCTACAGGTGCAAGAGGGGCGGAGGAACCCCCCATAATAGGAGGCGCCCTTCTTGTGGGACAGAATAGCCATCATCTACCCGGAGTTTTGTACATTCATCTTTTTAATACGAATGTAATATTTTATGAAGTATACATAATCGAAAAATTCATTTATATATTTTTCATAACTTTCTTCATTTATCTTGCAATCTTATTTCCTTTTTATGTATATATATATATATATATGATATTTGTGTTAATGCCATTTCTATAAGTTAGTTTATATTTTTGTTATTGTATATCAAAAATCTTATTTCACAATTGTGATATTATTACTTAAAAGTTGTTATTGTTAAAGAGTTTCAGTTTATTTTAGTTTTTTTATGTGATTCAGTGAAATGTTGGTGTTTTGAGCAGGTTGTGTATGTTAATGGAGGCATAGAGACGAATGGACAGTGTACAAAAGTGGGTCGGACGAAAAATGCTATTTCATATAGCATTTTGGCTGGAATTGAAAATGCTATTTCATATAGCGTTATCACATTGAAGGCGTCAAACCATATAGTGTTCTCTATCAGGGTTAAAATTGCTACACCAGAAAATGCTATTCTAAATGGTGCTTTTCACTTTATAAATTACTGTTTTAAACAGTGTTTTCATTAACCATAAAACTCAATTATTTTTAAACAGATTGTAAATGTCATATATTTTGTTAAAAGAATCGTAGAAGAAAAAAATGAAAAATTTTTATAAATTTTCAAAATTTTTAAAAAAACCAAACACAGCCGTTATTTTTTTTCCCTAAGCTTGTAAACGGAGCATAAGTGGAAACTAACATTCCAAAGGCCCACATATGCTCGGACTTGGGACGCGGGAGTTGCAGACCAAGCCCAATACGTCACGCGCTCTCTTTGTCTCCCTACTCTAGTCTCGAGTCAAGTCGATAATTCCGACTCCGAATATTTTTCAGGAAAAAAAAAAATTAGCGAATTTTGAATTTTGATTAATCAGTTGCAGAGGAATAATTGAAAGACGCAACAGTAATAAAGATCGGATCTTTCCCGATCGAATCACATTGGTTTCTCTCCATTGATCCGAATTTCGTCTGTCTGGAGGAATAGAGCGATGGAGAGAATGATGAATATGTTGAAGAAACCTAACCCTCAACAGCAATTGAGGGACTGGCAGCGCCGTCTCCGCCAAGAGTGCCGCAACATCGAACGCCAAATCCGAGGTGCTTAATTTTATTTCGTTTCTTCTCTCCCTCTTCATTTATTTATTTATTTTTTTAATTTTTGGGGTCCCCTGTTGAATTTTATTTTTGTCTTGCGTTTTTCATGGGTTTTACTTTTGGAGCAGGGAAATTATGATTTTTTTTTCAATTTTTAATTTTAATAATCCTGAACTTCGATTATGGAATTGTTTTTGTTTTTGCTTGTTGTTCTTTTGGTTTGGGGTTTTGGATAGATATACAGAGAGAGGAGAAAATGTACAGAAAGCTATTAGAGAAGCTGCCAAGAGAAATGACATGGGCTCTGCCAAGGTAATACCACTCCATTGATCCATTATCATTACTTCCAACTGCTTCTGTTTGTCAAACATACATGAAGCACCCCACTTTTCTTTTTTTTTTTTTTTTTTTTCTTTCTTAAATACGTGTATGGATTTTCAATATCGACAGTATTTTTTATTTTTCAAAATTTCTAAATGGCTTTTAACACCATGGACGTTCTAATTTCATGAATTGTGATGATCACAAAGAGGTGGTGGTTACGGTGGTTGCATTTGGTTCACGTTGACATGGTAATTTTTGTTTTTATGGAAAAGGAAATTGAGTCCCAAAAAAAATATTAAAAAAAAAAAGCTTAGTTGAGAATGTCCACCAATTCAACATGCCCCGTATGGACAGTTTAGAAGCAATTAAGAACCCTTACACGATGGAAATTAGCCTTGAAGAAGTATAATTCGAAGCTGAAAGGAACATTGAAGTGTCTGATCAACAGTTGTGCGAATCCAGATCACCCTAGCAACATAGGCAAATAAAAGAACAGAAAAGAAATCACAAGAATGCATGATTTACATAGTTTGACAAAGTGCCTATGTCCATGGGTGCGATATACCACTTTTCATTATCAAATCTCCAATAATGGACTAGGATACAGCAATGGATGAAAGAACCTTGAAGAAATTCGTAGAGAAACCCTTCTCACCTTACTCTTTGTTTATCTCTCAATCCATATTCTAGAAAACTCTAATTTGAACTTAGAGTATGCGTACAGGCATAGCACGTTCTTATATATAGAGATGGAAACTTAGCCTGAAATAGACTCAGAAGTTGTCCCAGAATTTTTGAAAACCTGTCACTCATTGGGACGAGCTTCTAGCAAGCTAACCTGCTGCACAAAAATGTTTTGTAATTCCTAGTGACCGCTGTAAGCCATCCGGCAAGTTTAGGCTGTTCTGTACACCTCTCTATCTTTTAGTGAGCTCCCAACGATCGTAGCGAGAACCAATTTTGTACAGTACCAAAGAGGCAAGTGCCCCACACCCTCCAACCTTCTCTTTATTTTTGTGAATCAATGTAGATATACCTAAACAAGTAGATGCCTTCAGTCTTCTTCGCTCAAGCATATGCTATTTTATTGGAATCTGAATGAAATGAGTATGATCCATAACTTAACTCCAGTTTTAAACATACATTACATGAATGTTTAGGCGTTTACGATTGGCCCATAATTATCCATATGAGAAGTGCCTATTGGCCCACCAATGTTTTCTTAGAAAATGTGGCTTAACAGATGTATGCTGGTCCAATTAGTAACCTTAGGCGTGAATAGGGCGATAAAGCTATTTCAAATTAAAAAAATTATTTGTAGCATATGGTAAAATAATTTTTGAAACAATTGAGCCAATAGTATAAGAATGAAATAGAATGTTAAAATGTTAGTCATTATCTCACCTAAAAGTCTAAGTTGTTGGGGGGTGGGGGTGGGCAAGTTTGTTATTTATATTGACTTATTTCTCTCAACATTTTCCATAGAAAAACCCATTGCATATCAAAAGATATAATACACCTCCCTCAATTCCTTAATCATCAAACAATACAATAAGATAGTCACCATTACATTTACACAAACAACACCAATTCACTAGCATTTGTCTCTTCTTTATCATATTGTCAATGGTGAGAATCTTGTCATGCAAAATAATTGCATGAAAACTACTTTAGAAGAGGCTCCACTTTTTTCACAAAGTTACTTCATGGAAAATCCTACTCTTTGTCCCATAAAAGTGCCACATAGAAAGATTTAATCCCCAAAAAGCCATTCTTGGATGATACCATGACCATTGCAACGCCCTTTGTGGGTGAGTAGGTGCTGTGTGGACGCCCAATCCCGTGTGGATCCTGGTCACGTCAAACCATCTTCCCCTCCTTCGTCCGTCATCTTGCGGTAGGTGGACATTCTAGACCATGGCTTGCGACAGGGGGCATTTGATGACATTCACGCAATGATGAACATTTGAAGATTTGCCCTAGGCCAGGAGTAAGGCCTAGGGATTGCCCAACCAAATGGCTCACTAGCACACACTCACCTATGGGACCACTGGGACAAACGGATTGTGGTTAGAGTTAGGAGATTTTTAAGGTCTTCCCTCAACTGGCCTAAGGAGAGAGAAAGATTCACCCATATCCCAACGCCCTAATTATACCATCGATCACCGCCATCAGGTGTCACCCTCTATTCGATCCCAAATCCCAACATCTCGGATACTCAACACCCAGTCTGACGCCTAAAGAGTTGTCTCCATCACTTCGTATGAGCAAGAACCTCTAATACACCAAACTCTTATGCCTCCATAATCACAAGCCTATTTTCCCGCTACGACCAAGGGATTATAAGTACCCCAACCTTCCATATCTAAAATAGACATTTGGTCTCACCCACCAAGTCTTCTCTCTCTTTTTCTTGTGGGTTGTCCTAACTCTCACCCTACTACTCTGGTGAGTACTACCCTTGAATGATTGACATTATTCTTGGATCATCGGACCGTCTAGCTTGACCCCGATCCCCCACACCTTCTTCTACCGCACTTTTCTAGTATAAATCATTTGAAAGTCTAAAATATCATTTAGTTCCTAATCTATGAGATTCCTCTCGAGTTTAATATGTCAAACCCCCAAAACACTTACACAAGCCTCTCTCAATGAATAGAATTCTTTCTATAAATATTCTATTAGTTTATCCATAACCCTCACAAATTAACAAGGGATTCAACTACTCTCACTTTACAGTGTTTGAGAAGAATAAATGTTCATTCAATCAATTACAATAACTTCATTAAGAACCATGAATGTTAAGTTGCTATGAGCATGGAAAAAATAGAGTCAATGTGAATTTGAAAAGTATTAATCATTGTTGAAGACTCTATTGTGCTATGCTTCAAGATGTAACATTCTTTTTTGGCTCTCTGGAAAATACTTATGTAATCATCAAAATCAATTGAAACTTATACATTTAAACCATGGGACTGACATTTAATTTTTTATTGTAAAGAAATGCTATGTTACGTTAAATTGAACATTTTGTATGTATTACTATGGCAGTGTCTTCACATTTGGGAAATTTTTTTGTAACACAAATCAGTTTGCAAATAGAGATAATAGAGATGCAATGATGAACTTTAGTTGTTATTGTGCTGAATTAATCCTATTAATACCAATTTATGTTTTTCAAAGCATAATTCTTAAATGCCGCCAATCACAACATTAACTTCATGCTCTTCTTCCGCAATACCTATGCCCACAAAATATGAGTCTCAAAAATGCTTTCAACTCGAAGAATGACCACATACAACATTTTCATAGAATACCGTTATGAAAGAGGACTTACTGGAACAAAACCTTTATTCTAGGTTTTCCATGTGAACTCCTGGAAACAAACCTTTTTTTTTTTTTTTTGATATGTTTTCTTCAAGTTATTCCTCGATCACATTACTTATACATTAATGTGGTGATTCAATAAACTCATAGGCATGACTGTATAACCACTAATTTTTCATCTCTTACAAGTTTTTGTGATATTAAGGAAGAAGCTTTGTCCTAAATTTAAAATATCTCCGTTTTCTTTATTTACATTTTCTTATGAATTTTTGTTTCAGGCACTAGCTAAGGAGATTGTGAGGTCTAGGCAAACTGTGAACCGTCTTTACGAAAACAAGCACAGCTAAATTCAATATCAATGCACCTTGGGGAGTGTTGGTACAATGTTTCACATATCTAAGCTCATAGGTTACTTGTGTGTATTTTCACTTCAGTTTAAAACTTACTTGTATAACGAAGGTAGCTACTAGCTAGTCCTGAGATACTCTTGGAGGGGAAGTATTCTTTCATTTCTTGGCAGTGAAGTAAGACCTGTTAATTGTTTTTATAAAAAACCAATTGATAGAAGTTCACGTAGTGAAGTAAGACCTGTTAATTGTTTTTATAGAAACCAATTGATAGAAGTTCACCATTGATCAACGAGAGCAAAAGCTAGTTATGCATACATAAATTGCTTAAAGTATTGGCCATACCAAATACTAGGCAACTATGAGCAATTAGCTTGGAATGGAATCATCATCAGGTCTCATAGGATTTATCTTTGCCCAATTGTTACAGGTTTATGTTCTTATCCTATGTTCTTAAAAAACAACTGTAGATAGGATCTCATATTTTTGTGATGTAAGGGAGCTATTTATCGCCCATCTTTATGTGATTCAGGTTGTCAAGTTCAGAAGTGACTATGATATTGACTAAACCTCCCCCCCCCCTCTTTTTACATTCATCACTGAGCTTCTCTGGTGATGAATTTTGGAAGCATCATTGCTTGGGCGAGAGAAGCCTTGAAGAGGAGTTGATTGATATTTTCACTTGCATCAAATAGAGATGCTATTACTTACCAAAAAAAAAAAAAAAAGAGATGCGATTGTTCTTGATTATGGGAGGAAGGAAGGGGCTAGCTTTGTTGGTAGATAAGACTGAGAAGGGATTTGCAAGGCTGGGAAGTGGACAGTTACATTCGGCTCTTCAGCCCTTGTACTCCTTCAAACCTCATGACAGGGAGGATAAGCTGAAGTGGACATTGACGAAGTTGGGGTATCCTAGGTAAGTCCTTGTACAAGGTATTGGTGGACTACTGAGGATGGGGTGGGTGGAGTTCCCCTGGGGAAAAATCTGGAAGTGCAGGGCATCTCCTAAGGTAGCTTTCTTCCTGTGGTGTATTTTATAGGATAAGATTCTGAATATTGATAATGTGAGGAAAGAAGGATGGTAATGGTGAATAGACGTTGTCTTTGCGAGAATTTAACAGAATCCATAGACCACCTATTTTGGAATGTTCGTGTGCCAGGGAGTTGTGGAATCTTCCCCTTTCTCGTATGGGCTTAGCATGGGTGGCACTGATGAGGATGAAGGTTTTTTATGGAAGCTTGATGGGGAGTCAAATTCCCAAAACAAAAAAATAAAGGTGGGATATTGTCTCGTTTTGTATTCTGTGTTTGATTTGGAGGAAATGAATAAAAGAACATTTACAGATATAAATAGGCCTTTTCACAGGCTGCATAGTTGTTTTTTGTCTTTGTTATATGGTTGGCTCCAGGGGAGTAAAGAGATATAGAGTTGTTCTCTTTTTTGGATTTTTGATAGTTTGGAGTTGTAACACACATTTGGGTCTCTTTTGCTTCTTCTTGATGTTCTTCATAAAATTTTTGATTACGTATCAAAAAAATAAAATCAAATTCTTTGATGATAGGAGGGAGGTTTAACTTTCTCTTCTTTTTGTTTGCTTAGACAAATAATTATTAAGGATAGAGGATCAAGAAGTACTTATTGTCTCACAAACTAAGGGATGCATTTGATATTTAAAAATATCATAACTAGTATTTCACTTTTGCTTGATTTCCTCCCAAATTTGGAGGGGAATGGAAGTTGGTTGCTGCCCTCTTTCTCCTAATTGCCCATACAATTCCCTTTCCCCTCTCAACAACAATCCAAACAAATTGAATAGCCTTTCCCTCAACATCCTTTCTTCTCCCTAAAATCCCTCAATCCAAACGTAATGTTGGAGAGAAAGCACCAACTGAGCCTCATACTTTAAAAGTCAAAAACTTTTTTTTTTTTTGGGGGGGGGGGGGACTGATCCTCATACTAAGAAGTTTATATTATTCTAAAAAAAAAAAGAAGAATGCCAGCACCTTATAAAAAATGTAATCTATGGAAACCAACTTCATGTGTTACATATAAACAAACTAATTTCTAATGAGCTACCCGCATAAGAAAATAAGATTATGCAGATTAGAACATCCCCCTTCTAGGAAGGATCTAGATGCTGGAGCCTCCCCTGTCGTTGCATATTACTTATTTTAAAATGTGGTGTTTATTATCTATGGGTACTTAGATTTTAGATCCAGTACTTTCATGAAACAATCATGTTCAATTCATTCAGATTTTATTTCAAAGTTTGAGCCAACCATCCATATATTGGTCTATGTATTGATTTTGTCAGAATATAATGGCTGAAGTCCTCATGCTGTCAATTATTTCAGTTAAGAATCTTTGTTCATGAAATTGTTTTATGATATCTACCCTTTTATCTGTTTCTCAGCAAAGCTCAATACCCTATAAAGCAATATATTGGCAACAAGATTGGGATGGATTTAGTTCCATGATATGGTGTTGTAAGGTTTCATCAACAAAGAATAGAATGTACTCTAGTTCCACCTCCTGATCTTCTGATCTCCAGTGAGATAAATGGATGCTAGATAATACTATAGATTCCTCCATGTAATTGTTAACAACAGCAAAGGGAACATCCACATTCCAAGATTGGATAATACTACATTTCAAGCTCAGCTTTGCTTGTGTCGTGCTTAAGCGTCCTTCACAGCCCCCTAGTGGAGTTGCGCTAGGTAGTTGACAACTAGGGTAAAATTTTTATTAGATATATTATGAACATGAATTTGACTCATCTTGGCATCAAATAATTCAGACAAGGTTTTCTTGTGTTCAGTTGACTCTTCCAAAGTCATTCACTGTAATTTATCCAACCAAATCCTTATTAGATTTTTGTTAAACACATTTCTCATCCTTACAAGGACGACAGGCTTTGAAGCCTTTCATAATATGCCTTTTTGTCATCTTGTGAGTGGAGCATTGAAACATAGAACAATCCAAAGAAACTTTCAAGCTTAATTGTACTTTTGGGCGTATTGATGCTTGGTGAACTTATCAGCCTCTTGATTGGTTACAAGCTTGGTTTTTGTCTGATTTTGTAGAAATGCACAGGTCCAGGTTTCTAGTTTTTATTTATTTACTTATTTAATTTTCACACATTGTATTAAATGCAAACTCATAAATTGTAACCTTCAATATAATTACCTAATTCACATGCGATGCCATGATTAACAAGAAGCAGCTTTAACTATATGAAAGTTCTGAACTAATAATAGGCAAGTCAGCAACACCTTAACTGTTTTATGCAGTCTGTATATTTGTGACCTTGTTCATTAACTTCTTTGTGTTCGACTTTTCCTGATTTATTTTCATTTGTTTGAGCCTTTTTGATCTTGAGAATAATCCTGGAGGTATGTATTTGATTGGTTTTGCAGCAATTGCGCGCACAGTCGGGCATTTGTCCAAGAGTGCTGAGGTCATGAAGCTTGTCAACAACCTCATGAAGGCTCCAGAAGTTGCTATCACAATGCAAGAATTCAGCAAGGAAATGATAAAGGTATATATCACAGATCTGTTTGAATATGGTCTGTAAGAAACAATGGAATCTTGATGTACTACATGTCATTGAGACACACACATCTCTCTCTCTCTCTCTCTCTCTCTCTCTCTCTCTTCTATTAAACATGCATATTCCACAAATAAACTATCCCCAATGTCCTATGTGGTTATATTGCTTCAGGTAAATTCTTGCAGTGGTAGTTATGTCATCTATGCGTTATGGATTACCATTCAAATATCATTCGTGGGTATAACTTTGTAGATCTTCTTGCACCTTGTTCCAAATTTCTAGATTAATAATCTAGGTCTGGATCAAATACTCTAGAGCGCTCATAATGCTATTTGATTTATATGTGAGCATCACAAGTTGGCTTGTTTGCTTGGAGCCTGCAATATGGTACTGTTTTGAATTTTTTTCATTACTTCTTTGCCATGATGCCTGTTGGGAAACATTTTTCCCCTACTCAATAATCACTCTCTATCAGTTCATTATGCCTTTGTCTCTGTGCTAGTACCATAATTGTTGTGGTTACTCTAGTGCCATGTCATCCTACATGGCTACACGTTATACTGTGGATGTTAGTTTTGCGTCAAGGAGCAGGGCAGGTTCTACGTCTTTTTCAAATCCACCGTTTCTAAGAAAGTAAGAAGTTTTTAATTCAGAATGAGGGTTGCCAGAGGATTCCCTTTTTGTCGAGCATACACAAATAAATGTTTGATACAGCTGACATCTTTAGCATTTTTGTTTACCTTCTTAAGAATTTTTGTATTAATACCCTGTTGACATAGAGCATACCAATTCCTTGTATAGCAGGAGTGTCCACTCAACGAATATGAGAATGCAGATTGTTTGAGAAAGCTATTACCAACTTAAACTTTGTCCAATGTTACCTTGGAAGTGGAGCATTGGGTACACGAATGATAATACAAATGTGAATTTGATACACCATGCACCACAGACTTCTGCAATTCACCCTGTTGAAGTTCTGTGAAGTTTGTATAGGTGTAAGTAGTTTTCTGCTGTTAGCAATTCGACATCACATCCCATGAAACATAGTCTGCTATTCTCTGATCATGCAGAAACACATTTTTGACTGTTATTTGTCTAGCATGGCATGAAAAATTTGGTTTCTAGAGGTTTTGAATTAGTCTTTGAGCTTGTGTTTGTTCCTCAACCCCAATTCTGTTTATTTTTGCTCCCTTATTCTTTGTTTAATTCTCCATGTTTGAGAAGGTTTTGCACAAGGGAGGGTCCAAAGATGGAAAAAATGTTGTGAGAACTCGAGAAACATTGTCTCGTCCATTTCCTAATATCTTAAAAGCTTTAGGAGCATTTTGCATTTTAGCTGGGAAAAGATTGAGTATGGATGTCAAAAGAGGGTGATTTGATGCATCTTGTAAATCAATGTAAGATATAGGGAATTTTTTTTTTTTTTTTGGGGGGGGGGGTTGAGTGGGGAATTTCGAACAGGATATTATTCCCCTCTGTAGCATTTAATAGAGTTATTATTTCTTGTCAAACACTACAAACTTCTATGTGAAAACAATACTTAAAGTCTGACTAGTGTTGACACGTTCAAAGAGGGGAGCAATGCTACAGAAGAACTTGTCTGACACTTCAACATGACCTTGTTTAAAAATGAAAATTCAAAATTTCTCATAAATGTGAAATCTGAGATTTTGGTGTTCATAAATGTTTACAAGTGTCAACTTTCATGTTCATAAAATCTGAGTACTTAAAATTATTACTGACTTGTACACGTGTTAGACGCATACATTTCTTGGACATTTTAGAATCTTGTCCGGTACTCCTCCAATATGGCCTCATTTAAAAATGAAATTCATAATTTCAGACACTTTGGCAACATTTTGTAGATCTTCAGGTACACTATTATGGTTCAACTAATGTGACGACTCTTTTAATAGTAATGAAGCTTGGCATTCATGGGAATGGAACTTCTCTGCTTCATGAACATGGTCAGCATAAATTATGCCGTGAACTTCTAACACGTCAAAGATTTATCAACAAAGATGTAAGGAAATATATAAAATGTAGTGATAAAACAAGCAATGAAGTATGGATTGGACGCTTGATTTTTGTGGAGCTCTACCTTCCCCAATTTCCAATTTAAAGGGAAAATACATAATAAAGATACATATTTTGCTTATTTAAAATCCATAAATTATGCATAATGATATAGAAGTTTATTAATACACTGCCATTTCTTATCAGAAATATGGATGTATACGTTGCCATGTTGGGTTCTAGTCTTTCAAAATTTGCATATTGGCGTGGTTTTACGGTATCAAGTCCCATATGTATCCAAATCATGAGCACGTTCCGTATCAGTTTCTATGCAGCATTAATGATGTCATTTAATTTCAATAACATGTCACTTCTAAATTTTTAATTAAAAGATAGCACACTAACCATGCATTTGTGTATAGTGGCAGTGGGTCTCAAAAATAACTTGTAAGTATGCAGATTAATCTGTCACATGCGTGATTTGTAGGCAGGGGTAATTGAAGAGACTGTAAATGATGCTGTTGACTCAGCGCTGGATACGGAGGATATAGAAGAGGAGACTGAAGCAGAAGTTGACAAGGTCCTGACTGCACTTGCTGGTGAGACAGCCGCTCAGCTTCCAGAAGCAGTCAGGAAGGAGAAATTGAAGCAACCGGACAGGGTGGCTGGAGCTAATGTGGAGGTACATGTAACAATTCTATCAACCGATGCATTTTTCAGTTTGGCCTACATTGCTTGTTAAGGCAGCTGGAAACACCCATCCTTATTTTATTATCATTATTATTTTTTTTAGAACAAGATAGAATCATATTTCTTATCCAGGGAGGGGGAGGCCTTGGGTATCGAACCCGGCATGAGCATAGGCGGGTTCTAGGGGGCTGGAGTGCGTTTTGCACTTCAATGACTGATGTCTGAAAATCAACGATCTTAGTCTTTTTTTTCAAATGGTTTAATGATCTTGATTTAACTTGATTTTCTCCAAATGATTTAGTGATCATTTAGTGGTTCAAATGATTTATTGGTCCTGATCTTCTAATGATTTAGTGGTCTATATCAAGATCATTGATTTTTTACACATCAGGCGTTTCAGCCCCCCTGAACCCGGGCATAGGCACACAAAGGTCACCGATCTCTTGCCCCACAATTTATTTATTTATTTATTTCATTTGATTTTGTAGGACGAGCAATAGCTGAGGGTGCTGACGATGAGGCAGAACTCGAAGAAATAAGAGCCCGGCTTGCCAGAGTTAGGTCATAGTTTGACTATTTTTATCCTCTCTCTGTGGCATAAATTGGGAAGGTCACTAACTTGACTCCGATGGGGTCTAAGTCTTGTTTGGGGATGGCAGCTGGTAAAACCTAGTTTTTACCTCTGGAGAAAGAGACGTATGGAAATGTATGTATTGTGATTTAAATTACACATTTGGCCTGTTATTTGTGCAGAGTATATGTATATATATATAATATATAGATATCTGGGTTGATGATATCAAAATAATGAGTGCATGTGAAAGTTTTCACTTTTGCAACGAAGGCTGAATCAGATTTTCCTATAGACTAACTATTAGGCCAATTGCCCTTCAAAGTGCCCAAATGCTGTGATATCATTGTTTATATGTTAGCATAGAATTCACAGAATTCATATATAGGTGTGTGTGTATATATAATATATCTTTTATCTTTATTTGTCTACGGGTTAAAACTTGAGGTTATGTTTGGAGCACGGATTTTTTTTGGAGGGGGGGGGTGGAGGAAATAGAGAAAGTGAAAAAAAGTAGGAATTAAAATGAAGTAAAAAAATTAAATTTATCTCATTTTTTATTGAGTTAATAAAAAATAGATATTTTTTAATATTCAATAAAGTTCAACTTTTACTTAATTAAGCATATAAAATTGCATAAATTATAAATTTTATTTATTTATTTTTTCCTTTTGCTCTACACATCTATGTTCCAAACAGAGCATGATATATTGCACTTTCAGCTAACTCTAATAAAAGGATTGAACAAAGAGAAATATTAAGTGCTATTAAACTCTATTTGGATAACTAGCAATTTCTAATCAATCGATTTAAATTTTAAAATGTATTAAATATAATAGATAGAATTAACTTATGTAATAATGCAAGTAATTTTTCTAATAATACTAAAATGATAGTGCTATTATTTCTTAAAATAGTGGAATTATTTTTATGAAAAATTGTGAGCAAGCGATTTTTTATTTTAAATGATTTCAAATTCATAATATGTTAAAAATATTTAAATCTATAATGAGATTTTTATTTAAATTAATAAAGTTATATTTGAATTTTTTTTAGATAATTAATGGAACAACCCTTGAATAAAAAATACGTAATTTTGTTAACTTTCAATCTCTCACATTTATTTTTTTATAATTAATAAATTTTTTTAAAGTATAAAAATTAAAATAAAATGCATCTAATTTTTTTTTCCTAAAAAGAAATCGAGTGGTCACATTTTAGTAGAAGTCATGTCTTTGAATGTTAATGAAGGGCACGAGGACAATCAGAGGCAGCGTGAGCCTCACTTGGCACTATTATGAGCTCAAAAATTTCAGAATCAATCGATTCACAAAAGCATTCCTTAATAAATTAGAAAATACGTGATAATAAAAAGCATTTTTTTAATAAATTAATTTCTTAATTAATTTTTATTTTATTTTTTCTCTTTTCTTTCACAATTAAATAAGAGTGATTTTAAATCATCTATCGGTCTCTTTTCGCAATCCAAATTCACCGAAGGGGTGAAGCAAGTGCATGACAATCCAAAGTCCAAACTCTTCTGAGGGCTCGTTTGGAGTCCCAAATAAAATAAAAAAAATCAATGGATTAGATTGATGTGATGTAAAAATAATAGGTGGTAAAATGTGATTGGAGAAATTTAAAAACTTTTGAAGTTTTTTGAAGTTTTTTGGTTTTATTTGGGACTCCAAACGAGCCCTAAGTGTGCGTTTGAAGTGCCGAGAATGTTAAAAAATATCTGAAAAATTTTAAAAAATTTTCTGAAAAATTTTGAAAATTTTTAAAATTTTTTAATAGATTTTGTCCATTTCGTATTTCGTGAAATTTTTATGAATTTATATATATTTACATATCCCAACTAATTTTTACAAATTTCAATAAATTTTTTACAAACTCTAATAACATTTTCACAAACTCCGATAGCTTTTCTACAAATTCTAAAATTCTTTCAGCAATTTTCTAAAAGTTCTAACATAACTCCGTTGGAACGAATCAAAAAATCCATTCAAATGGATTTAAAATCCAATATTCTGATACAAAAGTTTCTGCCGAAATCAGTTGGAACGGACGAAAATCTGTTCCAACGGTACTATTCATCTCTGAAAAATATGATTTGGTGGCTAAGTGTCAAACGCCAAAAAATTATCCAAGTCACACTTTATTTTGTTTCTCGGCGCTCCAAACACTCCCTTAAGTAATTCAATCCTCCCCTACTTCAATAGCCACTGTATGAGAATTAGGGGTGCACAAAACAACCAAACTAATTCGACCACTTTGGTTCGGTTATCAGGTTAGTTTAAAAAAAAAAAAGGTGAAGCGAACCAAAAGTAACTTAACCCGAAACCAACCCGAAAAATTTAATAAATAATATATATATATTATAATATATTATATAATATTATATAAATAGTTTTTTGTTTGAAATTGATATATAGAGCTACTGTTTTATAACAGTAGCTATTACTGTTGATGTATATGTATAATATATGATTATATATAATATAATATTTATAGTATTATATAAATTTATTTGAATGTTTAGGATTCAAAAAAAAGAAATTGAGTCAACTCGAAACTAGCTTGATCCAACCTGATTTAGGTTAACTTAAAAACTGAACCAACCTAAGTTAATATTTTCGGTTCAGTTTAATTCGGTTCTAAGTTGAAATTGGTTCAATCTGGGGTTTAATTTTTAAGAACAAAAAAAAATCATTTTAGTTCCGAGTTAGGTATGAACTTAAACTAAACCGATCCATGCACACCCCTAATGAGAAGAGTTAGTGTGCATACATGTGTTACGATTCTATGGAGTTAGAAATTAGAGAATAAATGTTAAAGTAGGAATTGTCAACTTTATATTTTTTACAACTTTTGATCTCTTTTACTCTCATTCTTGAAAAAGTTAACATTAATTGAAATAATATTAGTTTTTTAAAAATTTGAAAAAAATTTAATAAAAAAATTTGAAATAAGAATATTTCATTTTCATGAGCTCAATTTTTAAAGTGTTAAAAATGTAAATTTTAAAAATTAAAATTCCAAATATAGAACTTATTTTTTACAGGAGAATTCCAAAAAAATGAGGTTTTGAATTATAAATTCTATATCGATGAAATGAAAATTTAGAATTCCAAATATATGAATTTTCACTGTATTTGTAATTGGGTGAAGTTAGTTTATGCACCAAGACAATTAATTTTTACATCAACTTGTTCTGCATGAGGTGTAAATAGAATGTAATAAAACTTCATGTATATAGAATTTTAACTTTTGAATTCATTAAAATAGAATTTTTAATTTAAATTTTTAATTTTTTAGAATCTTTTTCTTAAAAATTTATGGATTTAGAATTTTAATTTTTAAATTTCACTTTTTTTTTTTGCATTTCAAAAATTGGACTCAAAGAAATGGAATATTTACATTAAAAATTTATTTTTTAGAATTTTAATTTTTAAATTTCACTTTTTTTTTTTTGCATTTCAAAAATTGGACTCAAAGAAATGGAATATTTTCATTAAAAATTTATTTTTTAGAATATTTTTAAAATCTTTGTAAAAATACCTAGCCTAATTAAAATTTATAAAAGTTTATAAAAATAACATTTACTACTTTTAACTCCGTACCCAATACAAGCAGGGTTGGTTCAAGTGCTAGCACTAGGTAATTTAAGCAATTACTTAAGACCCCCTCTAATTAGAAGGTTTCAAATTATATATATATATATATATTAAGTTATTTTAAATTTATTATATTCTTAATTTCAATATTTATCCTAATATCAAATAGTTTTAAAACTTATTTTAATTCATAGAAATAATATCTTATACGAGTATACATATATTTATTAAAAGAGTAAATTTAAATGTACTCTATTTTCTTTTATTTTTATTAATGATAAGACATTCTCTCTCATCTTTAATTTTAAAATTGACTTACACAATTGAAAATATATTTATTGATTATTATTAGTTTTAAATTAATTATATAATAGTTGTCTTAAACTATTATTTAAAAAGATATATTAAAATTTAACAAGTAATTCTAAGTCTCAAACGGTTAGAAGAATTATATTTAAATAAAAATTTTAAATTATTTTATATTATACTAAAACTTCAAGTTTTAGATAAAATTTACGATAAAAATTGCTTATCCCAAAATATTCTCATCTCTTACACAGATAATTCGTGCTTGAATAAGCTTTTGACTTATCTTTTTGTTTAGTTTATATGGTTTTTTTGTATCAAAATTTTATTTTATTTTTATTTTTGTAACTTTAAGCAATTCGCATTTATAACAAAATTTTCAGGGTCCGAAATATTAGTATACAAAAATTTTAAAAACTATATATATTTCCCACCTTAATTAATTACGCATCAAAATAATTTGGGAAGACAGATGTTGTTGCACATGATTCATGCCACTTCTATATATATGTTTAATTTTCCCTGGTCCTCAAAGTTACATTTGCATACGCTTGCAACGAAGAGAGGCCGTGTTTGGATGTGAAAAGAAATTGCGGTCAGGCATGTGCGGGCCATGTTACCGTTATCACATTATGTATTATTATTAATTCACATTAATTTCTTTCCACCTGCCTTTTACGTAACCAAATATTTTTTTTTCTTCTCTCTTTCCTTTTTTTTTTTTCTCATATTTTTAAAGCCATGGAATGTGTACTGAGGAAGAAAGCTTGCTTAACAGCCAAACATAGATCACATTTTTGGGATTCATTCAAGAGTTGTTTTAATTCTTGGATAACCCCTCAAATGCAAATAATTTTGCTACAGGCAAGGAATAAGCACATATATATAGAATATGAGAAGTACAAAACGTAACAAATTAAAAATGAGATACAATATTTTATGAATTTAAGAGTATATATATATATATATATATGTATAATATTCACATGCAAGTGGGGCTGCAGTTATTTTAAAGTATTTGTTGTTTATATGCTACTGAATTGGCTCACCCATCTCTCACATTTAAAAGGATAAACTTATACGGGGTGTTTGGTTTGCAAAAATCAACTAAAACTTACTAACTTTTATTAAGTTTTTGTATTTTTTTTCAATTAAGTTTCACCATTCTCTGTTTGGAATGACAAAAGATTATGAAAAACGATAAAAAATACAGAAAACTCTAAAAGTTATTTAATTTACAATTTATCTCATTTTTGTCACTCTAAATGTATCAATATCATTTTTACATTAAAATTTTAAACTTTTAATATTGTATTTTTTATCATCCAACCAGCACGTATAATAGGAGAATTTCACGAAAGGAGGATTTAATAGCCAAGTAGCCACTGTCATGGTCTTGGCGTGCAAGCTTCAGATAGAAGGGCAATGCTTATACAGAAATCAAGGACAAAGCAAGAGGCAAGGGAATGCTTTGCGTGGCAAATTTCTAAACACTGACGTCCTGCCGACCGTTTGATTATTATTGCTACCATTATTTTCTCTCCTTGATACATGTAACCGTCTGATTGTTATCACCTCACCCGAAGGAGATTCTTGCTGATGTACATGTATATCTTCATGGTATCGATTTGTGGGGGCGTACCGTTAAGAACTTGGTCGATTAAAGTTTAGTTCAAAAACTTAAATAATTAAGTTGAGTTTGAATATATATTTCAAATTTGTGAAATTTTTAAATTAAATTTAAACACTTACTATCTGTTCGGACTAATTTATCAGATAGGCCCAATCTAATCCACCACTCTTCCTTCTTCTAAATGAAATATAAAATGTTGATTTGTATTAAATAGATAAAGGCTCCGTTTGGGCGGATAAAATTAGTAAAAAAAATGCCAAAAGTTGCTCAATTAAATGTTTGACAAAGCATTAACTTTTGACACTTTTACTTCATAGCAACAGTAAAGTTACTAGAATTTTTAAATGATATAATGGACATTTTAGCTGATTGCCGACTCAGAAGTTATCAAATTTTTTTCTAAATACTCAAAAATTATTAAAAATTATTATTAATTTTATTAAACACGTCAAAAATTTCACTTATCAACTTTTGGTAAAAAATACTAAAAGTTATTAAAATTTAAACTTCTAAAAGGTAGTAAAAGAGTTCAAGCTATCTTATTTTGGCAACTTTTTTTTTTTAATTAAATAACATGTTTTGAGTTTATGAAATTTTAAATGCTAAATTAATTTGAACAACGTACAAATAGTTTGCGTATAACAGTTTTTATGGTAGCATTGCCTTAGGTTGGAGGAGTAACACGGACAATCTATTAACCTTAAACTACTGGATTTGATCTTGTTATGGCCCAAGAGAGAAGCACATAAGGATATCTAATTAAGTGAGTACCATGTGATTAATTATTAATGAAAAGAGTTTAGGATAAGGAACCAATTCATCAGCCACAACCCACCCTGGTTGGTCCAATGGAACGAGAGTCAAGTCTAAGGTTTGGGTGATATACCCAAGTCGCAGGTTCGATTCTCACCTGGAGCAGCTAAGATTTAAGTGGGGGCGTGACGGTGAGTTACTGCACTAGTTCCCCCGAGGGTTTGTAACTCAGTGGGTAAAGCTGCTGGATGATTTCTCCCGTTACCAAAAAAAAAAAAAAAAAAAAAAAAAATTCATCAGCCACACTGTTTTTTGTGGTATTGTGTGTACACCATTTGCTTTTGGTTTCTGGCTTTCACTTATCTCCTAACTTAAGACAGGTCAAAAAATATAATGAATGTTTCCTTATCTTCACTAATTTTGATTGACACGGCAATGGTGGATGTTTTAGTGAAATTTTTGAGTGATGCGGAAAGTTAAAAACCACTCGATAATCATCCTCCACTGACATAAAATATTATACACTCGATCGAAGAGAAAACAAATTAATAGGACGTAACTCAAGTGTATTAATGAGTTGAGTTGTTCATGAATTAAGCTTGACCTTGAATATTCTTTGAAACATGTTTCTTAAACGAACTGATCGATGTTGAGTTTAAGTAAGTTTTGCTCATTATGCTCAAATGCCTACTTATATAATCTGTGAGATTAATATTATATGTACAATATTAATATAAGATTTTATAAATCTTATTTATTTAGATATTTTGTTAGTAGTTAAACGGTTGTTTTAATATGTGGGAATCATTTTATTTTTAATAGAAATGTGTAAAATTATATTCTTACATAGAACTTTTTATTAATTATCAGGTATTTTGAAAATTGAAATTTAATTTATCTTGAATATGAATTATTTCTTATAATAGATATTATTTGATGAAATAATGATTTAATAATATTATTTAAATTGTTTAATCTTTTTGGACATTTAATATAACAAGATTTAAAAATTGATTCCGAGTCTTTATTTTTTTCTTCTTAAGATTTAACTCTTATTAAATTCGAGTTCGACTCGAGTTTGAAAAACTATAAATTAGCTGTGTTTGAGTACGACAAATTGCGACTTGAATCTCATTTACACCTATAGATATTATATATATATATATATATATAATAATATGAATACCTTATTTTTAAAAGATTGATTTATTCGTAACACATTTTACCTAAATTTAAGACTATTTTTATTTCACTTCCCCAAAATTTTAAAAATATATGTTGGGCAAAATAATACTAAGCTGTACTTGTGCCGAATAAGTATAGTCTGGCGTCACGTGACCCAGTGCCGAGCATACTCGTGTGAGCCACGTAGTCATTTGCCGAGCACGTTCCGTTGTGACACGTGGCGTCCTGCCGAACAACTGATTAATGGTACGAGAGTTCCACGTGAGTGTTATACGTAATACATGATTCAGAGTTAGTGTTCCAAAGAGTACCCTGAACCTCAGCATCAATGAACAGTGTATTGTCACGTGGCTATAGCCGAGGATCTTGGTAGCTAGTTTGCTCGGCCTATCCGTTGGCGGCTAGTAAATGTTGAGCCTGGGACCCACAGCCTTTAAAGAGGGCTCGTGACCATAAATGCACCATAGTTAAGACTGAACTGGGTATTTGTCTCTGAGGAAGTAACTAAATCGGTCTCTCTCGTCACGAGTTGTTGGCTGATGTGACAGGAAGACAGTCTGACCTTGAAATTCTGGTTGTAATGCCGTGTTAAGTCGCCAGAAGCATTAAATGAGAGGCATGGTGTATTAAATGAGGGGTTTGAGGCATTAAATGAAGGGGAAGAGTATTTAAAGCAAGGATGGAAAAGAGGGACACGGCAGTGTGCGTAACGTCAAGTCGCAGGTATGCTTTAATCATTTCTCGGACTACTATAAATAGGATATTCTACTCAACCACAGGGATAAGCTGACTATTGCCAACTTAAGCTTTTACTCATTTGTTCCCCAAAAGTTTCCTTCTTTAAGTGACTTGCTGACTTAACCATCGGAGGGTTTTCCGGCCAGAGACCTCATCTCCGGCCGTCACCTTTCTTTCTGTCTTTGTTCGGCAGGTCGGCGATTGTATTTCCGGTTGGCGTGGTCAGCAGTTACGGCAGTAATTTTTGCTGTCGAACATTTGGCGCCCACCGTGGGGCTCGTTGTTTAGCCCAGCATTGTTGTTCACCAGCTTTTTTCTTGTTTCTTTGTCAAGTCTCTAGTACTTGTCCACATAATGACTTCGGGAGGAAACACTACTCCACCACCATCTCCACGGGCAGGGGACGGTTCCACTCCTGCCAAAACTAAAGGGAGTGCGCTGGTTATCCGGACTCCAGGTCTGGAGCATGCCCGGAGAAGAAAAATGGAGGATCCTGAGGTACTGAAACGGAGAGAGGAGCTGATGGCTAAGGCCAGTGAAAAGCAGGCAGAGCTGGAGGAGATTCTGCTGGAATTAAGTAAGGAAAAGGGAAAGTCCACTGCTAGCCATACAGCTGATTCTGATCGATCTGACTCAGAATCTGATGAAAGTTACGATGATCTTTACGAGGACCCCACTGATGAGGATGACGGGGACACCCATGAACAAAAGGAGGTGCGTTCTCGCTCGCGACGTGATGTTTCTTCTTCTAGAAAGGACTCGTGCCGTGCTAAATCCGTTGCGAAACGTGACGCGAGATCTGATGCTGACGTACCCATCAAAGCACATCACCAAAGGAGTTCCTCGAAAAAGGTGCTGGAATCACACTCAGAAGAAGCGGATAGCTCGGACCAAGAAGAGCTAACTTTGAAGCGTAAGAAAGCGGGAAAGGCAAAGATGGAGGAGTGGGGGCAAGCAGAGGAATGGGGTGCTCAGGGCCAGAGCACACGCATGATGGCAAGGAAAGCCCTGGGGCGGATCTCTGCCTCCCCATTCGTCGATGAAATAATCGATGCGGAGCCTCCGGAGAAATTCCAAACTCCGAGGCTTAATCTCTATGATGGGAGAACTGACCCCCTGGCCCACTACCGTCATTACATGCAGGCCATGACATTATAGAACAGCAACGACCACCTTATGTGCAAAGTATTCCCTTCCAGTTTTGGAGATACAGCGCTTCAGTGGTTCCATAAACTGCCCCCTGGTAGTATCCGGTGTTGGCAGCAACTGGCAGAGGAGTTTGTCACCCGATTTTTGGCTAACACAAAACAGCCCAAAACCACTGACGTTCTCCTCACGATGAAAAGAAAGTCCGGGGAGTCATTGAGAGATTATTCCCGCTGCTACCTGGAGCTCTACAACGAGGTAGGAGAATGCTCGGAGCAATTGGCTGTTACCTCATTTAAACTGGGGTTGCGGAAGGAGGATAGGCTGTGGCTCTCCTTGACCAAAAAGCCTGCCGCCAACATGTCAGATCTTATGTGCCGGATCGAGAAGTGCGCCAAGGTGGAGGACGAGACACAGCTGGCCGAGCAAAAAGAAAGGAGATCCCAGGGCCAGACAAGAGATAAAAGACAGGGAGATGGCCGCCGATTCATTGATGAGGGGAAGTCCGTCTTTGAAGCGGTCAATACGGTGTTCAAGGAGCCAATCTTCAAGATCCTCCCTTAGATAAAAAATAGGCCATATTTCAGATGGCCCGGAAAGCTGCCGGACTTCCCTGGAAAGGAGAATTCCAAGAATTACTGCGCGTATCATCAAGACAAAAGGCATCGCACCGGAGCCTGCCGATCGTTGCGGCATCATCTGGAAGAATTGGTGCGCAAAGACCACCTTAAAGAGTTCGTAGATGAGGGCAGAACTAGAGAAGCAGCCCCACAGGACAGAGAGCCAAGGAGGCAACGAGAAGACTACTGGGAAAGAGACTGCCGAAGAGGTTCAACCCCCACCAAGGGCCAGGGCACGTCGAGATGTCCCAAGACCTGCAGTCATCCACGTGATCCATATGGAGCGGCGGCCCCAGAGTGTCATCAATCATGCCCCTAATCCACCAAGTAAAGAAACTTGGGCGTTGCGGGTCAGCCGAACAAGCGCCCGAGGAAAGCCGCCATGGAGGAAATCACTTTTCATGAAGACGAGCATCCTGGTGTTCAACTGCCGCACAATGATGCCCTGGTGGTCACTCTGGGCATGTTCGATTCAGAAGTAAGAAGAATTCTGGTAGATGCAGGAAGCTCAACAGAAGTCATGTTCCTAAGCTTATTTAAGAAGCTCGGATTAACTGAAGAAAATCTGGAATCGACAGAATGCCCGCTTATAGGATTCAATTCTGCTCCTGTCTGGCCTCTGGGCAGAGTCGTCATTCCTGTCCGCGTGGGTCCGGTGGAGCAAGAGGTTGAGTTCACTGTTGTGGATTCCCCCTCTTCCTACAACGCTATAGTAGGAAGGTCGTGGATTCATGCTTTGAAGGCGGTCCCCTCAACCTACCACCAGGTGCTGAAGTTCTCCTATTGCGGGGAAGTGATTTCTATTTTTGGGGATCAAAATACTTCCCAAAAGTGCTTCTCTGCAGCCCTAAAATCCAAGACTATCCCCGAACAAGTCCAACTGGCGGAACTACCCGAGGACGCGCCAAAGATCGATGATGTCGGTGGTGATCCGCAAATGAAAGCCACAGAGGGTTTGGAGAAATATCAGATTGGCCCGACTGAGGATGATAAATTCTTCCTGATCGGCACCAACCTGAGCGCCGAGGAGAAACTGGAACTAACGGAGATGCTCTTGAAGAATATTGGAACGTTCGCCTGGACTCCACACGAAATGCCAGGTATTTCCCCCGAAATCATGACTCATAAGTTGAATGTGAATCCGGGGGTAAAACCTGTGGTACAAAAAGCAAGGCGATCAGCTCTCCAACACGCAGAGGCGGTCATAGAGGAGGTCGGCCGACTGTTAGAGGCGGAGGCCATTCGGGAAGTCTCATACCCGGAGTGGTTGGCCAATACAGTCGTGGTCAAAAAGAAGATAGGAAGTGGAGAGTCTGCGTAGACTACACAGACCTGAACAAGGCCTGCCCTAAGGATCCATTCCCCCTGCCAAAGATCGACCAACTCGTTGACTCAACCGCTGGATGTTCCAGGATGTCGTTCCTGGACGCTTATAGGGGATATCACCAGATCCCCATGTTCGGCCCTGATGAGGAGAGAACTTCTTTCATAACCCCTCGAGGCATATACTGTTACAGAGTTATGCCATTCGGACTGAAGAATGCTGGAGCCACCTATCAACGGCTAGTTACGAAAATATTCAAAGAAGACCTCGGACAGACGATGGAGGTCTACATTGATGATATGGTGGTGAAGAGCAAGGAGCCGAACACTCATCTCCAACATCTCCAGCATGTTTTCTCTACCCTTGATCGGTATGGGTTAAAATTAAATGCTGCCAAGTGCACCTTTGGAGTTGGCTCGGGTAAATTTTTGGGCCACTTGGTGAGCAGAAGGGGAATTGAGGCTGATCCCGATCAAATACGTGCCATCCAATTGTTTCTCCTCCACGCACTAAAAAAGAGATCCAGAAACTCACAGGGATGGTGGCGGCACTCAATCGGTTTATTAGTAGGTCATCCGACAAGTGCCGACCATTCTTTAGACTGCTCAAAGGGGCCAATAAGATGCAATGGGATGCTGAGGCGGACGCGGCACTGGAAAAGCTTAACACCGCAGCCGCGGCACTGGCGTCACGTGGCCCAGTGCCGAGCATACTCGTGTGAGCCACGTAGTCATTTGCCAAGCACGTTCCGTTGTGACACGTGGCGTCCTGCCGAACAACTGATTAATGGCTCGAGAGTTCCACGTGAGTGTTATACGTGAACACATGATTCAGAGTTAGTGTTCCAAAGAGTACCCTGAACCTCAGCATCAATGAACAGTGTATTGCCACGTGGCTATAGCCGAGGATCTTGGTAGCTAGTTTGCTCGGCCTATCCGTTGGCGGCTAGTAAATGTTGAACCTGGGACCCACAGCCTTTAAAGAGGGCTCGTGACCATAAATGCACCATAGTTAAGACTGAACTGGGTATTTGTCTCTGAGGAAGTAACTAAATCGGTCTATCTCATCACGAGTTGTTGGCTGATGTGACAGAAGACAGTCTGACCCTGAAATTCTGGTTGTAATGCCGTGTTAAGTCGCCAGAAGCATTAAATGAGAGGCATGGTGTATTAAATGAAGGGTTTGAGGCATTAAATGAAGGGGAAGAGTATTTAAAGCAAGGATGGAAAAGAGGGACACGGCAGTGTGCGTAACGTCAAGTCGCAGTATGCTTTAATCATTACTCGGACTACTATAAATAGGATATTCTACTCAACCACAGGGATAAGCTGATTATTGCCAACTTAAGCTTTTACTCATTTGTTCCCCAAAAGTTTCCTTCTTTAAGCAACTTGCTAACTTAACCATCGGAGGGTTTTCCGGCCAGAGACCTCATCTCCGGCCGTCACCTTTCTTTCTGTCTTTGTTCGGCAGGTCAGCGATTGTATTTTCGGTTGGTGTGGTCAGCAGTTACGACGGTAATTTTTGCTGCCGAACAATATATATAATACTTAACCCTATCGTAATTACAAGCAATCGTTGATGAGTTTAAAAAACTATAAAAAGACGAACTGTAAACTTGCATTGCATCAACTAAAAACAATTTATAAAATTTCAAAGAGTTCTAGAAAATACATGTACTTATATCGTGAATAATTTGATATTGGATCTGATCCCCACGTCCGCAAGTCCGGGGATTTTGTTTTTTATTTGAATATTGAACCTTTATTGTTGATAATTTGTAATTTAATATAATTTTTATTTTAAATTAGTAAATATTTATTGTTTTATGAATTTTGAATTAAATGTATACATGGTTTCAATTAATTAAAGGTCAAAAAAAAAATTTTTTTTTGATTCAATAGAATAATCTTTTTTGCTTAAAAATAAAAATTATGAGGTGTTTGGTGCTCTGAAAAATTCTAAAAATCTCTTAAAATCTTGAAATTCTCTAATATGTAATCTTTGTATTTCGTAAATTTTTTATAAATTTATATATATCTACAGATCCCAACAACTTTTTAAATCTCAATAAATTTTTTATAAACCCCAATAACTTTTCTATAAATCTCAAAAATTTTCAATTGACTTTCAATCAATTTTGATTTAAAACCGTTCTGACAAACAAAAAAATTTTAAACAGTTTTTTCTCCAAAAAGTTGACACAAAAATTAAAAAGTTTCATTATTTATATCTAAAAATATAATTTGTGATTACGTGTCAAATATTAAAAAATTATTCAAATTATATTTTTTATTATTTTTTAATATTCTAAACGCACCTATAAATATATATACACCTTTTCAACGCTTCAAACGCACTCATATATATATATATATATATTATATGCACACGTTTCCGGACCGCTGTTGGTTGTTGCTGTAGGGAATTAAGAATTTATTGACGGCCAATAACTATCGTCAAAGGTGATCGATCCCTTTGCTGTCACCATTATGCTGCAACTGCTAAAATTCATTAGTGACCCATCAAACACCAATCGCCTCTTTGTCTTTGTCACTAGGCAAGCCACTATAAGCGCCTCAATATTTTCTAGTAATAATGGGATAGAGAAATAATGAAAAATAAATAAAAAATAAAAAATTTTTAAGAACTGAAATCTTTTATTTCAATTAATTAAAATTTTAATTCTAATTTAAAAATAAAAATATGTTAATTATTGCTCATGAAATTACATATATACAATTAATTTTGACAAAAGAAATTAGCTATTAATTGGACTTTAGTTATGGTTATGGGAGAATTAAAGTGTTGCGCTTAAAATTATAAAGAGAATAATTCTAGGGTAAAACACATGTAATTTCCCTTAATCCAATCGCAAGTGATGAGTTGTTAATTAAGGAGGAGAGGAAAGGAGTACATAGTAACTTAATTATTATGTAAAAAAAAAAATAATAAATAAATAAATAATATGCACAACTCATCAACTAGCTCACAATAAGAGGTAGAAAGTGGCATCTATGATATCCATCCTTTCAGGGAGGCTAGCTTTTCAAAATAATGAACTTTCAACCTTTCTATGATATTCTCAACTATGGCATTCTCTTGAAAGAGTACTTCCTTTTTACATCCATCTTTTTTACAATTAGGGTGTTTGGAAGGAAAATATATATATATATATATAAGAAAAGTACAAAAAAATATAAAATAATATGTGACGAAATTTAATTAAAGAAAATTAATAATTTTTTTTATAACTTTAAGTAAAGTTTGACAAACTAAACACCATCTAAAATAATTTAAGAAACCATGTGATTTGGAAAGAAGAGAGTGGCGATGCCAATCATTGTAGTGTCTCCACCATCCATTCGTATAACTAAAATTTTCTATTGTTATCATATTCATTTCTGTTCATTCGTATAAATTTTATCAATCTTACATAAATTAACAGGTGGAATACTATAATTAACTATAAATGCAATTACTTAAAAAAAGTGTAAATATTATTATATTTATAATAAAATTTTACTTTAGTGAATAATTATTTAATAATAATTGACACATAATACATTTATATTATGATTTTTGATTAAAAATTCTAGTTGAATAGTATTAATTATATCCATCCATGTTTGGCATAAATTCTAAGAAGCAGCTACTTTTTTTTCTTTTTTTCCTTCCTTTCCCTAATGCTATAGAGAGCACATTTCTCATTCACCCCACCTTTTTAATTGCAAACCTTAGCAGGTAAGTCGATTCTTTCACACCTTATTTGTGTATATATATATGTATATATATCCATTTAAACCAAACCATCAATCATCTATCCCAGGGACAACCCACAACAATGGCACCAACCATCTCTCACCTCTATCTTTCCTTTCTCTTTGTTCTTCTAACTCCATTTCCCTCATCTTCAAAAGCTCATAACACCAATCCTTCTCTCTCTGCAACGCTGAAATATTTCCCCAGAACGCAAGCAGAAAAGTTCATCCATGGACTTAACTTGTTCCCCAGAGAAGACGTCAACAGGGGCAGCCGCCACGTGGTGGATGATGATGACTCATCCGCCGTAGCTGCTCCATTGTTGGTCGAAAAACCTTTGAAGTTGCCAGTCCTCGGTGACTCCCCTGGGACTTCCGTTCAAGACTTGGGCCATCATGCTGGTTATTATCGCCTTCCACATGCCAAAGATGCTAGGTATACACACATACGTACATATATACATATATATATATATATATGCAGTGAAAGAGAAAGGTTCTATTTCTATATGTTACAGCACTGTAAATTGGCGTGCATGATGAGTTTAACTTTGGATGCTTCCATAAATTAATGTCTGCAAGCTTTATATATATTCTCATTTTCTTGTTATATTCTTATCTTTTCCTGGAACTTTTGAATCCAGTCCTTTAAACTCGTTTTTAAATTAATTCCAAATTGATGGCAATTGGCAAAACTCTTTTTTTTTTAACCCTCAGGATGCTTATAATGCCAAATTTGTCGCCTAATTAAATGGATGCTTAAGTATTATAATATCAAATATTTGGCCAGATTTTGTGGGTCTAGATGATTGTAATTGGCTCATTTTTCCCACAGAATATCATGCCATTATTTATTTATTTATTTATTTATTTATTATTTTTAAATATTGTTGGCAGCCATGCTTGGTGCACCAGTAAGAGATTGAGTTGTCAATCCTGAGAATTAATGGCAAGCCAACATGGGTCAAAATAACGTAAAAAAAAAAGAATAAAAGAAATAAAAAAATAAAAATATTAGAGAGGTTTTCTCCTAAAAATTCTCTCCTTATTTTTATAGAAGATGGAATGAATCCTGAACCTGTGCCACACGATTTAGTTCCTCAATTTTTATTTGAATTTTCTTGAAATATTATACATACCTTTGTCAACATCAAGGTTAAACTCATTGTGATCAACAAATGTTTCGTAGGATAACGTAGTGAGGTGTCCTTGATGGGGTCCATATGATGCAACTTGTTCCCAAGTGTTTGATTATATAAATTAGCAATGTCTCATCTAAATTTGGAACCAATTTGAATTAGTAACCATCATTTAATATACATTACTTCCCTTTCATTTTGTTGTTTCTTTTGTTTTTTTTGGTTTTTTGTTTTTTTGGGGTTGTCTATCTGCTGTATGTTGTTTTAATTTGTGTAGTAAAGATAGCTGAATTAATTTGAAAAAAAAAAATGATTGATGGATGTTGGCGCAGGATGTTCTATTTTTTCTTTGAATCAAGGAACAGCAAGAGCACTGACCCTGTTGTGATATGGTTAACTGGAGGCCCGGGCTGCAGCAGCGAACTTGCTTTGTTCTACGAAAATGGTCCTTTCCATATAGCTAACGACTTGTCTCTTGTATGGAATGACTTTGGTTGGGACCAGGTATGTGTGTGTGTGTGTGAGATGCAGTGGCTGTTTGATTAGACTTTAGAGCTGTCACTGACAACCATGATCTGGCGTTCTCATCTTTTCTCTTATAAATTACAAATAATAGCAATGAAACTTGCTCTGGAATGTCTAGTTTTGGAGTGTCCAGAGAAAGATTGAGTCTCGAACATTTTTGTTACCTTATTTTGATTGATTAATGTACTGAAAAACATGTCATGGAGTATTAAAAAAAAAAAAACTTTTCCACCTAAAAATAAATATAAAAAAAAAAAAAACTGTGTACAGTGCCTTGTATATGCAAGATCTAATATGAGCTCCTTTTAAAATGACAAAAAACTCTGAAAAATAGTGAAAACATATTGAAAAATCTTAAAAGTTGTTTACTTTTTATCTTACTGTACGAATTACGAACTCAAAACTTATTTCACTTTATTTCATTTTATCTTATTTTTTGTCACTGTAAACGCACTTATAATCAAGTCAAATCAGAATAACTATAAAAGTTATTTTTGAATATTGAAATTATTATTTTTAATATAGTAAAAAACAACTTTGTTATTAAGTAAAATCTCAGTCTTATCTACAAACATATCCATGTCAATAATTTTTTTCAGTGCTTTTACATTCATCTTGTTTGCACATTATTTGTAACGCGCTACACGTGTGCCCACTTATTACGTGACACTCACTAGTGTTTTTTATGATAGGCATCTAATCTCATATACGTAGATCAGCCAACTGGAACTGGATTTAGTTATAGTTCAAATTCTGATGATATTCGTCACAATGAAGAAGGTGTTGGCAATGATCTATACGACTTCATACAGGTATTTGATTTTCACCAAACGATCAATTAATCTCCTCTTTTCATATCTCATTGATTTATATATGGAGTAAAATTGAAATTATAAAAGGCTTAATTACTCTCTCTCTCTCTCTCTATAATGTCAGGCATTCTTCAAACAACATCCTCAGTTTGCAAAAAATGACTTCTACATAACCGGAGAATCATATGCTGGCCACTACATTCCTGCTTTCGCTTCTCGGGTCCATAATGGAAACAAAAACAAAGAAGGCATTTTTATAAACCTCAAGGTGCGTATCTAAAATTTTTTGGGCTTTGGACACATTAACTTTATTGTTACGAATCACTAGCATTTGAAATAGGTGTCGCATAAATATCTTATATGTATCATACGTATATGCTCATTCGATATCTGATACGATGTCAAGTTTAATTATTTACTCATTTTTTACTTAAATATATAATTAAAAAAAAACCTATTTTAGTAGCACTACTAACAGACAAGGCCTTTAGCCACCAAATTGGTTACTAAATATTACATTTTCATCGCTAAGTTATTACTTGTGTATATTTGTATATATTTTAATATTTATGTAAAGATGAACTTTTCATTGATAAAAATTTAATCAAGAAAAGTGAAATATTTGATTGCGAAACATAAAATTTACATGCGATAATTAGCTTAAAAATAATAAATATTTATTTCATTTAACGAGTAGTTGGTTGAAAAAATTAAACCTTTTGTCGATTAAATTTTATTTGATCAGTAAAAATATTATTTTAACAACCAATTAGTCAACAAATGATTTGCTTTTATCGATCAAGAAGGGTTTACTTTTACTGATTAATTGGTGTTTGATCAGTAAAAACAAACCGTTTCCAAATCAAATTTTATGTGATCCGAAAAAAAGACCCTTTACCAACAAAATAAAATTTAGCCAAAAATACTTAATCATTAGTAATGACTTTTATTTGGTTAAGAAAAATTAACAATTGGCTTCTAAACTTATATTTGTCGAGAAAAGTGATCATCAAAAGTGTTTGTTCCTTCTACTGTAATCAAAATTTAAATTATAAAATTTTCTTAATTATCAGATTGTCTTATATTTTTTATATCATGGGTTATGTATTGAATTAATGAATCAATTTTTTCTTTTGGTGTTATATTTACACAAAATAGCTAATAAAAGTCGTAGTTTTCTATTTTATTAATTGTCGTCCGTATCTTATTTATTTTTTTTTTTTAAATTATTATACTCATAATTGTAGTTGCATTCGTATCGTGTCCATGCTTGTTGGAGTTCTTGATTCACGCTAAAGTGGAATAAATGGATGAACCAGGGATTTGCCATTGGCAATGGGCTCACTGATCCTGAAATCCAGTACAAAGCATATCCTGATTACGCGTTGGACGTGAAATTAATTAAGCAATCTGACTACACGATATAAACAAGTTGATCCCAGCTTGCGAACAGGCAATCAAACGTTGTGGTAAGTGCTCTTCCCCTATATATATATTCCTGAATTTTTATCCATTCGGAATTATTTTATTGAATTCATATCCCACAATTAGACAACAGTATCTTGTTTATCAATTAATAGGAGTTTTGCATTTAGGTTCTGATGGAGGGAGTTCTTGCATGTCTGCATATACTTCCTGCACTGCCATCTTCAACGAAATCATGTCCTTTGCTGGTGATACTAATGTAGAATTAAGCAGCACAAATAATTCTAATGCTTAATTATGCAAATAAATTTCTGGGGAAATTTCTCTTTGTTTCCTAAAGTTTACCAGAAATTTTACTTTTGGATCTGAGTGCTTTTTCTTTTTTTTTTTTTTTTTTGGAAAAGGTTGAAATTTTGATTAATTACAATCTTCCTATTTAATTAATATTTAATTAGTGATTATTTTGTAATTTATTAAAAGTTCATGATATTAATTTAATTGTTAAAAAAAAAAAAAAACTCAGATCTCGAAGTAAAAATTTTAAGAAAAATTTAAGGTGCAAAGTGAAAGTTACCTATGAGTTAAATCACAACTAATGAGAAATTGTTGTTGTTGTCTTCTTAATTTATTTGTAGTACTATGATATAAGAAAGAAATGCGTGGGAGATCTGTGCTATGACTTCTCAAACATGGAGAGTTTTCTGAACAATGCATCAGTTAGAGCCGCTCTTGGGGTTGGGGACATTGAATTTGTTTCATGTAGCTCCACAGTATACGAGGCCATGATCACTGACTGGATGAGGAATTTGGAAGTTGGCATTCCTGCCCTTCTTGAAGATGGAATCAAGTTGCTCGTATATGCTGGGGAATATGATCTCATTTGCAACTGGCTAGGTAACCTGCCTTCTTAAGTCATTGTCAGGGGTGGTAATTCGGGTAAAGTTGTCTTGTTTGAATTTATAGTTATATTTAGACTAATCAAATGTTTCAAAATTTATTAAATATGTTAAAAAATTAATTTTTATTTTAAAAATTATATCAATTTAAATTTAATGTATCTGTGTCATTTATATTCATATTTTTATGAGTAAATTACACCTAATTTCTTTTAACATTTGGATAATTATACTTATAACATTTAAGAGTTATATTTGCTTTCTTTATTTCGGAATATTGTTGACAGTAATAATCTCATTTCAATAAAATTAACCATTAAAACTTAACTAGAAATGTCAAAATAACTAAAATTTTAGATATTTTTCATATTTTATCTCTCCTTATCTCACATATTCATCAGTTTTCTTTACAAAAACCTCTAAAAAAATATTTGTTTCTACTTATCTTTAGAAATTTTTGTAAAGAAAATTAATGAATATGCGAGAGAAAGAGAGAGATAAAATAGAAAAAATGTTTAAAATTTTAGTTTTTAGTCGAATTTTAACAATTGATTTTATTGAAAGAGAGTTAACATTAACAATATTTCAAAAGAAAGGAAAAGTGTAATTTTTAAATATCGTGAGTGATAATTATAATTATCTAAATGTTGAGGCAAAATAGATGTAATTTACCTTATTTTTATCTATAAATTCATGTAGTGTAGGGTTGCATCTAATATTGCTTTCCCTCGATTTGAAGCTTTATTGATTTTGAAATTAATTTTGATTTTGGCTACGAAGGAAATTCGAGATGGGTTCACGCCATGGAATGGTCCGGTAAAAAGGACTTCACGGCTGCTCCCACTGCTCCATTTGTGGTTGATGGAGTAGAAAAGGGGCAATTCAAAAGTCATGGACCTCTAACTTTCCTCAAGGTATTAATGTTTCCCAATCTCCCCCTTGCCCATTTTTCTAAATTAGTTTAATACATATTAATGGACTCATTAATTAATTGAGTGTTTAAGATAATTTGTGACTTAGCATGCTATGAGAATTCTAGTTTAGAAAGTTTTTGAGTAGTCCAATTCATTTAGACCTCGTTCAAAAAATTTTGACTATTCAGCTTTTTACTGTTTTTTTTAATATGATTAAATTTATCTTTTTATATTTTAATTTTTTTCATAAAGAATAAAAATATTAATTAACAAAAAAATTAAATAAGTAACTATTAAAAAATTATATTTTTTCTTTTCAAATACCCAAAAAAATGATAATTTTTAGTAAATAATTAATAAATAGATATAAAAAAACTAAATTTATTCCTTTGCAAACTAAGCATTACTTTACCTGTCTCTTTACTTGAAGTATTGAGTTGAGTTAATACGAATGGAACCTTTTTGATACGATTTGTGGTGACTTAGCAAATGTTTAAAACTCTCAATATATATTATTTTTATTTGCAGTAATTAACATATCTATATATGCATATTATCAGGTAGCACGATGCTGGGTCACATGGTTCCAATGGATGCACCAAAGGCTTCCGCTAGAAAGCGTGAATACGTGGACCAAACAAGCAAGCTTTACGTACTCGAGTTCAGAAGGTTGGCCTTGCTCCAAATTCATATAATTAATTGAGCCCAAAAACACGAGCTCTCTCGCTCATCTCTCATCTTTCCTCTCTCTATATCAATTACGGTGCTTTGTCTTTCATGGTTCAGGTTTTACATCCGGTGCATGTGTATATGCAGGCACATTTTCCTTATATATTGCTCAAAGGAAAATGACCCGTAGGCACGTTTGGCAATGAAAATTTTACTTTAAAAAAATTATGAACTTTTAATTTTTAGTTTTTGGATAAATTATTAAATTTTATCACTTTTTTATTTTATTATAATAATTTCTTACTCAAAACAATTATTAAAAATTGTTAAAATGATTAAAAATTACTAATAATCGTTAAAGGTTATCAAAAAATTGTACCAAACATTCAAAAGTTATAAAAAAAAATTATTGAAAATTATTAAAATTATTATTTATTTACCAAATATACCTAAAATCACAATTAGTTACTTTTGATCAAAATTATATATGTTGCAAACCCTTTAGGACCTTTTATTTTTTTTATTTTATTTATATATATATATATATATTTATTTTGGAGCCGTAAACAACTGCCCAAGTGGCCTAGGTATTACTGAAATGGCCTGAAAAGACTGTACCTCCATCAATCAACATACGAGCCACATTAAAATTCCACTAGCTAGCTAGCTATCAGGGTCCGTTGAGAGTAGAGACTTGAAATTTTGGAAGCAAGGGCCAATTAATCAATAATTTCAAGCAATTAATCTCAATTGCGTACTAAAATAAAAAAAACATTGAATACAAAAATTTACATAAAAAATTCATTAAAAATTAAATAATTATTAAGAACCACAAGTTTTTAATGTACCAAGTATACATACCTTCAGTTACAAAATTTCATCCAATAATTTAACTAGCGTCTCGATTTTATTACTGAACTTCTTGACCTATCGAGCACAAGTAGCTAGAAAAGTCACTTTATTAACAAGTGCAAAGACAAAGTTAAGATTTTGAGTCAGGATAGACCAAAAATATATAACTAATATTATGATTATATTATTAATAAAAATAAATTAATATATGTACGTATAGATGTTATAATTGGTTAGACTTTTAATTTTTGGGCTATTTATAATAATTAAGAAAAATACAATTAAATTTAAGGAACACTAATTTATAAAGTAAACCTTTTAACCCAAAAATTTATATGTACTATTGATGGTATTTTTCTATTAAGATCAATTATTTTTTAAAATTTTAAAGTGGAGTCAAAACTATAATATAAATTTTTTAGTAAAAAATTTACATATATAAATAATATTTTTCAAAACTTGGGGAGATCATGGCCACCTCTCGCCCTCTCCCTTCGTCCTTGAACACGTGTGTTACAAAGTTTTCCTCTTTCTTTATGGTAAATTTTGAAAATCACTACATTCATTGGCTCATGACAAAGACCACGCAAGCCTTCGAATGCATTCAAAAGTTCTTCACAAAAGTTTGATAGGTGAAATTTATTGCAGTTAAGAGGAAAGAGAGAATTGTCTTCTAAATTTTGTAAAATATTTGACGATATTCTATCTCTTACTCTAGAATCCTAAGAGAAGGTTTATTTGTAATTTTGTATAAAATTTAATAGTAATCTAATTTTAAATAAGATTTGAACAAAATTCTTTTAACTGTCCTTACTGTCACGTTTGACACGCATGGGCCACTTCATTTTTTGTAATGAAGATCTGATATCAAATATTATGCTCGTGTTTTGACACCTTTTGAAGTATATTTATTATTTTTAATTTTTATATTTTATTGTTTTTAATTTCATTTAGTTAACGGTTTGATGCACATTTTGAACATTTATTATAACTTTTCATGCAAATTTAGAATGGCAATGTATGAATTAATATGAAACCTATGCTCTATACATATAGGCATATTATATATCAATATATTGGAGGTTGTGAGGCCAGTAAAAGCTAAATGCTGAATGTGGTGGACATTGTGAGGCTTTTAAGATATGAGTAATGATTAAAATTTTAAGCACGAAGGAAAATAAGAAGTGATGCACTCATGTATGAAGAGTAAAAAATTAAAAAAAAAATTAGAGAGTTAGATTAAATTAGAATATTAGTTTAATTTTTCATGCACACTCAATTTCAATAAAAAAAAGAAAGACAAATAATAGAAATATCCATTTTTTAAAGTCTGCTTTCCAATGCTTACAAAGGTTGCATACTTATAGATTTTCAGCAGTTCTAAATTTCTCAAAAAAAAAAAAAAAAAAAAAAAAAAAGGACTCCTAGATTTCCAAAAGAAGAAAACAGCATCTTAAAAAAATCTGCTCTGTAGTCTTAAACTTTGTAGGTTCTTAAACTTCAAAATAGTCTCTCAAAGCTTCCAAAACACTCCTAAAAGCAGTAGTGCAAACAGATTTTTAGACTTCCAAAACATGCATATGCTCTTGAACTTCTAAAATAGACTCCTAAAAGCAATTGTAGCAGACTCTTAATATCTGCTGTAATTAGACTTTTAAAATCTACCATAATAGACTCTTAAAGTTGCTGTAACAGACTATTAAAATCTGTTGTAATTAGACTACTAAAAGTGGACTCTTTATCTACTTCTTGCGATCTAATTCTTTCAAGAACACAAGAGTAACCTGGTCTACGTCAGTCCTTCCAACTGAGAGAAAACTTGATCTAGAGTTGTTATCATCTTCGCTGGAAGAATCCCCATAACATGGCACCGAATAAGAACATTAAACGCATCAGAAGTCTTGACATGGCTGGGAAGTTTCAACTTATATGTATTGTCATTAAACCTTTACATCGCTTCGCATGGTCCAATTAATATTTGTTGCACTCAACTTGTTATATTCACCTACTAGATAATGATCTCCTGTTGGAATAGCCTAAAACATAGTCTCCAACTTTAAATATTACTTGCCTCCGGCTCATATCAATATGTCTTTTATACTTTTTATTGCTTTCTTCAATTTGTTATTGTACCTTATGAATTTTCTTGATTTGTTTTACCAAATTTTTTTTGGCTTTTGTATTCACTCCGGTGGTGATAGGAAGAGGTATAAGATTCAAAACATTACTTGGATTACATCCATAAATGACACCACTCTCTTCAAATTCCTCCACAAACTTGGCCATAGAAAACAAATTAACTCCTTCCCCTTGCTTAGGTTTAAGTGTAACTTCCTCCTTAGATGACACTATAATTATCTTCTTTTTTCTTTGTAAAAAAATGTATGTATTTTTTCAACTATCAAGCAGTGCTTTATTATCATACTACCATGGTCTACCAAAAAAAGATATGACAAGCATCCATTCCTACAATGTCACACCACACTTTATCAAAGTGCCTATTACTATTAGATAAATTAACAACATATCGTTTAATAATAGGTACCTCATTTCCTTTCTTAAGCCAAGAAAGTTTGTGTTCTTATCACACCCACTTAAAGATATAACCGGCTGAGTACTTTAAGCCTTAACTTAAGAAACACGAAAGCCTAATTCATATTCAACCAAAATTTACTAAAGAATCTTCAACATTAAAAAAACCTTGTCTTTTAAAATAACGAGGACAAACAAAATGTTCTACTAACATCCTAAGCTCAAAACAACTAGATAACAATAATTAAAATATTATAAATCATCAAAACTCTAGTCCAGCTATTAAAATAAAATCCATCAAATAAATGTAGAGTTTTTCCTTTAGAGGCCACGACTTAAGGTCCCAATTGCCAGAGTCAATGACTAGTTCCCTCCATGCTCACCTGAAAATATGAAAGGAGGAGTGAGCTAAAAACCCAGTGAATGGATTACCAAGCCAATTTTTAATAATGAAAATTTAAAAATAATAAAATTTCAAATAAACAGTTTAACCAAAATATTTCAGGAAAAAAAATGTCCATGTAAATAATTTCCATGCATACTTTATAATAACTTAAAAAACCTGCACGTCAAAGTACAAATCTTTCATAATTCAACCCATCAATTACAACAGTGATGACAAAATTATTATGTGGATTATCACATGAAAATAGATATCAAGTGTGCTAATGTAATTTATCATGGGTAGTACCCGTTGGATCCAACATCATACTTAGAGTCATCCAGTCTGCTTCCTGGGTTCTTTCCTAAGCCGATCTGATTGAGGTCACCAAGGTTTTTACGGGTCTGTTCCTACAATCGTTAAGAACTAGGGTCATCACGGTTTTTACGGGCTTGTTAGAGTCACATCACTTAAGAAACATGTCCTCCTAGATTTTAATTTTTATTTCCAATAACCACAAAATAATTTTCCATCACAATCCTATAAATTCCAAAATTAAATACAAGTGTCTAAATAATTTTTCCTATGCTCAGTAGCATAAAACATATAATATTTTTATCAAAACAATATAATTTTCACAAAAAAATAATCCAAAAAATTCAACTCTCAAAACCTTTATATATGGAATAATTTACAAAATAATACTAAGAAGGCAAATCATTCACCTGACATCCAAAAATGTACACGTAAAGTAATCAAGAGAATTTATCACGATTTTGAACACACGAATGTAAATACCTATTATTTAACACTTGTCTTAAATTTATATTTAATAAATTAATAAATGTAAATTCTAATTCTCATTTAATAAATTAATTAATACCACTACTAAGCTAAACCGTCTACCAAACAACCTAGCAGAGGAACGCCTAACCCAAAGTTCCTTTCTTTTTTTTTTTTCCATCACTGACCTATAAAACACAAACATATATATATATATATATATATATATATATATCCCTTCACGTCACAGTCGTTCTCGTCACGTCACAATCAAATAAAACTTTTTTTTTGGAATCTGCCAAACCCATGTACTTATATATAACCTATATATATACACACTCACGCATCAATCAACAGATCAACTATCTTCTCTTTTTCTTTTTTTTTTTCACAATTAATCAAGTGACTCTTTAAACATATAATATATATACATATCGTTTCCTCTCGCTGCGCATGGCAACCTTTTCCTCAATTCTTTTTCTTTTTTTTTTTTCTCTATCAACCGTTGCCATCAATATGTATAATCCTCGCAGCATACATATATATATATATACATGTTCTGAAAAAATATGCAATAGCAAAATTTTTTTTACACTATCAAACACGAATCACGAAGATAAAAAAAATTAATAAAACTAACCTGTGGAGCTAAATTTCTACCGTAGCTTCTTTTCCTTTTTCTTCTCTCTTTATCTTTCAAATAGAATATAATGAAACCTTAATCTCATCTCCTTTTTCTCCTCTCTCTATCTCTCACATAAAATATAATGAAACCCTAACTGACAATCCTATATATACATATATATATAATCTCTTAATTAGGTGTCCTTATGTCCATCTTAATTACGGTAAACCTTTAATCGTAACTCGACAACCAAAATTCTTTAAAATATCCAATGGTCCACTCTTACCTAAAGAATTAATAAATTAATAATTTGAATAATTTCTAAATAAACTCAGCTGATTCCAATTTAAAAATATAACAAATAATTAAAATAATAATTAGTAATAAATTATATAAAATTTATTCTAGGTTATAATAGTGCTTCTTTTCTAGTAAATTTAATCTTCTGATTGTCTCTTGGGAAGTGATGTTTTCGCAACTTCCACAATCTATAATCAATTTACATACATGTCTAGCAACAATCAAAGTTGTCTGAAATACATTATTACACAATTAATTTTTAGGATCTTCATATCTTGGTGCTATTAAGGCTTTCCTCATTGCTAGATATGGCCTCACATCACCTGTAACTAATATTTCATCATCTTCTTCATCATATACAAGTTTTTCATCTTCTAAATTAAGTTCATCTTCTCCAACTTTTTCTATAGAGTTGCTTTACTCCATAGTTGTTTGCCTTCTGACATTTAGTAGATTTGTGTCCAAGTGCTTCTCATTTAAAGCATTTAACTACTACCCCATGAAATAGCGATGCAAACATTGGAAGTTCTAGCATTTTACTGTGAATGATCAGCTATACTGCTGCTCTTTTGTGGTGCTACTACAGCTGCAGGGTGGTTGCTATTAGACCCTCACAAATAGGCCCTAGAATAGGCATCACAATTGGAAGAAGATTGGCTGTTTGTAACTCTATTTGAACTCCGTGTTTGCTAAATTTCAGCAAATTTCTCATGCTATTAAGCTTGTGCAACATTCTCTATATCTTGCTGGTTAAGTACATTTTGCATATTTATTAGTAACTTTCCAATGTATCTCACCACTTTTTGCTTTTTACTCTCATTTAACTCATTCCTAAGAACAAGCTCAAAAAAATTCTTCTGTATAATCATCGACCCTCCTATTTCCTTGATGACAATTTTACAGCCTTTGATAAACCAATTGGGTGTAATTGGAAGGAAGAAAAGTCTCTTTAACTACTTTTTTCGCATCTTTTCTCAATCAACAATCTTAAGCTTTCCTTGTCTTTGGTATGTCATAATGAGTTAATCCCACTAAGTGAAAACTTTTCCTCTCAACCTCATACCAACTACTTTTACTTTCTTATCTTCTGAGACATCTTTTAAATCAAAAATTCTTTCTACTATCACTATTAGAAATAAGACTTTTACGACCGACAAAAGATGTTGCCAAAAGTTAAAAGCTATTGCTAAAGGTCATTGGCAACCACTGTCTAGCAGTCTCCAATAAACAGGCCACCAAAAACCTTTTGCGACCATTGTGAGGTGGTCATTACATTTTTGGCGACAGCTGAAAGTGGTCATGAAAAGTGAGTTACTGAAAATTAAGTAGAACTTTTGGTGAATGCCAAAAATGGTTATTAAAAACTAGAAAATAGTTACTGAAAGTGTTGTTGAAAAAATAATTAGGACCCTATGGTGGTTGCAAAAAGCAAAAAAGCAGTCACAAATAGTTTTTATTTTTTAATAAAAATCCGTGTGTAAATTCCTATATATAATCTACATTATTTTTAGTAATCACATTCATAAAGCTAATTAAAAAAATCAATCTAATTGCACAATTGAGACCCAAAAATAAATTTAATAATATAACAAGTTTCAAAAAGGTAGATATTATACACAAAAATTACAATAGTTTGAAATATTTAAAATATTATAACCAAAACAGTAAAAATAAGAAAAGAGAAATATTTTCTCATCCGGAAGTAGAAATAAGAAATTATAAGGGCATACTATGGGCGCACCAGGACTAAGAGATTGCACGTGTCAATTTTCGTGAGTAACAATACATGTTTGCTCCGTTTGAAGTATTAACTCAAAACTTGAAATTCTAAGTTTTAAGTCTCTAACTTAAAAAGACTTTGGCGCACTATGAGCGCACCAAGACTCACATTGTTGTGCCATTTGTTTTTACAGGTCACTAATGCCTAAGAGATTGCGTGTGTTAAGTTTCATAACAAACAACGCATGTTTGCTCCATTTGGGGTTGACTTAAAACTTGAGAATTCTAAATTTTAAGTTCCAACTTGAAATTACTAAGGCTTACAATGGGCACATCAGGATTCGGATTACTGTACTGTTGGTTTTTACAAGTTATTAGTGTGTAAGAGATTGCGTATGTCAAGTTTCGTGACAAATGGCATACATTTGTAATTCTTTGGAAATGTGAAAATGACATCCAATTTTTTGTACTTGGAGAATTGACCAATTTTTTTGTGATTATTGGACTCATGATAGGAGGTGCCAAAATATGGTAGTACAATCAAATGGTAAAGAAGTCTAACTCCCAAGTTCATAGAAAGTGAAGCTACCTCTGAAAATGTTGTTAATATTAGTGAGAGCTAAGCCAGAGGTTGCCTATTAAATTGAGCCAATAAGAAAGCTGTGAATATCACCTCTAATATTATCAAAGATTTACCATATCTATGAATGTCATTTGAAGTTAATGAGACCGCTGACCTAGAGAGTTGGTTATACAGGTGAGGAAAAGCTAAAGAGTATTTTATCTGTAATTCAAAAAACCATGATAGTATAGATGTAGAAGGCATAGAAAGAGAGATTAGATCACTGACTCTCAGCAAATAGTAAAATGAAGAGAGAGCACCTAAGCATCGCCAATAAGTGAACAATCCTAAGAAGCAAATAATTTTTTTATAAATAAATAGCTTTTTCTAACTTAGCAAACAAACTGTAAATTAACAAATAACAAATTATAATTTGTCTTAAGTTATTATGAAAAGCTAATTAGTCATTAAAATATTATAAATAATTTCAACTAATTCACTATAAGCGTGCTCTCAAATGTTCATAAATACTTAAAAAGCACGTTCCAGAATGATAAATAAGCTTTTTCGCAAGTCTTATTAAGTTGACTCACCCTTATTTGAGCTTGACATGTTTATTTATCAAGGTTGAAATTGTATCTAAGTTTGTTCATTTACCTTATTAAGGAAAATAAACAAGCTCTTAACAAATTTATTCGCAAGTGGCTTGTCGAATGTATGTCCAGTATTCAAAAGGGTGATTATACCCTTCGTAGCTTGTCTAGCATTCAGCATCATAACGTACCAAATTTCATTGAAGACGTCAACTTGTTCTTCAAATGCTCCTATCGTCTAGCAAAAAGAAATCCAAATATTTTCCAAAGAAATAAAGAGTAGGCTGTAAAAACAAATAGAAATTGGGTTAGCACTCTTCATAATAGTACCATACAATTGTTGGCATCAAAATCTAGACCAAGTTCTAGTTTTTTTTTTTTGCAGTTGCCTACATTGTATTCATACATGGTTTTTGCAAGCTGAGACAGGAACAGGCGAAAACAGATTATTTATCAATGGTTTAGGCAGTCATATGCCTTAACGAGGCAGGTTCATTCACTATGAATTCAATTAAATACTGTAGTAATGGCAATTCCGATCCAAAACAAACATGCATATCTATTCTACTCTTCAAGGAAAAAGCATCTTTATGATAGAAGTTCCTTTTAGAAATCACAGAAGCATATACTTGTTTCAAAAGAAATCAATTGTTCTACTCCTTAAGGTAAAAAAAATTGATAGATGTGGTAATGCACAAGTTCACTATTGCTTGCTTATATATAATCATGAAACCAAAAAATGGAGACTAACAAATTAGCCAACTATGGTTATTTTAAAGATAAAAAGAAAACAACAGAAACGAACCAGCATCCCACTCCACATTACATGCTGCTTCTTCTTGCTCATCTTAGAAAATCTACATAAATAGAAAAAAGAATTGTCTTGTTAGGAGGAAGAGAGACTACAATTATAAAAAGATAATGTTATGCCCAAGAAACTAGAAGGAAGCTGGATAGGATCCGTCAACCTGGATTTTAAGCCCTTGAGTAGATCTTCTCCTTTAACAAATTTTCCAATTGATGCTAGGGCCCATAGCGTCAACACATCAAGGTGCCATTGAAGCTATCAAAATGTCTAACCAAAACCTTCTATCTCTTGCACAATAAAGGTTCAAATCAGTGGACACCATTAAAGTTTGAATAACAATCTTTTTTAACCAACCCAAAAGGTTAAAATGTAACTAGCTTAGATAATTTTTCCAACTCCAAGCCTTGTTAGTAAGGGGAATATAATTAATGTCTAGTGGAGCCAAATGTCATATTTTTTTGCAAATTTTTTCGTTGTTATATTGTTAAAAGAAAAAAACCTTGTAAAAAAAATTATCCATGATAAAAAATTTAAGAAATTACTATTAATGAAAACACATTTTTAAATTGTGATTTTTTGAAGTAAAATGCAAATTGGGCTAAAAAAACTAAAAGTGTAGCATCAAACAATGATGATAAATAAAAGTGCTTGCTTAAAAATACAGTAAAGAACTGATATTTTAGATTTTTTTTTTTTAAACGTAATATCAAAATGCATTTTCTCAATCTTCCTCACCTCTAAATCACAATCACGTAAATCTCAAACCATTTACATAGAAGTTGCTTTTCCTTAAAATCTTAGAAATGTGCTGAGGTCTCCTAGTTCACATTGCTAAAAAATGTAGGCAATATCTTATGAAAACAGCTTATTCAACTAGGAAAAATAGAATGCTATGACTTTGTTTGGCATAAAATTTGCAAATTAAAGGTTCTTCCTTAGGAAAGATACTATAAGAAGTCCTTCATGAGAAGGAATTTTAAGAAAAAGATGATGTTTAGTGAAAGAAGATAATCAAAACTCTTAAGAAATGATGTTGAATATATGAGAAAATATAAATTCATTTTACAATAGTAGAAAAATAAGAAATTAAAATTTTAACTATCCGAAATTCATGCTTGTTGCATTAGTAGACAAAAAGAGCAGAAAAAAACTCTATTACAACTTTTAATAGAGTACATAAATGAACTTCGTCAATATAGGTCCACAGGAATTTGTTAGAAAGACATTTTGCTTGCACTTTTATTTCATAATCTCATCAATGAAAATAATACTGTGGACAAAAAGGATATTTGGTACACCCCATTATAGTTGAAGAACTCTTAACGTAATTCCAACAAATCCAAATGACTTCATCAGTAACTTGAAAGAGCCCTAGTTTAGTGCCAATTTCAAAAGAAAAAGAGGGGAATCTCACATTCAAACATTATAGTCAATTAATAACCCTCTATTACACTTTTTGCTATCAAATGCTGTTATCATATTTGTGAAAATAGGTGTATCTAACCATCAAACAACATATATAACTATGAACATGAATTCAAATAGAGAAGGCAATCTAAACAATAGTATTCCACATTCCATATTAATTTCTTTTCAATTTGATTAAGCTCATTTTGGTACAGCAATCACTAATTGCTAGAATATAACGATTATATTTCGAATTTATCAAGCAAGATATTCCCCATCATCAAAACACTTAGGTGATTAATATATCTAATCTATAAAAGATTTCATCTTTTAGTGGACACCAATTAGTGGTAACTTAGAAAATTTTCAAATATTTTTAGGAAAAATTTCTTAGATTCCTACAAGATCCCAGACTGCCACAAAAAGAGAATAGTTTTAAAAAATTTAGCAAACATTCACTTCACACAACCCAATTGCCAAAATATCCAAATTCCTAACGCAAAATTCAACCCACGCTAAATTGAAAAAAGAAATCGACTAAGAGAAAGGGCTAGGGATACCTGTGGTTTCTAACTAGAGGGAGAAGTAAAGAGAGCTCCTCACTATCAGTTTCTTACACGAGTGAGAAAGAGAAGAAAACTGAAAGATAAAAGAAAGAAAGAGAGAGAGAGAGAGGAAGCTGTGAAATAAAAAGAAAACCTGGGGTGGTCGTAGACTTGTTGGGCTCTCATCACTGCTCATGCATTGGTTGTCAGTGAAAGAAAAGATAAGAATTTAGTAAGATGAAAGATAGAGATATGGAAGAGAGATAAAATTTGCCATGTGACCACCTCGTAAAAGTGCAATTGAAAAACCTTTAAGTATAAGGGCGTGCGGTATAGTTTTACCTAGTGAGTCTAGGATCGTATCCACAGGGAACTTTGAAAACAAATACTTGATTTTCTAAGTTCTTCTATCTACTAGTTTCGTTTTAAAAATAGGAAAAAAAATTAGTTTTAGGTTTTGAAAATTGTTGATTAACTAACTAATAACCAAATAAAGTAAATTAAAAAAATTAAATTAATTAAAATTCAAGAACTTATATTACTTCTATTCTAGTTAATAGAAAAGTAAGATTCAAAATTAAATTAAACTAAAATAATGAAAGTAATAAAACTACGGATTCAAGATAATTAAAGATCTTGATTTAACCCAAGAAATATGATTGAGGTCACAAGTTTTCGAAAGCTTTTGAAAAGAAAGAAGAAGAAGATTAAAAAAAAAACGAACCCTAGCATACAAGTTTTACGTTGCATACAAGGATTCAATCACATCCAATCATCAAATAAGGATCCACCCATCATTGATGGGTTGAATTTAGTTCAAACCCGTTAACCATCCTTTTCTTTCTTTCTTTCCTTTCTCAACTTTTCCATGAGTAGCTCCAATTTACCATGCCTTATAGAATTGAGTTGAATCAACAATCAAGAAGACAAGCAATTCATAATTTGACTCTTTTTAGAAAAATCAATAGAAGTAACGTATCATCTTAACAATTTCTTCGAAATCAAAGTGCACAAGATCCAATAACCCTCCTATTGATGTCACTCTATACACTCATTGTGTTTAGGGTATCATTAAGCTCTCAAATCAAAGCATGGAATGATATTACCATAGGCTTGCTAATATATCATATCTCCATCACTAACATAAATCCAAAACATTAGAAATCCAAGGGTCTTTTAACAAGGTGTAACGGGGCTTGGGTATGGTGTGATAAAAAAAAAATTTAGTTAAAAATCATCAAAGGAAATGTATAAACTCGTTGCACGAAATTCATCCTTAAACATCTCACATATTCTTCAATCGAATTGCAACAAATATATAAATGTTTCCCTTTTGTTTTGCCCCCCCTTTTTTTTTTTTGAAGGGCTTTTGCATTTCACAACAATTTAAACATCTATCTTCAAAATTAACCCAATTTTTTTTTTTTATGCAACGAATTCATCCAATCCTTCAAATTCAGGGTTTAAAAGTGAATATGAAAAGGTTTGAGTTAATAAATATTGTGGTTAATTTATCAAAGAAAAGGGTAAGGCTCAAAATTTGGCTATCTAGTGGTAAATGTAATCAAGGTAGGCTATTTTTGAAGGTCCAAATGGTTAACCTAAATGCCCTCGTCCTTTTAATGCACAGACTCAATAATGTGATCTCGAAATGCATAACAAAGCAAGTTCTAGAATATTCAAGCCATGTTTGATAATCACTCAACAAAAAAAAATAGATGGAGCAATTAATGATAAATTGCTCACTGGCTCAAAAGCTCACATAATAGTTGAGTTTGTATCAAATCTTGCACACTTATCATTCAAATCAATTATCAAAGACAATAAGACATTTTTTTAGAAAACAAAAAGCAACTATTCATACTTGCATCATTTCTTGTAATTCAACCCAACTCAATAATTCATAATAACTCAAAACCATTCAAAGTCAAATATCAAAAGAGTTAAAATTTTCAAAAAGAAGGATGAACAAGTAAGAACTAAAGTATACTAGAGTTCAACCAAATTGAAAAAATTTTTTTTTTTCCGTCTAGTAAAGCCAAGTTCCAAACAAATGTAAAAGATAAAGCAAAGTCAATTATTATTTGCCTCCCCCACACTTTAACCAGACATTGTCCCCAATGTATCAAAATAGAAATGCACAAGCCAAAAGAAACAAAAGTACAAGGTGTAGAAAAAGAAAGGAACTCCCCTGAAAAGTGAGCGGTGAAGTGTTAGAGCGGCTACGGGCTGGGTGGAAAGGGAGGTTGGAAGCCCACAAACTCAATTTTGGATATCTTGTGTTCCAACCGCTGAAATTGAAGATCATAAGGGGCCTGTGTAGGTTGACCAAAGGTAGAAGGAACAGCTCCAGTATCCTCCATACTAACATCCTCGTCACTAGCTACAGTGCGATGTCGCTTACCCTTGTGAGGTTGTGGCAGCATTGTACGTCCTGGAGGAGAGAAGTAGAAATCTCCATTTGTTTTCACTACAATTCCCATGTTTGCTAAGCAATCCATGTCCAGTGGTTCCATGTCACAAGCTCAATTTGGCGGCCTTGGTTTTGAACGTTAGATGCCCGCCAAGAGCAGAAGTCGATGGAGGTAGAACACTCTTCCCTTTGCCAATTCGTGAGCGTTGATAAGGCGGGACACGGATCTGGTTGGTTTTGATTTCGGCTGAATTTCTGGTCGGGTCGGCGTGCAGGGCTCTCGATGCTCTGCTGCGCGTCGGGCTTGCAGGCGCTGGATCTGATCCGCTGCTGGCTGCTGTATTGGTGTTGAACGGCGGTGGGCTGGTTCAAAAGAAGAAGAGAAAAAATGAAGGTAAAGATAAAAAAAAAAAAAAAAAAATTAGGGCAAAAGTAAAATTATAAATTAAAATATTTTTTTTTTTTTTTGGGTTGCCTCCCAAATAGCGCCTTTCTTTTATGTCTTTGGCTAGACATAGCAGTGTCTCAAGTGGTGTAATTTGGGCATTCGAGAGTCATTTCTTCTAGGTTGTACACCTGAAATCCTTCATAAAATGGTTTCAAACGATGACCATTCACTTTAAAAATCTTGTTTGTGGTTGGACTTTGAATTTCAACTGCACCATGGGGAAAAACATTAGTAACAACAAAAGGTCCAATCCATCGAGAACGCAACTTACCAGGAAATAATTTAAGTCTAGAATGAAAAAGAAGAACTTTCTGGCCGACAGAAAAATTCTTTCTTGAAATCATTTTATCATGAAAAACTTTCGTCTTTTCCTTGTAAATTCGCGAACTCTCATATGCATCATTACGAATTTCCTCCAACTCTTGCAATTGTAACTTCCTTTGTTCACCCGCTTCATCTATTCGCATATTACACTCTTTAACCGCCCAATATGCTCTGTGTTCCAGTTCAACTGGAAGATGACATGGTTTACCAAATACCAAATGGTAAGGAGACATACGTATAGGATTTTTATAAGCTGTACGATATGCCCATAGTGCATTGTCAAGTCTCATACTCCAATCTTTTCTATTTGGATTAACTGTCTTCTCAAGTATGGACTTGATTTCTTTATTAGATACCTCAGCTTGTCCGCTTGTTTGTGGATGATAAGCGGTGGACACTCGATGGGTGACATTGTATTTCTTCAACAAAGCTTTTACCACTCGATTGCAAAAATGAGTGCCTCAGTCACTTATAATTGCTTTTGGCGTACCAAACCTGACAAAAATATGAGACTTGACAAAATCTACAACAACTTTAGCATCGTCAGTTCGAGTAGCCTTAGCTTCTACCCACTTTGAAACATAATCCACAGCAAGAATAATATAAATATTGCCGAAAGAAGAGGGAAATGGGCCCATGAAGTCAATACCCCATACATCAAATATTTCACACACAAGTATAGGAGTAAGTGGCATTTGATCTCTATGACCTAAATTACCTGTTCTTTGACAGTGTGCACATGTTTTGCAAAACATATATGAATCACGAAACAAGTTTGGCCAAAATAACCCACATTCTAGCACCTTACGTGCTGTTCTCTTAGGGCCAAAATGTCCTCCACATGCATATGAATGACAAAATTGAAGAATAGAAGGAATTTCAGATTCAGACACACACCTTCGAATAACTTGATCAGAGCAAAGTTTCCACAGATATGGGTCATCCCACACATAATACTTAGCATCACTCTTTACCCTATCTTTTTGAGCTCTAGACAAATCATTTGGTAATGTTCTAGTACCTAAATAATTAACAATGTCAGCGTACCATGGAGTTGTCTTTTGAATAGCAAATAGATGCTCATCTGGAAAATTGTCTTGTAAAGGCAATGGCTCTTCACTATTGACCAATCTACTGAGGTGGTCTGCAACCAAGTTTTCAGCACCTTTCTTGTCGCGTATCTCCAAATCAAATTCTTGTAACAAAAGAATCCACCAAATGAGCCTGGGTTTTGCCTCTTTCTTGGTAAACAAGTATTTAAGAGCTGCATGGTCAGAATAAACAATTACTTTAGTACCAATTAAATACGAACGGAACTTTTCTAAAGAAAAAACTATAGCTAAGAGTTCTTTTTCCGTTGTTGAGTAATTGCACTGAGCGGCATCGAGAGTTCTTGAAGCATAATATATTGCATGAGCAGATCTCCCAACTCGTTGTCCAAGAACGGCACCAATAGCATAGTTACTTGCATCACACATGATCTCAAAAGGGAGATTCTAATTCGGTGGTTGTATAATTGGAGCTGAAGTCAATAATTCTTTGAGTTTATCAAATGCTACCTTGCATGTCTTATCAAACTCAAACACTACATCTTTTTGGAGTAGATTACATAGTGGCCAAGTTATCTTTGAAAAATCCTTGATAAAGCGTCGATAAAATCCTGCATGTCCAAGAAATGAACGAACTTCCCGCACATTCTTAGGATAAGGCAACGATTGAATAATGTCTATTTTAGCTTTATCAACTTCAATTCCCTTAGAAGATACTATATGTCCTAAAATAATACCTTGATCAACCATAAAATGACATTTTTCATAGTTTAAAACAAGGTTTGTTTCTATGCATCTTCCAAGGACTTTTGTAAGGTTAGTCAAACATGAATCAAAAGAGTCACCATAAACTGTAAAATCATCCATAAATACCTCTATGATGTTCTCAACATAATCGGAAAATATACTAACCATACATCTTTGAAATGTGGCCGGAGCATTGCAAAGACCAAATTGCATACGTCGGTAAGCAAACATACCAAATGGGCACGTGAAGGTAGTCTTTTCTTGGTCTTCTAATGCAACTGGAATTTGATGAAAACCTGAATAACCATCAAGACAACAATAGTGAGATCGACCAGCTAACCTTTAAAGCATTTAATCAATAAAAGGAAGAGGAAAATGATCTTTTCTAGTTGATGCATTTAATTTCCTATAATCAATACAAACCCGCCACCCATTTTGAACTCGGGTGGGTACCAACTCACCAGCAGGGTTCTCAACCACTGTTATACCTGTTTTCTTTGGAACCACTTACACAGGACTTACCCACTTACTATCTGAAATTGGATAGATCATACCAGCATCTAGAAGTTTTAAAACTTTTTTCTTTACTACTTCCATCATAGGTGGGTTTAACCGGCGTTGAGCTTCTCTCGAAGGCTTAGAACCTTCCTCCATTAGTATCTTATGCATGCATGTGGATGGGCTTATCCCTTTGATGTCAGCCATGGTCCATCCAATCGCCTCTTTATGATCCTTGAGTACCCGAATCAACTTTTCCTCTTCTAAATCACTAAGTTTGCAAGAGATGATCATTGGAAGTGTCTCTCCTTCTCCCAAGAACACATACTTTAAATGACTCGGTAGTGGTTTTAACTCCAATGTCGGTGGCTGCAAAATAGAAGGAAGAAGTTTTGTGTGAGATAAAGGCAAATCAATATAAGACACACTATGCCTGACGGGTTTAAGAGAATTCAGCGCAAGAATTGTGTCTTGTAATTCAGAATTCAACACAAACTCCCTCGCGGCTCCTTGTAATCCTTCATGGCCAAAGTTGTTGTTAAGAGCAACCTTCAATGCATCCTCATCATTCAGGTCAAAAGCTTGCTGCACTAATGAGTCAATAACATCTATAACAGACACAGAATGTACATCACTAGGATATCTCATGGCATCATAAATGTTAAATTTAATAGTTTCACCATCAAATTCCATAGTGAGTGTTCCTTCATAAACATCCATTTTAGTTTTAGATGTTTTAAGAAATGGTCTCCCTAACAAAATTGGAGCTGAATTAGCATAATTATCTTCTTCCATATCAAGCACATAAAAATCAGCGGGAAAAACCAATTCATTGACTTGAACTAATATATCCTCTAGAACTCCATCAGGATATACATTGGATCGATCAGCAAGTTGTATAATCACACTCGTTTCTTTCAATGGGCCAACATTCAAAGTATCATAAATAGAACGGGGCATAACGTTTATTGAAGCTCCTAAATCTAACTTTGCTTTTTCAATCCTAACATTACCGATCTTGCAAGGGATAGTGAACATACCTGGATCTTTGCATTTAGGAGGTAATTTCTTTTGAAGGACAGCTGAAACATTCTCTCCCATATGGATTTTTTCATCACCTTTCAACTTTCTCTTAGTGGTGCATAACTCCTTGAGAAATTTAGCATAACGAGGTACTTGTTTAATTGCATCAAGAAGGGGAATATTTACCTCAACCTTGCGAAAAGTCTCAAGGATCTCATTTTCTTGCTCTTCTTTCTTGGATTTTACAAATCGGCTAGGAAAAGGAGGAGCTGTCATTGTGGCTTTGGGCTGTTCACGATTTGAATCCTTCAGTTGAGTAGCTTGTGTTTGAGACATCTCTGCTTCTTTCTCAATCTCTTCTTCTATTGCGCGCTTAGACACTCCCTTGCTAGGTTCTTTTAGCTCTTTCCCACTTCTCAAGGTAATTGCATTAGCATTCTGCTTTGGATTGACAACAGTTTGTGAAGGCAATTTACCTGAGCCTTGAGACTCCAATCGGCTCATAGAAGTCGCCAATTGACTTATCTGATTTTCCAAATTTTGAATGCTTGTTCTTGTCTCCTGTTGAAATTGTTGTGTGTTAGTTGCAAGGGCCTTAACAATTTCATCTAAAGACATACCTGGTTTGGAAGATGATTGTGGAGGTGGAACTGGTTGCCTAGCTTGATAATGTTGTGGGAAACCCGGTGGCTTCGCTCCGTAGCTAAAGTTAGGATGATCCCTCCATCCTGGGTTGTATGAATTTGAATAGGGATCATACTTCCTTTGTGGTGGACCTGGAAATCCTCCAATAGCATTGGCTTGTTCATTGGGTTCATCTTGAAGTGTAGGGCACATGTCGGTTGGATGACCCATATTAGAACAAATACCACACGTTTTCACTTGTTGTATGTTACCTACAACCAATTTTTCCACAAGAGAGGTGAGATTATCTAATCGTTGATCAATAGAAGAAACACTTACCTCATTAACTTTCTTTGGAGGGTAATCTTGTCGGTTGCCAAATTGTTGTGAATTGGCGGCCATGTTTGAGATCAAATTTCTTGCTTCAGTAGGAGTTTTGTGTACCAACACACCTCCACTTGCAGCATCTATCATATTCCTATCCATTGTCAATAATCCTTCATAAAAATACTGGATAAGGAGTTGATCAGGAATCTGGTGATGGGGACAACTTGCACAAAGCTGTTTAAATCTTTCCCAATACTCATATAGAGTCTCTCCATTGAATTGTCTTATCCCACATATTTCCTTCCTAATGTTGGCAGCTCGTGAAGCAGGGAAAAATTTCTCAAGAAATTGCTTTTTCATCTCATTCCATGTAGTGATAGAACCAGAAGGCAAGTAATAAAGCCAATCCTTAGCTTTTTTGGCTAATGAGAAGGGAAAGGCTCGTAATTTGATTTGCTCTTCGGTCACACCTTGAGGTTTCATGCTTGAACACACCACATGAAACTCCTTAAGATGCTTGTGAGGGTCTTCACCTGAAAATCCACGAAAAGAAGGAAGTAAGTGAATAAGACCAGATTTTAACTCAAAACCTACATCAAGATTGGGATATTCGATGCAAAGTGGTTGTTGACTCAAGTCTGGTTCAGCTAACTCCTTCAAAGTTCGTTCGTTGGCCATGATTTCTTCTTCTGAGTTGCTGGGTAAATTGATCAAGTCAATTGCCGAATCCAATCCAGGGGATAAAGATGATGGCAATTGGTTGGAAAGTTGCTTGGTTTCTTTTCTCAATCGACGAGCAGTCTTCTCAATCTCGGGATCGTACTGGAGTTCACCTGTACGAGAAGAACGAGGCATAAACCAAGTAACGAAAAATTAATAAAAATTTAAGAAAATAAATCTATTAATGACACCAAATCCCCAGCAACGGCGCCAAAATTTGGTGGGGTCAAATCCAACAAAATAAAAATCCTACTTTAAAAATTATTTTTGTGTGCAATGATGAGTAGGGTCGTATCCGCAGGGATTGGGTTGATTTATTTCCTTGTAAAACAATAAAAATAAAAAGGGGGGATTTGTGAAGTGAACTAGAACAATTAATTCAAATATCAAGAAATCAAATAAAATGAGGATTAAACAAAGTTAGATTGAATTCTAGCCAAAGGATTAATTTCGGTTTTGATTCAGGTAATTGATCATTGATGCAAGGATAATTTCATTCACTCATGAATAAATTGGTTATGGTCATTAACAAGCTCTAACAACCTATCTCTCCTTAATTTCTTGGTAACCAAAACAAGCTCTTTGATTACTTCTCTTATTAATAAACAACCCTAAGCAAGCTCTTAGGATTTAATTTATCAATAGCTTTAAGAATTAGAAAGACTACCAATTCTAATCAATAAATACACAAGCTTGATTTATTTAAACTAGATTATATATTCTCATAACATAAATTGAAAACTTGTCCATAATCAATTATGTTATTTACCACAAATATTAGAAGGATCAAACATATACGAATTTGATATTCTAATTGGCAATCAATTATTTTGATAATCAAACAACGGTACCTTTATTCAATCAATCAAAACAATCATCTCAATAAATCGCAGAGAATATATAAATACTCAAAAGTGATGAATAAAAGAGAATCAAATTAGATCTCACAATTGTTGAGGAATCAAAACTTTAATTATCCTTTGACTAGAGAAGAATTACTTAGCCACTCATGGTGATTGAAGAAACACAATCTTCCATTGATGAAAGCAAAAGAATTTCCTTTTCCCTATTCTTCTTCTTTATCTCCAAAGAGAAAGACAAAAACCTGGTGACTCCTGCCTAATCTCTCCCTCAGATCCCCTGCCTCCATAGGATTCTTAAGTTTTTATATGAAAAGAATCAAACCCTAAAGAGTTATGTAAATCCCCATTATAACTTTTAATTTTCGCATCCTTACAGGGCTGACAAGGCGTGCCCACGCCTTGTGAGAAATAGTCTTCTGTCCAAAATAAATAAACTAACTTTGCAGGACTGCTGAAGCGTGCCCAAAAATCCTCCTACTAGCTTTTAAACTCAAACATCTTCCATGATCTAGGACTTTGTCAATTGATGTTTAAATGCTCAAATCAAGTCCATTTCAGCTCCAATCTTCAATTTGCACCCTTTAACATAAAACATAATTAGAATTCATCAATTAAACATAATTTATGTCAAAAGTATAAGGAATGTTTACAAATAATATGAGCATTATGCACTCTATCAGAATTAAGAATAAAAATCTAGCCTAGCATGGACATAGTAATAACATAATAGATAAAAAGAGAGAACGGAAAGAAAACAAACTCTATTGATAAAGCGTTGAATGAAACTGTAGTATATTGACGCATTCATCAACTTGAATCCATAAAATGAAGCCAAAAAAATCTCTCTAAACTAACCTATATTAGGGAAAATTTGAATTTGAAAAAAAAAAATATAGAGAAAAGCTTACGGTTGTCATCACAAAATATGTATTTATAAGCACGAAACGAAACCCTAAAACTAGTTTTTATCGTGCATTAACAGCTCCTGTTGACCGGACAGCTCAACAAGGTTTTTGGACAATAGATTCAATCTTTGGCTCTAACACAAAAGTTGTAATTATTCAAGTCTTCTTTGTAACCCAAAAGGAATTGCATCAATCAAAGTTGTGAGTGAAAAGTTATGGCCGAAATACTAACAGCGTATCGTGATGAATCATCCAAAAAATTTTGAATTGTGAAACATTGTAAGCTAATTTTAGGGTAGATGGAGGCCTCTTTTGGACTTGGGCTCTTCATGAAAGTTGTAGCTAAGAATATGTACTTGATTTTGAGCTTTTGAATCACCTTAATTGGACCCTAAAAACGTAAGATATACCCCAAATGCTTCTACGATTAGGATTTGTCTAGCTTTCCAATCTTGATATTTGAGCAATGTTTCAATGCTCAAACGAACTTGAATTTTGACCCACGATACATTTCTGAAAAGCTTGAGATGTCCACTATAACTTTGCTGAAGGCCACATTTAATTTCTAGAACTCGTTCTATGTCAAAAATGTATCTATCCTGTTCTAATAAGTTATTTTAGTGTATTTCTACTGAAATCTACATAAATGAACAAAATAACATAAATAAACAAAATTAAACTAAAATAAACATATTAAAACACAAATTATCAGTATTAGTATGAAAATCAAGATTTATGATCATGCTTTTCTAGCGTAATCACCAAGCACACAGACTAGCAAGAAAGGGGAAAACCCAAATTATTTAGGAGTGAATTTGGTGACCCCTACTTTACAAAGAGTTACCCAGTTTTAGCAGTCCTTAATGGGTCTTTTGGTGATTGCTCCAATAGTCACCCATTTCTGAAGGCTTTGAAACCACAAATTGTAGTAGTGTGTTGATAGTCAATCAACAAAACCTTCACCATTTCAATCTCAAGTAAATTTGGAATGTCTACCATGAATCCACCATCTCAACGCCTCTCATTAACAAAGTTATTTGATGGTCGGGGTGGGTTATTTTCATAAAAACGGATTTATATCCTCTTGATGATAATCCTCCTCCTCAGATTCAACACCATCTTGAGAAGAAAGTTAATGTTGCTCGTCGCACTGGGTTAAAGTTGTAATCTGTCTTTTAGATCTTTTATGATAGTAAGCATTTGTTGTTGATCAATTGTTGCATTTTGATCGAGCTGAACAACTGGTGTATGAGGCAGATTTCTTCTTTTTGGTAGCATATTACAATTCCAAAAGAAAATAGTCAAGTCTCCAAACAAATCTGAAAGGATCAGACCTTGTTCTGATACCAATTGATGTACTCATGTATAAAAAGAATAAAAGATTAAGAAGGAAAATCAAAGAGTTAGATTAAACTAGAATATTAATTTAATTTTCTACACTCAATCACAATATAAAAAGGAAAGATAAATAATATAAATTTTTATTCTTCGAATTGTGCTTTCCAATGGTTACAAAGGCTGCATAATACTTATAGATTCTTAGTAGCTCTAGACTTCAAAAAAAAACAAGAAGAGACTTTTAGACTCACAAGGCACTCGAGCTAATCTCAGGAGGCGATTTCTCATATTTATTTTGGTTTTAGATGCATAGTTGGAAATATAACTGGTAAATATATATATATATAGTTGGCACTTGTATCTATAATAACTGTATCTGTAACCAGGGATTTGCCATTTGTAATGGGCTCACTAATCCTGAAATCCGGCACAAAGCATACCCTGATTACGCGTTGGACATAGAATTGATTCAACAATCTGATTACAACAACATTGTAAACCAGTTGATTCCACCATGCCAACAGGCAGCAAAACTATGCGGTGAACTTTCCCTTTCCCATATTCTGATTTCATTGCTACTCATCTTCCAGTATTGTGCCTGAATACTTACTTTTTAATTTTATTCTAAAATTCTCTCTTTTTTTTTTTTTTAATTTGCATTAGGGTTTGATGGTGGGAATTCTTGCACCAAGGCATGCGGTGTTTGTAATGACATCTTCGCTAACATAACGTCAATTGCTGGTGATGATACTAAGTTAAGAAGCACAAAGAATTCTAATGGTTTATTATTGCAAATACATATTTGGCTAAATTTAATTTTTTCTTATGATTTTTATTCATAATTTTACTCTAGTATCTATTTTTTTAATTAAATAATTAAGGATCCTAATTTTTATTTAACTAATTGTAATCTCCTCAGAACTGTTTTGAGACAGACAATGAAGTTTATTAAAAGATCAGCCTTTTAATTAGTTACAACACAAAAACTATCAAGTTCCTAAAATGTAATTTCTAGCAAGCTGGGGGGACATTGAACTCTGCCCCCTAGATTATTCGATTATGATTAATGAAAAATTGTTGCTGTCTGTGATGTGTAGTACTATGATATAAGAAAAGACATGCGAGGGAGAATTGTGCTACGATTACTCAAAAATGAAGAGTACTTTTCTGAACAATGGATCAGTTAGAGCCGCTCTGGGGGTCGGGGACATTGAATTTGTTTCTTGTAGCTCCACATTATGCGAGGCCATGATCACTGACTGGATGAGGAATTTGGAAGTTGGCATTCCTGCCCTTCTTGAAGAAGGAATCAAGTTGCTTGTATGTGCTGGGAAATATGATCTCATTTGCAGCTGGCTAGTTATCTTTCTTAATTTAATTCAGCTGGCTAGGAATTTTTATTCGGATTCAAAACTGTGTTTATTCTTATAAAATACCTCAAAATTTAATAAACACATTACGGTGGCATTTGAAAGACAAAAAAATAGAAAAAGTGGTATCTGTCAGTCACTTTTTGGCATTTGATTGGCATAACTAAAAAATTCTGATCAGATCCATTCGAACATAGTCTCTCACTCACCTATTCAAATGGTTTTAGTCAAAAAAATTACCAGAAAGTTGGAAAAATTTTGAAAAATGTGATAAAAGTTGACAAAACCTTGAAAATATTCCAAAAAATATGTAAAATTTAGAGTTTTAAAATAAATGTACGGAAAAAAAAATTGTCAAAAGTTTGTAAGAACTTGTAAAAATTGGTATTTCTTTGTTGTCCAAGCAGCCCCTAAATAATTAATTTATTTTAAAAATAGGCGTTCAACATACGCTTTAATGTGTAATATTCAATTTTTTTCCCTCAATGTTGTCTTATGATGTCTTTGTGGGTTGTGAGTCTTATGACTAATATCATCATCCCATAGTTACTAATTTAAAGGTACCTTAGTTGGGTTAATTTTCATTTTGGGTAGGAAATTCGAGATGGGTTGATGCCATGGAATGGTCTGGTCAGAAGGAATTCACAGCTCCTCCCACTGCACCACTTACAATTGATGGTAAAGAACAAGGACAGCTAAAAAGTCATAGACCTCTTGCTTCCCTCAAGGTATCTCCCTCTCTCCTTGGCCCTATTGTCTCTACTTGAAAGTTGCAAATTCACAAAACTCCAGGCAAAATTTTCTTTGTTGTGATAATATCTTTTAAGGTACGCGATGCTGGTCATGTCGTTCCAATGGATCAACCAAAAGCTTCGCCATAAATGCTGAAGAGGTGGACACGAGGCAAACTTTAACTAATTCCTCAGTAAAGGAGGACCTAGCTGGGAGCATACAAGGTTTTGCTTTGTTCAATCATAACCTTTTAGGTAGCAAAGGAATATCTTTATCACTGCTACAAGGCCACCATTTCCTAATTCCTAGTGTTGTAATGCAATTAAACACCAAAAGCAACAATGATAAAAGATTGAGAATTATTTTGGATTTTTGTGTTGTATTAAAATAGTGCAGATGGAAATGTTTTGAACGACTGACACAAAACATTGCAGGTTCACTTATAACAATATGCCTTGATAAATTAATTCAAAACCAACTTCTACACCAAAGCAGCAGACAACGGAAAAAGAATTTGAGTGTAAGAACATCAAATTTCCCTCACAAGAGCCAACAAAACTAGGCACAGGCAGCAACTGGAAGTGCAAGCACGAGCAGCTAGCAATATATATGTTGGCATTTGTAGCTTTAGAAATTGACTTACCCTCCTCGTGAGGACTTCATTGAGCTCATATATATGCACATATATACAATAAAGATGGTGAACCAACAGCAACCTCCCCTGGTGGTACAAGTGGAGGAGTTCGAAGCCTGGCCCATCAAGTTGGAAGGGACTACAAACTTTAAGCCTCAATCTTAAGGGGCTTTACAATTTCCCAGGTGAAATCAGGATCGTCGCGCCCAAAATGCCCATAAGCAGCAGTCTTTTGGTATCTGCAGTTGCCCCCTCTTTTCAGATCAAGATTGATTGTAATCATCCCAGGCCTGAAATCAAAGTTTTTCTTTATCAAATAAAGTATATCATGATTTGGTATCTTCCCCGTCCCATAAGTGTCCACAAACACAGACATCGGCTCTGGCAAACCAATTGCATAAGAAACCTGCACAATGCAGCGCCGGGCAAGCCCTGAAGCCACCACACTCTTTGCAGCCTGCCTGGCAATATAAGCACCACTACGGTCCACCTTGGACGGATCCTTTCCGGAGAAAGCACCACCACCATGGGCACCCCAGCTACCGTACGTGTCAATGATTATCTTCCTTCCAGTTAGTCCTGCCTGCCCACGAGGCCCACCAATGATAAAACGACCGACTGGATTGATCAGAAAATTTGTTTCATCATCGATGTACGTCGAGGGGATCACTGGCTTGATCACATTTTCCTTCAAGTCCTTTTCAATTTGCTCGTTGGTGACAGTCTCGTCATGTTGGGTTAAGATGTGGACACTATGAACCCTCGCCGGGACCATGGCTCCGCCCTCTTTCCAGTATTCAACAGCGACTTGAGTCCTACCATCAGGCCTTAGCCAGGGGCATATTCTGTTCTTTCTCACCTCAGACAGTTTGGCCCCGAGCTTGGTAGCAAGGACATGGGTAAGGGGCATCAGCTCAGGGGTTTCGTCGGTCGCGTAACCAAACATCTGGCCTTGGTCGCCAGCTCCAACCTCCTCGGGTTTCTTGGTGAGGCGGCCATGGACACACCAGGCGATCTCAAGGTTTTGTTCTTCGATATTCACAATAACCTTGCAATTATCGGCATCGAGTCCAACCTCAGGGGACACAAATCCAATGCCTCTACATGTGTCCCGGACAATCTTCTCATAGTTGACTCTGGCCTTGGTGGTGATCTCACCAAAGACCATAACCATATTTGCTTTGGTGCAGGTCTCACAAGCAACTTTACTTTCAGGATCTTGTTCGAGGCAAGCGTCCACGATTGCATCAGAAATTTGATCACAGAGCTTGTCGGGGTGGCCTTCATTGACGGATTCAGAGGTGAAGATACAAGTTTCCATTGCTGCATCAGTGCAACACATTCGTGAGAGATGAATTTTAGTTCCATCTTCAATGAACAAGAGGAATATGATGCCTGCCTCTGAATCTGTGGGGTCTGAGCAAACACCTAATACTTGAAAACCACACTACTCCGAAGAAACCATAATTCCTCTAGTAAGTTTGAGTTGGACCAGCAAAAATTTCCTCATTAACAACAAATAATATCACTGCAAATGAGTTCTAAGCTTTCTATCCGATCTATTTTTTAATACCATATAGATCCCAGTTCACTAAGCCAAATACTCATTCAATTATATTTAAACTCCCAAGCACCTACCTAACTCTTCAGTAAGGAACCATGGACAGCACGTCCAAGTATACTAAAAGAAATCAAACATATGTAAAAAAAAATAAATTTTTAAACAAGCATCCTGTGCAGCGAAATTGTAACCCCCCTTTTCCTCTAGACCCACTTTCCATTGCGGGTGTCCGATGTTTAAGTTAGTTAGAGGCACAAATAATAATCCTAGGTAGAAAGAGAGAGGATCATATTTTGTATATCCCAGTTCATAGATGTAGAATGTTTGGCATACTTTATCTTAAGTTTACTCTAGCAATCGTAGGTAAAAATTAAATGTTAGTGATAATATAAGTATTGAATATATTTTGATAAACAGTGTAGTGTATTGAATTTAGTAATTATACGACGTAATTAGTAAATTATTTAATATCAATTTAACAAGAGCCTCTGATTGTAATCTGTGATCGGTAAATTTCATGGTAGGATATTTTTTTGACCGCACGCATCCCAAAATAAGAATCGTTGTTCTGTAATGGGCTTAAATTCACAAGTCTTCGAGTAGCTGATTTGCTAAAACAATTTGGAGGTGACAATCTTGTCGAGTCATTTATGCCGTGCTAGCTGATTTGTGAAATTCATAATTTCGTACAATAGCCAAACTTTACTATGATCAAAGACAACCAATAGTTAAAAAAGTAAATAAAAAATAAGAAGTACAAAAAAGACAAGACCTGAACGGTAATAATTTTCACGAATCAGAACAGCAGCAACAGCTTTCTCGGCTTGTTCAGTTTCTTGGTAGATAAGATATGACGGCGGAGGCAGCCGGAGTTGAAGGCGGTGGAGAGAGCGGGTGGCGTTGACTCGTTGAGGGGATTAGATGGGTGGGTAGGTGAGTGAGGCGGCAGGGACATGCATGTAAATATGATGGTGAAATGAAAGGCAACATGGAATTCGATCGCCGAGAAGACAAAGAACTTGTGCAAGAAATAAATTATAATCGATTGAAATGTTAAAACTTTTTAGAAATTCATTTCATTAATTTTTATTGGGGAAAAAATAATTAATTATTTCATAACTTTTGAACAAGACAAAAAGAAATGTTCCTACTTTTTCAAACATTTTTTATTATTTTTTAATTTTCTTCTTATAACTTATTATGTCTCCGTTTAGAGTAAAACAAAATAAAATAAAATTTTATAAGTCTCTACAAACACGAATTATGAGATAATAAAATTTAAATTTTTCACTCACTATACGAATTACGAGAGATTTATTTTTACAATTTTATTTTATTTTATACACTTTTATACAACTCTAAACACACCAAATAAAAACCAATATAAAAAGAATTTACCCGCATTGCAATGAGATTGAATTATTATTACTATCATTATTATTATTATTTACTTTGAGAGTGAAAAAGAAAATTAATGAAATGTTGTCTAGAAAATTAATTTAAAAATCAAGGGTGCTTGTGGAGTAAGTAAAAGTGAGATAAAATAAGATAAATTATAAGTTTGTAATTCATACAATGAGATAAAAATAAATAATTTTTAAAATTTTTTAATATTTTTTATCAATTTTTAAAATTTTTTATCACTCTAAATCGAGCCAAAATATATTTTCATTAGCCTAAAAACGTGTTAGAAAAATGGATTTTCAGAAAATTCCCCTAGTCAATACCCCTCCCACTTTGGTTCTCAATATCTCTAGTTTTTTTGGGGTTAATTTTTTAGTTACAAATATACTTAATTTTTTGGTTAAACTAGTTAAGAAAGAAAATATATTTTGAAAATACATTTTAAGATAAGGTAAAAAAAAAGTACATTTAATAATACATTTTCAGACAATTTAAAAAAAATGAAAACATATTTTAAAAATACATTTTTAGATTAAGTGAAAATTAATTTTTAAAATGCGTTTAATTAATAGTAACATTTCTAAATATTTTCTTCTAAACAGTATTCTTTCAATTTTTTCTATTCTAGTGCGAGAAAAAAAATTCTAATAACATTAGTTATTTAAATAAGAAGTAATCAATTTCTTTTTTTCATCGTATAGAATTTTTGTCATTAGAATTTTACTTATTATTTTTTTTATAACTTCAGTCATGTTATTGATATTTATAAAATAATATTTAAAATATTTAAAATAAAACAAACTTATGTACAAAATGCAAAAAAAAAAAATCAACTTTTTTTAAGGTATTTTTAAAATTTTTTATGAATATCAATATAAATAACGTGCTTGAAATTAATAAAATTAAAAATCAAATCAAATTTAATTTTAATAAAAAAATTATATAAGACCCAAAAAGAAAAAGGCAGACCAAACTCGTTTTGAGTTGGAGAGTAGGGGAACATAACGTCGCTGAGGCGGCTCATCTGGTGATTTGAAGATTTCAAACCGATTAGAGGCCCCTATGCACAACGAATACAGCAGTCCCTCTTTAAAGACATTGATCGGTGGCAAAGGAAGCCCCGGCGGAATTCAAGAGGTTCGTTCTATTCTTCTAATTTATGTATCATAATTTGTATGTTCTTGTGATTTATGCTCTGTGATTTGGGATTCACCTCGCTTAGCCTCTGCTTGCTTGCTGAGAAAATGGATACAAGCAAAAGAAAAGCTATATTCATGTTGTTTCTGTTAGTTTGATGTGTACATCTTATCCAACAACTGTAGTCAACTGCCAGCAATAATCGAATTGGGCTCCTTTTGATGGAGGTTTAAGTTTTTCAAAACCGAACCTTTAAAATGTTCTATTTTTTTTTTTTTTTCTTTCTTCTGGACAATGAAGTAGTGTAGGCAACGTTTCTGGTTTCTTCGGCAGCTGAATGTGGGTCTCTTAATTTCGTTTGTAAATCTGACATTTCTTTTGTGGGTTTTCTTCACTTATGATCAGATTGAATATCAATTTAGTTTGTGCATTGTTTTATTGGTGCAGGGGATGGGGATAGACAATCCCTACTGTTTTTTGATTGCACAATAAGCCAGGGAAGAAGTTGTATAGTTGTGTCTAGACAATGTGTGGAAATCTATTGCTAAAGATTGATTCTGATCACTGAAACCACTGTGAAAGATTGAAGTTACTTTTGTAGTTCCATGCTTTTAGCATTTTGTAACCAATGTATTTCACTAATTATGTTACCGTCTGTCCCCCTCCAGAGTAGTGGAACAGTATATGGAAAAGCCGCGCATACCTTCCTTCATAAATAGCCTCAATGGAGCTTGAAAGGTATTCTTTTGAGCTCTGCATATCTTTTCTCATGAAGTTGAGCTTTTCTTATCTTCCATGATTATTGTTGAAATCTTTTTCTATGATGTTGTAAAATCCAAGCTTGCTGGTCTTATTGATTGTTGTGACTTTGAGCCATTGTGTTGTATATATTTTAATGGCCTTACTTTCCATTATATTTCATTTGCCCCGAATATGGGGTATTTGGACTTATCAAATACATATATACTAGCGTTTGTTAGATAATACAAACATTGTCTAGTGGCATTTTGTTATACGAATGAATTTATTTATTTATTTGTTAGGCAATGTCACAAATACCTGATTAAAATCTAACAAAAATAGTGATTTAAAGAGGGTCAGGTCAACTCTTGCCTGACCTAGTCTGATCTGCCCCCCACAACTGACAACTCCCCCGCCCCCCCCCCCCCAAAAAAAAGTCCTTGTAGTAACCCCCTCCTCTACAGTTTGCAATTCCCTGGACCCCACCTTTGATTCCCCCTACACCCTTCCCCTTTAAAATGTTAAATTTATTAATAATTTAATAAAACATAACACAAAGGAAATTATTTTCATTTGTTAATAAAAAAATTTGTTTCCATTTAATAATAAAATGAGAATTTATTTTCAATTGACAATGTAGTTCAAATGCAATTTTTCCTTTATTAGTAAAATATGTTCAACTATTTTTATTCATAAGGGTCATTTTGATCTATTTGTAAATTTAATTTATGTAAATCAGAAATTGAAATTACAAAATTAAATGTATTTGGAATGTATTAATAAAATTTATATATTTTTTAAGACATGGACAATTATTTTATTTTAAATGAAATTTATAATTAATTTATTTAAAAAATTTAGAAAATTAAAAAAATATGTAGAGTCAAAATTAGGATTTTCTTACACTTTACTCGAACTAACTTGACCCCGACTTGGACCCTTAAGGGGCAAGGGCAGAACACGTAAAGTCAACTCGAACCCCAAGTCAGGTTGACCCATTTTACATCCCTAAACTTTGGGGGGGGGGGGAGGGGGGGAATTTTAGGTGGTTGTCAAGAATGGGCATGGGATGCATTATTTGATTATTCATCACGATGAACATGCTTCTATAGGTGAACAAAAACTTTTATATTGAAGTTTAACCCTGAGAGTTAACTCAACTAGTAAGCCTTAGGTTTGCTCTCCAATGTCACTATTTTGAGTTTCCTCAGGGCGATTAAAGATTTACCCAATCATTAATTTTAGGACTCTAGAGATTAGTCAAGGTAAGTGTAAGCTAGCTTAGACGTCCTTAGTTTAAAAAAAAAAAAAAAAAAAAAAAGAAATTGCATCACAATGCCTCTTCTATAGACAATGTTAGTGGATATGAAAGGATATTGGCCAGTGGTGGATGGCCATTTAAACTTATTGTAATAATTTCCTTTTTGACCCCTTATTTTTCCTTAAGTCAAACAAATCTTTAATGTATTGACTTATTAAACCATCTGTGTAGGGAAATGAAAAGTGTGTGTGATCGGTACTAATTTGAACGTTTAGATCATTTAGGAACAATCCCGCTCATTGCCAATAGCAAGATTCACCGAAGATGAGAGGGGTGAGAAAGAGAGCATCGCGACAGAGGTTTGATTATGGTGAGGGGTTAAAATGAATAGGGGGTTGACAATGGATGAGTATTTATAGAGGGAAGATTAGCACAGGGAGGTTGGCCTCCAAGTGCTTATTGTAGTTCTTGAGACAACTGGCTAGCTCTGCAATGCCTAATTTAACCGTTAGCAAAGGAACAACTCGAGTGGATACTGACGACATCCATGCATGGTCTAGAAGTACAAAGATTGGTGGTCATGCTATATGAAATAGGCACGTTCTAGTCTGTTTACCTAGTAGTGCCTCTCTCTCTAGGTTGGTCTAGGAAATCTTAAAGAAATCTCCAACTCTAGCTACCAAACCGTTTGTCCTCGATGGTGCCGCAAGTGAATGTGTGATCATGAGACCTTTGAAGCTCCTTATGAGTGAGTGGTCCCCTGAAAGGGTCCTCAAGCTTGCTCCTAATCCAACGTGATGACATCTTATTTGTATTCGCTAGGAGTTAGAATCCGGGAGATGCCCATTAGAAGCTCTCTCCTAAAAGTTCATTGTGACTAAAAGGAATAGTGCCACAGGAATCTTTCATGATGAGGATCCATAATGCCCTCAGACTCGAATGTCCTCTAGGTGTCTAAAATGCCCCCATTGGTATGTCTTGCAAGAGAAATGATGCTTTGGAAAAGGGGGTTTTGGCCCAGGGAAGTCAAGAGTGGGTGATGGGGGTAGGGTTAATGTGACACCAATCATATCTACAAAAGGAAAAAAAATGTTTTGACATTGAAAATTATCTTCACTTTGAACATTTAATTGGATGATTCAGAGGAATCTATGCTCTCTATTTCACCCAACACTAGAATCTTTAGGATGTGCAAATTCTTGTTCCACGTAATATAGAACACACATTTGACATGGCTCTGCTTCACCTGTTTGCTGTTTGAGTTTAAAGATGAATGTTTAAGCTATATGGCGATTCACATTTTGAGTATCATCTTCCCCCAGTGGCACAATTTTTTTTTTGGGTGCTAGGTAAGGCATCTACTTGCTCATGGTTGGTGTGCTTGATTTTTCTTCTTCGAAGATGAATATTTGGTCCTTTATTTTAATGAAAATTTGAAAGAATTAGTTAGCATTTTCATGTGTGCTTCTGAAATAGGATACCATTAGATATGCTTCAGAAATTATTTAATCTAAATTTAATAGATGGGTAGTATTAGCTAGTAGCTAATTGATCCTCTGTTAACAATTCTTTTCTTTTTTTTTGGTAATTATCTGTTAACAATTCTACAAATATGATTTTTCTAATCGATATGAATAAAACTTTTTAAAGTACAATTTAGACTCACGAATTTGCTTCAGTACTTCCTGTTATAGCCTGTTATTTGGCTTTCAATTTTGCTTTTATGGTCTTGACTGTTAATGCATATTTTGCCAGTTTGTTTGGTATTGTTTTCAATATGAATTGAAAACTAAAAATTAATCGTTTATTAATTTTAAGTGTGCTGAGTTGTAAATGAATAAAAAAATTTCCACAAAAAGAGATCCTGTGAACAACCTCTAGAAGCTGTTTATGATATGCCTATTCTGTGGTTCTCATAATATTTTATCATCACCAGTTTGTCATTTAAGAAAAGAAATTGTAATTGTGAAAATTTCACATAATTCATGAACTTGTCTCTTTACGGTTTGAATTTTTTATTCCAGGTTAAATTCTCCAAACACCTCAGCCATTTTATTTGATGTTTTGGGCCATCAATTGCAGTTTTCTCAGGTATTCAGTTGTATGTTACAGTGTGTGCACAAGTGTTTCTTTCCACTTTTCAGATGGACTTCCTGCATGGTGTTCTCTTACAATGATATTCTGCAGTTTGAGTTTTGTGTCTATGCCAATTATTGTTGGCTGTTGAGAATATAGATAATAAATTTACACTTCTTTTAACATTTTAAGCTTCTTGATGAGTTGGTTTAGAGGAAAAAGTAGTTAATAATTAAATATGGTATTTGAGTTGGCAAAGGTCCCTTGTTCAGACCTTATCACCAACCTGATATTTAATATTTGCACTCCCTTTCTCTAATAGTTCAAGCATTTAGATGAGTTGGTGGTTAACAATTCAACAATTAACGGACGAGATTTGCCCTTAAGAAATCATATCCACTCAAAGCTTAGATTTTGCGAAGACTGGATCTAATAAATTGGGCTTAAATTAGAAATTTGATGAGATTTCTACTTTTTCAAATGACATCAGCTTAGTGCTTAGATTCTTCAAGATGGGATCCAGTAGCTTGGGCTAAAAGTATTAATTGCTGATATTTTTTCTTTCCAAGAATGTGTTGTCTCAGAATCCAGAAAAATTTGTTGCATGTAGGAAATCTAAATATCTTCTACAATAATGAAAAAAGACAGTTACTTACATGGCATACCAGTTGCCTGCCTATCTTTGACACTCAAAATGTATATGCCTTTGATGGTTGCTACATTATTACTTTTAGTTTGCTGACTTTTGTTCTGTGTTTCAAATGATTTGATATTACACCTGTGATACTGATTTGGTGATTCTCTTATCTATCTCTTAATTTTTTACTTGGTGGTGGAAATTTTGTTGTAATTGTGTTAGGATCCCAATTCCAAACATTTGGGTACTACAGTTTGGGATGCATCAATGGTGCTTGTCAAATTTCTGGTAAGCTTTGTGATCCTTTCAGCAGTCCTTTTGATTCAAAATTCATTAGCATACTTCAATGTTTGTGCTGTTTTCATAGCATATAGTTTTTTTTTTTTTTTTTTTAAAAAAAACCTTTTCTATTTAATATATTTATGCACATATATGTGTCATATGATCATATCTCTTGAGATGAAATAAATGGATTTTCAGCAGATTGGAATATTTGGGCTAGATTCATCCAGCTAAATACCAATTTGATAAATCAAGAAATAGATGGTTTATGTGTTTTTTATCCAAGTCCTTTGGCTTGGCAATGTTATCTTTGGGTAGGGTTTGAGGAAACAAAATTATAGTTTTGAGTGAAAATTAAGTGATCTTTGCTTTAGATCACACTTGATAGTTCCTATCATCTCACTGAACATTACTGAATATGCTAAATTTCTATGGTTCGTTGTATACATCTTTGTTAGCATCATTCACTTTTTTCTCAGCTCTCTTCTGTAATCGATTCCCTGGGGGTCATTAAGATGACTCAACCATGTATAACCACATTTGTTTCTTGTGAAATAATTAAATCATGCCTTTTTTGGTTGACTTGGAGTTCCTGAGATTAGGTTTGGATTTAGTGTCGGCTGTGAATTGTCAACCTGCTTTCATTTCTGAAAGTAATAAAACTCTTAGATTGCCATCAAGTGTGTTGTCATGTCTGTTTTTCCTTTATTCCATTGATCTTATGTATGATTAAATATCAAATATTACATTGGTGAAGGGGGATTTCCACCTGTGTGCTCCCTTCTAATGAGTTCGTTCCAGTGGGAAAAGGTTATATATTTCTACATTCTATGTTTTATATATCAGTAATGGATACTTGTCTGCCTCAGGAAAAAAATTCTAGAAAAGGAAGGTTTTCCCCATCTAAACTGAAAGGAAAACGTGTTATTGAACTTGGTGCAGGATGTGGAGTGGCAGGCTTTGGTAAGTTCCATAAGATTTTATGTAATTTCTGACATGAATGTTACCTGGAGAGTTGTGTGGTTTATTATTATGAATTACACTGGAAACTGCTTAGTGAAGTGAAGTGATCTTTTTCAGGTATGGCATTACTAGGATGTGATGTGATTTCAACGGACCAAACTGAGGTCTTGCCATTACTAATGAGAAATGTTGATCGTAATACATCAAGAATTATGCAAATGAATCCTGATTCAGGTGTGCTTTTAAGTGTATGGTCTGTTTTTCCTTTCTTACCTCTAAATTAGCATACACTCACAACAGCGGGTTTATCGTTATATAGTAATAGATGGGACCTTTAATCATTGCTTAGGAGGCTGCAATTGGAGTTCTAATGATGTCATCACACAAACTTGACTGTTACTGGGATGGCACTGGTTTCTTTCTTAATGTGGGGATGGTAACATTCTCCTAAAATTTTGTTTTGTGTAGATTCCTTTGGTTCCATCCAGGTTGCAGAGTTGAACTGGGGTGACTTGGATCATATCAAGGCTGTTGATCCACCATTTGACTACATTATTGGCACTGATGTTGTAAGTTTTGTTAAGCAAGATCCACTTTTGCAAAGAATAAAAAATCGAATGAGATAAGAAAAAAATCACAATGTTATTGCATAGAATATATTCAAGACTCGTACTAGCCACCAATGTGACAACAGCTAGTGTTGTTTGTTGATTATTTGATCCTTTGTTGCTTTGGCGTTTAAACAACCTGCTTGTGTCCATAGTAAATTTGTTATCAGATTCATTTACTAAGAGCTCGTTTGACAACGCTGTCATTTTTTTATTGTTATTTTTTTGTTACCGTTTTCTGTTTTGTGTTTTTTGTTGCCATTTATTTTTTCTGAAATAAAAACAAAAATTGTGTTTAGTAATGTAATTTTATTTACACAAATTTCTAAACAGAAAACAAAAAATTTGTTTGATAAATACAGTTTATATTACATATATTTTTAAAATTTTTTTATTTATGGAACAACTAAAAAAATTTGGGAGATTCGGGGGAGGGGAAGAAGAAGTTTGGGGGGACAGAGGGAGAGGGAGGGAGCAGATTCGGGGAGAAGAGAGAGAGAGAGGGGGAGGGAGCAGAAGGGGAAGAGAGAGGGGGGAAGAAGATTGGGGGGAGAGAGAGGGGGAGGGATTGGGGGGAGAGAGGGCGGGAGGGAGCAGGTTTGGGGAGAGAGAGAGGGGGAGGGATTAGGGAGAGAGAGAGAGAGGGGGAGAGAGAAAGGGAGGGAGCAATCTGTTTTCATGGGAGAGAGAAAGGAAGAAGACTGGTGCTCGCAGTCTGTTTTCATGGGAAAAAAAAACCAACACAGAAACACCTCCCACTGTGTTTCTGTTTTTTGTCTAATTTTGACAACAATTTTCATTTTTTTTGGACAATAAAAAAACGTAAACATTTTTATCAAACACGCTTTTTTATTTTCAGTTTTCAAAAAAATGAAAAAAAAAATAGAAAATAAAAATGTTACCAAATGGGGCCTAAATATTTAAATTTCTATTTCTTTTTCCTGCCCTTCTAGATGTCAAATAATATATCCTTCAGACATCATCTTCTTTATGTGGGTAAATAGATTTGTTAGATGCAAGACCATCTTTAGTCATTTTAGTTAATGGAAAGGTCTTCTAATGTTGCATGCAAGGTTTATGCGGAGCATCTATTGGAACCACTTTTGCAGACAATGCTTGCTTTGTCGGGACCAAAAACCACGATTCTGGTAATAAATCCATTTTCCACCTGTTTCTTCGAATCTCTATTCCTTTCGAAACTGTTTATTGGACAAACTCATTTGTCTATAAAACTTTCACGTAGTTGGGTTACGAGATTCGTTCAACAAATGTCCATGAACAAATGCTTGACTTGTGGAAGAGAAACTTTGAGGTGAAAATTGTTCCAAAAGCAAAGGTAAGTGTTTTGTTTCTGTAAGAATCAACCGTACTGGGTTGCTCCATTGCTGGGGCTGCTCCATTGCCTCTGGCTGCTTCTAGGACAATTAAAAACCATAGTTTCCTAAAGATTGTGGCTGATTTTTTTTATGATAAATAAACAAATAAAAATTTTATTAATAAATGGCATTAAAGAAATGCCAACAACGAAAATAAGCCACTCCCAAGACTAAACCGATATGCTCTCATTCTCGGCAAAAGTAAAAGTAAAGTTCAAATCTGGCTCCATATTCCGCCTTCCAACTATATAGGATAGACAAAAATATGCTCTCGAACCTACGTAAAGGCAACTCTATTCATTAAAATATTTTCCTATTTTCTCATTCCAAATCAGTCAAAATAAACAAAAAATGAGTCACTTCCACGTCTCTCTTATGCAGACCCAATGCGTCACCACACCAAACATTTTGCAAATCTTTTTACGTCTTTTGGAATCACCAATTTAGTGATGTGGAACAGGAAGATGTAAAGACTTTGTGAAAGAAAATAAGATGGAATGAAGGGGAAGAGTGTCAGATGAGATTGGAATGAAGAAAAAGAGGAGAGAGAAAAACATTATTTCACCATTAATATAAAGCTGCCCAAATTGGACATATGTGGTCAAAGTAACATAATACTTTTTGTGGTATTCAAATACAGTCAGGTTCGGTCCATGTAATCCAGGACCACCTGTTTTGCATCACTTGCTCGAGTCGACTCAGTGGGGGGTCCAGTATATTTTGGTTGTCCTACATACCTGTTTGATGATTAAGAATCATGCATCAGCTAAAAACAAGTTAGGACATCAGAGGCTTTGTCAAATTTCACACTAGGGAGATGAAGTCCTCGCGCCCTGAAACTAATATAGAACTTTACATTCCATGTAGATGGACAGCAAGTACCAACATCCAAGTATCCAACTTTTCATCATGGGAGTAAAGCCCCAAGAAGGGAGTGGAGAAACCATGAGGCAGGGGGTTAATCAGCAAATTAACGAGGTCGAAAATGCAGAAACTGGGCATCGAGAAGACGAAGATGGTGATAACAGCAGCGGTGCGGATGAATTGGATGGTTCTGGTGGCAACGATGCGAAGGAGGATGGGACGTCGGTGTCAATTATTCGGGACGGGATGCTTAGTGAATGGCAAGCGAGAAGATATGGTTCCATGGCTGCTAGACTTCTCAGAGATGTTAGGATATCTTAAAAATTTTCAGATGTTCGCAATCATATTTCTTTAAGAGGTGGTGGCTCTGGTGAAGTCTGATTCAGTGTGTTAGCTTGAGTGTGATTAATGAAAGTTCTTTTGAGTTGGCGTGCAGCCAAAAAACATGTCACGTTCACTGCCCAGCACTAGACTGCTTTTCGCTGAGAGTTTGAGGATGCTTTACGAAATTGTGAGAGTTGTGACCAAAAATCATTTAATCATAGGACAGACAATTGTCTCCTTTTTTTTTTTTTTTTCGGTAGAAAGAAAAAATAAAAAAATAAACTTTAGAAGGCCAATGGATGGAAACTATTGATGGGAAGAGGGTCGGATCAGTTCGACTCAACCTAAACCAGTCGCCCGACTCTGTCCCGCTTCCCCCCGTTCTCCCTCCTCTTAGATTTTCCGTGTTTTTTTATGCCACTATTGATATTAAAATATAAATTTACCAGAATAAAGTGATTTGATAAGAATTTATCAAAATAGGGATAGAGTTAGAGGCGCAACTGAAGACTTTATTAATTGCCCAAAAGTCGTAATTGTCACTGACAATTTTAGCTCAAATTGAAAAAAGTTGCAAAACTTGCAATTAATTTGGACGATGGGTGGATACCTTGGGTATTAGACGGTTCATTAAATCAATCAATGTAACCATTTAACATCCTAAAGTTCATTTTTTTGACAATTATTATCTATATAATAGATTGACAAATAAAATTAAAAATACCTAAATTTTGGGTACTATCAACATTTTCTTTTAAGTTTTAACGGTTAAAGATTTGTTTGGCACAATAAAAAAATCTTAAAATATATTAAAAATTTTTTTAAATCTTTAAAATTCTTTAACATATTTTACACTCTCTGTACTTGGTAAAATTTCTATAAATTTATATATATTTACATATTTCAACAAATTTTTATAAACTCAAAAAATTTTTTACAAATCCTAATAACATTTCACAAACACTAATAATTTTTTTACAAATCTCAAAAACTTTTTAACCATTTTTAATATATTCTGACATAAAATCATTTTTACGAAATTAATAAAAATGTTCGGATGGTTTTCCTATCAAAAAAGTTAACGCAAAAGTTAAAAAATTTTACATTTCATTTCTAAAAAATGTAATTTGATGATTATATACCAATCATCAAAGAATTTTTCAAATCATATTTTTATTATTTTTTGTTGTTTTTTACCGTGCCCAACAGACCCTAATTAAGAGAAAGGAGTTAGTCTTGGCAACATTTCATAAAAAATTTGGTATGTTTAATTTAAATGTTAAAGAGTAGTAAATATAATTGTCCAAATGTTAGAGGAAGTTAGAGGCAATTTACATAATCTTCCTTATTTTCAAAGGCTATTAATTTCGACCCTTTCTGTTAAGTTTATGTTAAGTTTCCATTAGGGTTTTTGTTAGGTTGACTTAATATACCATTTTTACCTTTTTATTTGATCCATTAACCAAGTTCTCCGCCACTGTCCATTACTAGCAACATCCATCGCCGGAAAATTTTCCACCGTCGTCACCACCCATTTCCAGCGTCGTCGTCGTCGGCCACTCCCGTATAAACCCCCTTCTCTATTAATTACTTATCTAACTGACAAACCCATCAAAAATCCTTCAAACCCATCAAATTCTTCCTTAAACTCATCAAAATCTCTCTTTCACATCTCTTTAATTGATAAAATCACAACATCTTGATACATATACAAATACATGTATATTATATGTGATGAATTTATAGAGGAAGTATAAAAATTCACAGGCCACCAGGGCTTTTGGGAGGGGGAGGCTATCTGCTATACTGTAATTTGGGTTGACAGACTGGTCCAAAAGCACAGAAAGAACATACCCATCATTGAAACCAAGCACCAAATGCGAAACCCACGAAGACCCACCAAATTACATAAGAAGAAAATACTTCTCAGGAAAAATATATGTATATATATATATAAACACACCACACTATATATATACACGCACATTAATTCACAATAATCAGTTCGTTCTTCAGATGCAACACAAACATAAAGCATTATATACATAAATAAGCATCTGATACACACTGATTAACTAGCCATAGCCATTTGGTGGAACTAAGGCTTGCAGTTTTGCAATACCAAAAGGGCTTGCAGTTTTGCAATACCAAAAGCAAGCAAAAAAATTCTTTCAACCTTGGTCTGCTTTTAGGATTGGGGAGGAATATTAAGCAACGTCGACGGAAAAGGAATCTTGAATAGCGTTTGGGGTTGGAGAGGAATCCAAAACGGTGGCAGCTGGATTTTCAGCAGCATCAAAGCCACGCCAAGTAAAGGCGGATCTTGTTAGTGGTGTTAGGTTGGGGGAGTCCATGTGTTTAGGGTTTGTGAGAGAGATAATGACAAAAATAATAGCAGAGCATAATTGTCTGCACATAAAAAATAAAAACAAAAAAAATAGGGTCAAGAGCAATAGTAACAAAAAGGGTCAAGTTGGTTACTTTTGAAAATAATAGAGATATAATGTAAATCTATATAATAAAATACATCTCATTTTAAAAATATCATTCTCACAATTTGTAATAGACGGTGGAGATTTAATTTTAATTATCAATTAATGACTCAGATCTATTCACATCAAATCTTCTTCCACAAGCTCCCGCCCATTTGCACCACCCAGTTTGTACTTAAACAGCTCCTTATCTTCTTAAATTTAAACTATTTGCAGCTGAACCCTCTTTCTCACTTTCTCTTTCTGTTCCAACCCAACCTCTCATCTTTCTCTCTTTCTCCTTGGCCTCTGTTGCAATTACCAGCTAGCCACCATGCAAGCCTTCTTCATTATACCCATTTCTGCAAAATCAACCCATTTGGTAAAAATCCTTTCTTTTCAATTGAATGTTGTTTTTGTCAATTTATAGGATTTTGGTATCAATCTGTCACGTTGAGTCTGCCTTTTTCTCGAACTTATGGGTTTGTTTCCTTTAATAGGCCATTTTCTTTTCTCTCTCTCTCTCTCTCTCCCTTTCTCTATCTCAACAAAGAAAATGAGGAAAAAAAAACAGGGGATCCGACCCACTTCAGGTAATATACATATATCTATGTATATCTATGTAATATACATATACATATTTCTATGTATGTGGGGGTCCACGTGCACATTGAGCTTATCCTGGATGCGCTTCGACGCTGTCAATAAAGCGGTGTCCTCATTGCGGTCCTTCCACACCGCCCGCCAGCTCGCCAACACCTGCACCGGTGTCGCAGCGCGGATCATCAGAGCATGAGACTCCGCATGAGACTTTGCGTTGAGGCTCGGCCTTAATGTACCCTGGTTGCTGAACCCTAGGGTTGTCGGCCTCTTGCCGAATGCCATCATTCGCGGGGGCAAGGATGGTGGACCCAAGGTTGTGATTGTGGTGGTTTTCGGCCGCGTCGTCGACGTCAGAGGAACGATCTCGGACATTGGAGGAAGAGTGAATAGTGTTCCGAGTGGTGGTGGCCCAGAATCGACGGTTGCAAATCGCTTCGGTGGTCAATGATCGGGGGGTCCAGATGGTGGGGAAAGAGATCAATTAAAGATTTTGATTTTTGCTCTCTGTTTTGTCTCAGTGTTTCTCTCTCTAAACTTCGTTCAGTTTCCCTCTCTCTCTTACATCGCGACTCGGGGCACTTTTCTTTTCTTTTCTCTCCTCTCTCCAACTCTCTTAATTTATATTTTGATGATGATGTGTCCTCTTTGGTGGTTAGCTACTGTTTCAATACTTGACATGGCCATAGGTAAAACTGATATTTAGATCTGATCCGTTGTTTGATTTTTATTTTTTATTTTCTTCAATACAAAGAATCAAACCCAAGGTCATTGTTCTTTTTTGGTTTGCACAACCAAAAATTTATTCCGAATAATAAGTTAGATCCGATCTATTGCGGTCAACTGAAATTTGAGCGATCCTTTCGATCAGGGTTGAAAGGATATGTTGTATGAGGAACAAAGGAGGCTGGAGAGCTTGGAGTTGGATTATTTGGGAATGCAAAGGTAAAAAGGTCTCTCGACTTTTGGCCTTTTCTTTGAGGTGGGGAATCAGTGGCTGAGAGCTGAGAGCCTCAACATATCCAACTACTTCCCAGGCACCAATCAACAAAATGACCTTGGGTTTTTATTTTTATTTTTTTGCTACTGTTTTGATTGTTTATTTTTTTTTTTTTCAATACTTGACATGGCCATTGCTAAAACTAAAATTGGTGGTTAGCAACTGATATGTACTGTCTCAATAGTTGAGTGCTCTACAGGCCTTTGCTTATGCCTGAAGCTAAAAAAATATAATTTAGTGTTTAAATAATTTAAATTTAAATTTATAAAAAATTTTACATAAAAAATATAAAAATAATTTATAAAAATAAAAATTATTAATCAAAAGAGATTAAAATGTAAAATACAAATATTATTATATTTTTAAAATATTAATTTAAAATCTTTTATATAAAAAATATTTAAAAAAATATGAGAAGAGTGAAAAAAAAAATCGTGATAATTTAGTAAATTCAATAGTCAAAAATATTTCAAATTTAGAGTATGTTATATTTTTAAAATATTAATTTAAAATACCTATATAATAAGATACAACTTTTGATTGGGCGTTTGTCTGACGTGGCAGGGTTGTAAAATGGCTGGCTGCCTCTTTGTGCCTATTTCAAGAAATTGAAACGGAGAAGATGAGAGAAAAACAGGCGAGTGTGCATGTTGGAGAGAGAGTGAGAGAACGGGGGTTGAGTTTCAATTCAAATTTTGATTGGACGTGTGTGTTGGGGGGTCTATGTGGTAGTTTAAAATTTTGAAATTTTAAAATGCAAATATTAAACGTGTGTGTGGCATCTATATGGTAGTTTTAAAATTTTAAAATCTTGAAATGATGTTTTGAATTAAAAATTAAAAATTAAAAAAAGTAAATTTGTATTTAAATATTTGTATTTAATTTAAAAATTATTTCGAAATGATGATTAAATATTTATATTTAATTTGATATAAAGTTGTTAAGAGATGTATAAAAGTGGTACATGATAAAATTTTAATTGAGAATTTTGAAAAATCTTTGGAGTTTTATGAAATTTTTTGATACAAATATCAGTTTAACTTTTTAAAAAATCTACCAAAATTCGTTGGAATGAATTTTGGCAGGTCTCTCAAAAAAATTTTACCTTTTTAGAATTTGAAAAAGTGGAAAATTTTTGGAGTTTTTTTCTTAACTTATAATTTCAATTTTAATGTGTTTAATACTTAAATTTTAAACACATACATTTTTACGCTATTTGGTTTTGCTAAAAGTTTTAAATTTGAGATATTTTTAACTATTGAATTTATTCAATAGTCAAGATTATTTTTATTTTTCTCTTTACTTTGGTTGTTTTTTTTATCATTACTTTCGTATTTTTTAATTAGTGATTTTTATTTTTACAGGTTATTTTTATAATTTTTCATGTAGATTTACCTTATAAATTTAAATTTTTAACTATTTATATATTAAATTATATTTTTGTACCTTCAGGCAGAGATAATTTCTAGTTATAAATATTGAGAGAATCTATACGTAATTAATTTAATGTTTAAAAATTGTATGCATAATTTACCTTAAAAAATATCTAAGATTACTGTGCTGGATCAAGATTAGATTTTCCTGACAGCAACATGACCTAGCAGTGGGATTGGGTCACGGTAGGTCAGATCCCATCACTAAATTGAAGAAAAATGTCCTGATTAGGGTGCACATTAACTAAAAAAATAGAACTAAGCCCCGAATTCGGTCAAGTTTGATTAGGATTTCGGTCAAGTTTTATTTTAGGATTTCGTTTCAGTTTTAAGTCTAAAAATTCAAATTTTTGTGTTACTTTATTTTATAATCCAACTTAATTCAATTTTTAGTGTTTTTATATTTTATAATCCAACTTAATCTAATTCAAGTTCAAACGTTTAATTTTGCAAAAAAAAAAATTAACCATCACATTACATAGTTTAAATTAAATGGTAAAACCTTGAGTTTGCTTCCATTGGTCACTAGTTCGAATCTCTTCAGAACCACTGAAAAATTTACCTGGTCGTTTAACTTTAAGATTTCAAGTTCTGAAAAATTTATCTGATCGTTTAACTTTAAGATTTCAAGATTAGTCGAAGTACACATAAACTGATTTGACCACCTTCAGTTACCAAAAAAATAAAAAATACTCATCTTTACATAAAAACTAACCACCACAATATACTTGACTGGTTGCTATGAAAATGTGAAGACTAACAAATCTTAATTTTCAGGAAAACCAACTATTCAAATACAACAGGGGGCCCAGAAGCCACTCCAGACATTCTCATATTTTGCACAAAATTTTGCTTAAAAAAGAACTAATTTGAAACAATTCGAGAATGGTTGCGAGTGGTTTTCTGTATAAATCGACTTCCATTGAAGTACAAAGTTGAGTAGTTGCTGTGAGATAGATTTGGACCCAAAACTGGGTCCATGTGAATTCCCAGATAGGAAATCAAGGGATCCGCCCGAGACTTTTCGATGACGAACCTCAACCGAGAAGAAACTACCATGGGAAACTGCAACAGCCTCCTGTATCCCACAGTCGTCCCATTACTCACTTCTTGCCATCGCCCTTCCTCGTCCAAAGCATCCAGATGGAACTTGAAAAGCCGCTGCCCCATTTGAATTGGCTCTTGAACTTGCAGAACATTGAAAGTCACAGGATCCTGAAAGTCGAGTTGCAGCACCCAATCTGATTGATTTTCTTCCGGAGCCCAGTACGAGTAGATACCTTCTTCAAGAACATTCTCAGCCCCGTACTGATAATCGGTAATGCCTAGTCTCGTACTGCTCGCTGTAACGAGGGCATTCTTTGCCAGATTGCGGGAGAATATGGATGTCCGAATCTCGGTGAATTCTCGAAGCACCTGTATGTCTTCGTCCGATATGAGACCTGAAGAATTGGGAGGCACATTTAGTAACAAGAGACAGTTTCTGCCGGATGATTTGTAGTATATGTCGAGAAGAGCCCTTGCAGACTTGGGTAGTTCTGATGCATGCCAAAACCAACCGGGTCTGATGGAAACATCACACTCAGCGGGTACCCAGTCATGGCCAAATGGATCTCCTCCTTGTGAATATCTGTCACAAACATTAGTGCCAATGAACTGAGGTCTTATTTTACTGTCAACGTACCATGTTAAATGGACTCGTATATTTGTGTTGGCTGCGGTTGTGTGTCTAGAGGTTAGACCTTATAAAACTTAAATATTGAAATATTAGCCCGAGTAGCTCGTGGGTATGCTCCCCACATAAACCACACGGGTTCAATTCCTAACTCAAGCGGGATGTGCGTAAGGGATAACGTACTTTACTCATAACTACGTGGTTCATTGAGAATTGCAATAAACTGGTGTGGTTTTGGATTATCCAAAAAAAAAGAAAAAAAAATACTCATAAAGCATGATCAAAGAAAAGGATATACACAATAATATATATTACTTTTATTATTATTGTTACTATGAATAAAAACCTTATATTCATAATTTTTTTCTTCATTTTTCTTATTCTTGAGCCAAAGAATTTTCAACATGACATTAGTGTCTTTTGAAGATTTCATGCTAAGTTGATAATCAGTGCATAGAGAAGCTCCTCAAATACGTTTACCTAGCGAGATGGATAAATGAATATACAATCCAATATATACGGTTAAACTAAATGGTCGAGTGAAAAAGATGCTTCAGATCAACTTAGCAATTGACTTTCCAGTAAGAACAACTCAGTCCATTGGTTGACTTGGTGAATTTGGAGCCAAAAATTACCACTAAGGAAACCAAAACACATTTTTCATCAACCAAGACGTCAAGTTGTTTTACAACAGTGGATAACCCTCAATCTCCGAAATTCATAGTTAAAATAATCAGGCAGTGAAAATGCAAGCTTAAAGATAACATGGTTGGTCATAATACCAACCAGTCAGTGACTTCTACATCAAAACCACCAAATGCTAGGATACCCATTCCTTTATGTTCTGAAGTTATGTTCTGAAGTAAAAACAAGTATCGAAGAGAAGTTTGAACAAGAGGACTCACTTGGGATCATTATCACCACCAATTTCTACGTCGCTCCGGTTGAAGATGGACCAGCAAGTGGTTGCAGCAACACCAGCCTCATCTCCTACCCATCTGACATCTGGACCAGCATCAGAGAAAATGACTGCCTGAGGTTGGTGCTGATGAATGAGACTAAACCAATTATCGAAGAAATACTCCATGTCCTTCTCTCCCTTCCCTTTTGCACCATCCAACCATACGTCTCTTATCACACCATAGCTGCTCCGATCTCAAGAAAGCAACAAAATTAAAATAAAACAACTTACCTCACTTCTCTAAATCACATTAGATTCAAGCTCTAACGTTCCCCAAGAAATACACAAGGGAAACCAATGAGTGAACATTCTAAGCTATGGAATCCATTATTTACAATAACAAGACCACTACTGCAATTTGGGGGCATTGCTAAAATTGAAAATACATAACGGTTTGATTCACTTAATGATTCCACGAAGACTCTACTTACAGTTTTTCATGTTTACAGACAGAGTCTAATACTCCCATTCATTTTTGTCTCTCGTGGAAAACTATGCATATGACAAAAAAGGGGGCAATTCAATTTTTACACAATCTCCAAATGCAAAGAAGTACACCATAAAAAGAAGAGCTATTTCTCCAAAACACAAGCAATCAGCTTGAATTAACATAAATTAATTAAAACCACCAACTTTATAAACACCTCAAAAATTCCCACAACTGGAAATAAAACCCCACTTGACAAGATATCCTATCTCTCACAAATTACCACAAATAATCAAATCACCCAAAATACAAAATCTCAAAAAATGTTATCAGATTTAAGAAAACAAAAACGGAGGTTGCAGAATTACTAGAAAACAAAACAACCCATATCAAAAAAAAGAAAGCACGTGGAAACCCAAAAAAACAAGAAGTCGAAGAAGCTTTACCTTGTGAGCAACTCAGTCATCTGCCCCAGATAGTACTCATTGTACTCAAGAGTCTTCCCATAGGCGGGTTCATGCCGATCCCACGGCGAAAGGTAAAGCCCCAGTTGGACACCAGCACTGTCAGCAGCCATGGCCAATTCGGCTACAACATCGCCATTGCCGTTCTTCCAAGGACTCGACTTCACAGAGTAGTCGGTGTATTGCGAGGGCCACAAGCAGAACCCATCGTGGTGCTTGGCGGTAAGAATTACGCGAGCAAATCCGTTTTCTTTAGCGACCCTGACCCACTGGGCGGCGTCTAGGGCGGCCGGGTTGAAGACAGAGGGATCGGCGCGGCCGGTGCCCCACTCGGTGCCTGTGAAGGTGTTGGGGCCGAAGTGGAGAAAGAGGGCCATCTCCGAGAGTTGCCATGAGAGTTGCCGTGAGGTTGGGATGGGTAGGATTGGAATCGGCGGCGGGCGTCTGGGCTGTGACGAAGCCAATGAAGCGGGAGAGAGAGAGGAGGAGACGGAGAAAAGAGAGAAGAGGAAGAGAAATGCGATTCCTGAAATGGGTTGATCGAGTCTGAAGGTGTTGGAGGTGGGTTTGGGATCAGGAGTCAAGTTCTTGTTCTTGCGGTTCATGGTGGCTTATGATCCCCTCAGTCCGGGTCTCTGTAGAGAGAGAGAGAGAGAGAGAGAGAGAGAGAGAATGGTTGTTTGGAATCCTTTTCAGTCATCAACCCATTGGAATATGTGGTGGTACAATTGAAGGAGGTGGAGTGCAGTGAGCTTGAGTAGACCTTTCAATATCTATCAGTTGCGATGATAGAGAATCAAACCCGAAGTCAAATAGGGAAAATAAATCGGTCAATTACCAATGGTACATAAATGTATTATATAATAATTAAATAAAATTAAATATTAAAATTAAAAATTACTTAAAATTTTGTAATTTTTTAAAAATTTATTCTAATATCTATTCCTATTTTTATAAAATCATTATTGTTAGGAAGTTTTTTGTGACTACCAGCCCAAGGGAACCCTCGAGCGACCAACTAGCCTTTCATTCGGCACATCGAAAGTATTGTAGATTTGTCCTGCTAGCAGTCATGGGTACCCACTTGAACCTTCACTTTACTCTTTTGGCAATCCCAGGGAATCCCTCGAGCGACCAACCGGCCTTTTCATCCAGCACATCGAAAGTATTGTAGATTTGTCCTGCTAAAAGTCATGGGGTACTCACTCGAACCTCCACTTTACTCTTAAAAAACAAGGGTTCAAGTTAGGGGACGCACACCTCAACGAAGTTTCCCGCACACCTCAACGAAGTTTCCTGTTAAGGTTGAAAAATACACAATACATTTAAAATGCCATGTGACAAGAGGGTTGGCCAGTTGTCTAAGAGGCTCCTTGGGGCTGGCCGTCACGAAAACCCCCCTCATAAAAGGCTAAGTAGTCATAGGTATCCAGTCGAACTCCTACTTCACTCTTAAAAGATAGGGGTTTGAGTTGGGGAAAGTGCACCTCAGCGAAATTTCCGACCAAGGTTGACAAATATACAATACCTTCAATGTGCTAGATGAAAAGGAAGGCTAGCTAGTTGCTCAAGGAGCTCTCTGAAGCCGGCGATTGTGAAAACTCCCGCACAATTATCAATTAAAATTTCTTCTTAATTAAAAAAATATGTGTTGCATAAATAATAAAATATCAATTTTATAAATATATTAAGAACTTATAATGATTTTATTTTATAATCATAGTATTTTCAATTTATAAAGAATAAAAACAATTAGATATTGACACCAATTCGATTTAATCATAATTTTTAGTGATTTAAGTCAATTTGGTTCTTGAGTTTACCAAATTGAATTGATTAAGTTGATATTAATTTTGAAACATTGTGCTAGACTACAAGCATCAAAATTACAATGACATGCACATTAGCATATCAAATTTAAAGTATTATTTAGAATTATCATTATTTTGGTCCTACTATCTAACAAAATATTGTGGTAGAGTTATGCTCTTTCCAACCCCTAATTAATTATGCTAGGACACTATTTCTCAGTCCATTAAATAATGAGCCCATTTGGTGATTCAAATGAGATGATAGCAAAGAAAATGTGCATGAGGTAGTGAAACTAATGGCTCCGGATTTTTCCCCCAATTTTACAGTTATAAATTAAATTTTTTTCTAACAACTATAATAAAATATATATTTTATTAAATTTTCTTTTCATTTAAATTGATTATTCACAATAGAGTCATATTATTTTATAAATTCTTTGACAAAAATATTCCAATCATACTATAATACTAAAATAATATAGCTTCTCTTTCTCCTTCTCTGTATCTACGCAGTATGTCTCTTTAATCTTTATTTCACTTTTATTTTTTTTACAAAGTTTTGAATTATTTTTAAATTCCTTCATTTTGTCTTCTTTTTTTCTCTTTTCTCATTCTCAAACCTTTATTTCTTTGTCCGACATCCCTAAAACACTACAATTTCAATTTTTCATTTGTGTATAAAATTATTAGAGTTATGACATATAATGTCAATGCATCTAAAGGAGCTCAAAAATTCCAAAAATGGGGATCCACTTGCTTGAGTTTCGAAAGGGGAATCTACTTACTTATAATTTTAATATGAATGAATTTGTGAGTTCCGAAAGGGGCTTACTTGCCTATATATAATTTTAAAATTTATATATTTCAAATAAATTAGAAATTAAATTAAAAACACAAATAAAAAAATTAAGTTAAAATCACAAATAAGAAATGATTAAGTAATAATTAGATTATTTCTCTAATAACAACCTGTAAAATGTTTAAAATATAAAAATATAAAAAATAGAAATATTAATTAGATTTAGAAGTAGTTATCTTTTTAAATCTTAATTTTAAATTTAAATTAGTCACATTGAATATATTTATTTTATTTTATAAAGCAATATTTTTTATTAGAGTTATTTTTACAAAACAATCAAAAAATTATTATCAAATATTATGCATCACTCTGTATTCATCATTCAATTTTTTTTTTATTTTTATAAATATTTGAATAAAATTAGTATTGTGAGTGATTCTTTTCTAAAAATTATTAAATTTTAAATGTTAATTAAATTCAAAACTATAACTTCTCTTATAGCAAAAATTCTTATTACATCTTAAATTTAAAAATAAAAAATGCTGAAATATTATTTAAGCTTTGGAATAATTTTTTTTAGAAATTTTTAATTTTAAATTTAAGTTGGTTATGTTGATAATTTTTAACCAATTAATAATACTCAATATTTAAGTTATTTTATAAATTTATATTATCTATCTATATCTAATATTAAAATAATATTTTTTTCTCTCATACTCTCATTCATTCTAATCTTGTGTATCATGCTCCATTAATACTCGCTATTTTTTAAAATACTTATTTTCATTTATAAAAGGTTTTATTTATTTATTTATTTTTTGTTCCACATTAGCAAATGAGTATAACTTCACTTTTTCTTTTGTATATAAAATTACTGGGAGTGTGGCATATGATCTTAATTAATGTGAAAGATTATAGATTCATGAAATAGACTTATTTACTTATTGGTTCATTACAGTTATAAAATTTGTGTCTAAATAATAGTATGGGAAAGCGCTTAGCAATTATTACAATAACAACCCTTAGTAAATTTTAAAACAAAAAGAAAAATGCCTAAATATTAATATCAAGAAAAAAATACCTAAATATTAATTAGATTTAGGAATAATTTCTTTCCAAAAATTCAAATTTAAATTGGTCATGTTGGCCACTTGGTTGAAAAATCATGTAATATTTGAATTATTTATCTACACTATAACATATGATGTAGGATTAATACTAACTATTTGATTTATTAAAATAAAAGCATATATTAAAATTGACAAATAATTTAAAGTAAAAAAGATGCTGGTTAACTATGTTTGAGATTTAATAAAAATCATTTCTATTCTTGCATGGCATACTCTAATATTTTCTATTTTACTTTTCTTTTTTTTTTCTTTTATAAATTGTTTAAAATTACTAGGATTGTGGCATAAGTCCATAACTTGTCTATTAGTTTTCAAAATTATAATATTTACATATTTCAAATAAATTAAATTTAAAAATACAAAAAAATACCTAACTTATATTGGGTTTGGGAAATAATTTAAAAATTATTAAATATTAATTAAATTTAAGAAATTTAAGTTCTCCAAGTATGACATCTTAGTATATTTTAAATCTAAAAAGACAAATAAATTATTTAATTGCTAATTAGGTTTGTGAGTGATAACTTTTTATATAATTTTAAATTTAAATCTAAAATAGTCATATTAATCATCCAGTTTAAAATTTTAATAAAACTTAGTATTTTTGTTATTTTTATAAATTACAAGGTATGACATACAATTAATAATATTAGTATTTTTAATATTAGTTATTTTTATAAAACCAGTCAAAATTTATTTTAATACAATTAAAATTAATAATATTTTAAACTCAAATTAATTTTGTAAAATGAATAATAATTAGAAAAAACATATATTGAATTTGATAAATTTTTGAAATACAAAAGAGAGATTTGAGCAACTAGATAGACATGGGATTTAATATATTTTCTAAAACTAAGCTTGATTTTTCGAATTGGATTGAGTTAAAATTTGATAAAAATATAAATTTTCAGTACACATATAGAAACTTGACTTTGATTAGTACTATCGATTCATTCAAAGTTATATAAATAAAAAAATATAAATATAAAATTGTACAAAATTATGTAACTTTATTATATACATGCCACTTGATCTGATTAAATATTATTTTGCTAACTGATTCATTCACAAAAATTTTATTTTTTTTATCAATGTAAAGTATTAATTGTATAATCATGTGCATTGCATGGGTTAACACTAGTTATTATATATACTAGTGTTAACCTGCGCGATACACGAAATTAAATAATATATTTTTAGGTAAAATATAATTTTGAATATATTATAAAATATTTTAATAAAGTTGTGTAATTCCATAAAATAATTATTGAATCATTTTTTATATTTTTTTATTTGTGTTAATATTAGTGAGTCGATAGTTTGATTATAATCAGATTTCATATGAATACCAAACATTTATATTTTATCAAATTCTGATTTGACCAAATGATAAAAATTAAAATTTGTTCTAAAATATATATTAAATTACAACTTACCTAATCAACTTAATCTTTTTTTTTATTTCAAAATTGTTTGTTAATATTAATATATGATTTTATTCTTTTTAATTCTTTACTCACTTTGCGAAATTAGCTTAAGTTAGAAATACTATTAATTTTAATTTTATTAAATTATTTTTTGACTGATTTTATAAAAATAACTCAAACTAAAAATATTATTTTTGTAATTGTATGTTATAATTTATAAAAATAACTCAAATATTGAATATTATTAAATAGATTTGTAACTGATGGTTAGCATAACTAATTTAATTTTAAAATTGAGTTTGAAAAAAATTACTTTCCAGCCTAATTAATATTTAGACACTTTCATATCTAACTAATAATAAGTAGTTTTTATTTATTTTTTGTATTTTAAATTTAAAATATACTAAGAGTTGTTATTATGAGAAGAGTTGTATTTTTTAAATTTAATTAATTTTTTTTTCAAGCCTAATTAATTATTTAAATATGTAAATTTTGTGACGATAGTTAATCAATATTGAGAATGTCACACAGAATTTAGTAATAACTTTTCAATTGATTACATAAAAATGACTTAAATTAAAAATGTTATTATTAATTTAGAAAATATGGTACCAATTTAAATTTAAAATTAGAATTTAGAAAAATAATCAATCCCAAAATTAATTTTATTCAATGATTTGTAAAAATAAGAAAATAGAATGATGAAAATACATAATGCACATAGAATTTGATAATAAATTTTTAATTTGTTTTATAAAAAATAATTCAAATAAAAAATATATTGCTAATTATATGTGCTTTATTAAATAAAACAAGTATAGTCAATGCAACCAATTTAAATTTAAAATTATTTAGAAATAATTACTCTTGAGCCTAGATAATATTTGGTAATTTTAAATTTTAATAAATACTAAGAGTTGTTATAGGAGAAATAACCTAATTTTTATTTAAGTTTTTTTGTGTTCTTTAACTTAATTCTATTTTTTATTTTTTTTACATTAATTATTAACATATTTGAAATATATAAATTTTACCCATTAGTTCATTTATATAAAATTTATAATTAAGTGGGTCCTTTTTGACAATCCAAACAAAAGAATCCTTTTTTGGATTTAGAACCCAAGCAAAAGAGTGCCCTTTTCAAAACCCAAGCAATGGATCCCCTTTTAGAACTTACTACTTTTTAAAATTTATTATAAAAATATGTCACAATTCTAATACTTTTATAGGCAAAAGAAAAGGTAGAGTTGTAGCATTTTAATGATAAGGGATAAAGAAACAAAAGTTTTATGGATGAGAAAGGGGAAGAAAAGAAAAGAGAAGAAAGGAATTTTAAAAATAATTAAAAAATATGTTAAAAAAATAGAAGGAAGAGTAAAGAGACATGTCACGTAGGACGAAAGTAAAGGAGAGAAGGAGAAAAAAAATTACATTATTTTAGTATTATAATATAGATAACACGATTGTGATACAATTAATGTCTCACTAGAATTGTATTTATATCAATCTTTTACGAGTTTTACTAATCATTTTTGTAGTTCTCATATTCCCTCCATCTTCCATTTTGCTTTACCAAAAAAGCGACTTAGAAAGGCGAATTCCTCAATTACATTTTCTGGAATTTTGTCTGCCTCCTAGTTGAATTTTTTATTCATGTCATTTTCGAGCTACCCTAGGCACTTAAAATTGTAGATTCCTACGTTTGGAGAAAATATTTTAAGAAGTCATCGCATAATTATTTTAAATCAGCAGTTTTCATAATTTTAATATTTTAATAAATATGATATAACATTTTTTAATAAAATTTAATTTTTCCAAAGTTTGAATCCAAACGTTAATAGTCAGAATCGCCTTAACCTTTGGACTAGCTTGATTGTAGTTTTAAGTTTGTAGACTAAGTATAAGAGTAGTAGTTGCAATATTATACGCAACTAAAATGTGAGGTAAATCCCAAAATATGAACCTAAATCTATTAAAAGAAAGTATTAAAATTGACTTGTCATGAATATGTTAATCTAAAATTGACATAATTTTATCCGAGTTTAATATATTTAAACATGAACAAAAATAATTAACAACACGTTAACGCAATCCTTGTTAGAGTCATCTTTATACGGTCATTTTTCACCCCTTTTGGAGCATTTCTTCTGTAAAGCTCGCCTTTAAAACCCCGAAAGGCCAAAACCCTTGGTAGCCCCAAGTTGTTTCAATTTGAGTTTGGTTGAGATGAATCGGGTCTAAAGTGTAACCAAAACTTGTGTAAACCTGGAGATTGAGCCATGCCCAACTCAACATGGGCTGGTCTTGGCCCAAAGTCCTGGATTCCTCAACTAGGTTTTCCATTGTTTTACATAGAATAATTGAAAAGCATGTCATGTTAATTCTCTGCGGTAGGGCATGTAATAAATTTTATTTTATTTTGTTATTATTATTATTTTTGAATACGGGCTATCCGAACCAACTTGCGTACCTCAACTCATCCTTGAGAGTCCAGGATTAACGACCACGTAAATTCTCAAATATTCCTAAATAAGGGTGGAAATGAGTCAAATTGAGTCGAACTTTAACTTGTTTGAGATCAGCCCAAGATATTTATATTGAACTTGAGCTTGATTTGATTTTTATATAAGCTTAAGTTTGGCTTAATAAACATAATTTGGGCTCAAACTTGGTTCGCAAATAACTCGATTACATCAAATCAACGTCATTCTAATATAAAATATTATAAAAATATATAATAAAAATATTATTAAAAATTATAGAAATATTATTAAAAAATATATATATTATTTTATCAAGTCTGCTTGGAAGCTCTTGAGTAAAATTTTTCTAGAGTCGAGCTCGAAATTGAATTTAAAACGATCCATAAATCATTCGACTTCGTTTGAATCACAAATCAAGTTCAAACTAAATTTTTTTCGAACTGAGTTCGATTAACTCGCGACTAGTTTGATTCTTTTATACCTTTAGTCCTAAACAAGGCTGGTCCTATCAGCTGTTGATTAAGACAAATGCCTAGGCCACATAATCCTGATAAAGCCTCATATATATATATATATATGTAACTAATTTAAAAGTATAAGATATCTTCTAGGCAATGGTGTGGTCTCCTACTGTGCGCCCCTTATCTTGAGAATTTCAACTAATAAAATATTTTTCCTATATAATGATATTTATTATTAAAATCTTAAAAATATTTTTCATACCAATTTCAATATATATTTAGAATTCTTTTAGTAGAATTTTTTTTTAGATAAGTCTCATTAAATACTCCGAACATCAAATGTTCCACATCAATTCGGTTTTACAATTTTACAATAATTAAAAGAATTTTTGTTAGATAATTCTCATCAAATATTCGGTCTCAAGTCTCAAATTTTCTAGGTGACCACTACAGAATAAATTTAAGATTTTACTAATTAAATTATTACTCAGGATTCTAGGCATGTAATATTAGTTCCCATACCTTTTAAGTTTAACCATTTTTTTTATTGTTACATTTTTTGAACTATGGGCCATTTGAGTTATTTCAACTGAGTTATTAAAGTTGAAATAAAATGTGATTTGATTTATTTTTTGATATTTAAAGTGTAGCAAATAAATGATGAAAAAAATAGATATGAAATGTGAAAATTCATTCGAACAGATTCTGTCATAGAAATTTCGTTCTAATGGTTTGAATAGATTCTGGTGGGAAAAATTCATTCCAATGGTCTAATTTGAATGGATTTTGGAAAAGAATGTTTGGCATTTTGTGTAAATTTTTTTGAAAATTAGTAGAGATTTTATTAGGATTTGTAGAAATTATTAAGATTTGCAGATATTATAAAGACTTATAAAGATATATATATATATATATATTTTATAGTGATTTACATATTTCCAGTGAAAAAATTTCTATAGAGATTCATATAGTTCTTTTGGTAATTTTTAGTTCTTCAAACGATGCATATAAATAATGCAGTAGGTGATCGTTTGGGCAAAAAGCTAAAGCCCAGTTTTTAACTATTAATTTTTTGTATTTTTCTAAAATAATCAAATTTACCTTTTTATATTTTAAATTTGGCAAAAATGTCAAATTAATAGAAAGCAAAAAAAAAAAAAAATCAACTTCTAAAAAGTTTATTTTTTTTTCCTTCTCAAACATAAGAGAGCTAATTTTTTTTAGTAGCTAGCTAGAGATATAAATGGATAGCATACCCACCTAATTAGTTAATCTCATTATCAAATATGTTTTTTGGTTTACTATTATCGTTCCAAACCTATTTATTTTTTTACTTAGAATCCCAAACTTGTCCCGTCCCAAACTTGGGAAACCCATCTCAAACCCGTGAAACTCGTTTATGTTCAATTGGTCAACTTACCCGTAAATACCCTTTAAATACCCAATTTGAGATAAAAATAATAATATTAGTAAGTGATGAAAATGTTAAATTTATTAAATTGAACAAATTTATTGGTTAAAGGATTTTCAAGTTTTTTTTGAAAGATAAAAGAAATATACTATAAATAGTAGAAATAACAAAACACACAGGATATACCCTTGAAACAGTACAATAAGAATCATAATTCAAAAAGAACTTTTAAATCCAATATGAAACAATCATAACATGTGAAAATAACACACGATAAAATTTTATTTTAGAGAAAAATTGTATATATATAAATATATATTTTATTTTATTAAAGGTATTTAACGGGTACTCTACAAGTATTAGGTCTCGAGTACCCTATAAGTATAAAATGGGTATCAGGCATAAAAAAATTAGCTACCTTACAAGCAAATCTTAAACTTATCCCAAACCCACATAGATATTAAATTTTAATTTCAAACCCGTCCCAATTTTATTAGAATATTTTCTAATGAATTTTTATCAAATTCGATCAAGCCAAATATCTTATGTGCCCGTTCAATTGACATTTCAACTGCTAACTAATAGTAAGTTATAAAGAAACCAATTCTTCTCTTTCTAAAGTCAAAGTAAACTAATGAAGCCGCCATGTTTATCACTTGCTTGGGTACAAAAAATTCTACTCGCTAAGATTTAATTAAGTTTTTTTTTTTTTAATTTTCTCTACAAAATAAGCTGTTTGGTATGATAAAAATTATTGAAAAACTTCAAAAATATTTAAAAATTTCTAAAATTTTTTAACACATTTTTACACTTCTTGTATTTTGTAAAATTTTTATAAATTTATATATATCTACATATAGTAACTTTTTATAAACTCTAATAAATTTTTTACAAATCCTAATAAAGTTTCATAAATTTTAATAATTTTTCTACAATTCCCAAAAACTTTTTAATGAACTTCAATAAATTCTATATGAAATTGTTTCGATGGATCCAAAAAAGCATTTAGATGATTTTTTTCTTTTCAAAAAACTAATGTAAAAGTCAAAAAGTTTCAGTATGCATATTTAAAAAATATAATTTGGTGACTGCATGTCAAATATTAAAAAATTATTTAAATCATATTTTTTATTATTTATTATTTTTTTCGTTATTCTAAACGCATCTTAAATTTACTATTTATTATTTTTACATAAACTTTAATTATTATTATTATTTTTAACAAATCAAACACTACCTAAATTTGCGCCACAGTCACTCGGCGGTTTTGGTTGCGGACCATGGCCGAGTATACTCGCTTAGCCGCCTCCTGGGACCCACAAAGGAAACGGACAGGTGTCTCGTAATTTTTTATGTGGAGTGCGGGAACATCGAGCTCACATTTCGACCGTCCGATTGGGGCTTTGTGGGGACCCGAATCTTGACAATGATCTTCGCAGCCACTTGGCACGCAACCACTGACGTCATTTGGAGACAGCAAAACTCTATCTTCTTGCTCGCAGCGAATCGAATCCCAGTTACTTTTTCTTTTGGGTTAAACTGTTCCAGTTGCTGAAAGATATAACTTTTTTTCTTTTCTTTATATATTTAAAAGTCTGTTCTTTCTCAATTTCCACAACCACCCCATCTCTTTTAATTTTTAGTTGTTTTCCCGAAAGCATACTAAGGGTTTATTTGGAGTAAGAAAAAATAAAATAAATTGAAAGTTCGTAATATGTGCAGTGAAAGAAAAAAATTAATATAATATAAAGTTAACAGAGATTTATAGAATTTTTTTGTTATCTTTCGACAAACCAAACGAGACTTAAATTTTTAGTGAAACTGCTGAAAAGTCAAAAAGATTTTTGCAAATACATTTACTATTCGCTTAAGATTTTTTAAGAAAGAAAAAAATTAGTAATGAGAGTAAATAATTAAATAACAATAATAATTTCATTAATCTAATTGAGAATTTATAAGAAAAAAGATACTATTTTTTTCTTGTGAGTTGAAAAAAATAAAAAGAAAAAAATATGAATAATTGTTTTTTTACTGTAATGTCCTTTGGCAGTATGTAATTACTTCCTTTTGTCTCTTCCTCACTTGACAAGTAACTATGATATTATAAACATTTCTTTAATTAACTTTTCTTATATCTCCCATTTCTTTCTAATTTGGGGCTGATATAGATATTGGGATTTTGTGATTAATTTTTTATTTTTTTATATCAATATTTCTCTTATAGCTTCACAAACAAAGAAATTTTATTCCCTTCATTTGGGTTGATATAGATGTTGGATGTAAAAGGTTTACTTAAAATGATTGTCTATCAAAACATCTTAATTACATGCTCATTTTCGAGTTCTTATTTAAATGTTTGGATATATCACATTTCAACTTTTTTTTTAATTATTATTATAGAAGTTATAGAAAAGGTTGGTAATACATATAAAGTATTAGTTGCAACAATCAACTCATTTATGGGGTCTTTAAATTCTAGTTGCAATGGCATAGAGAGAGAGAGAGAGAGAGAGAGAGAAAGAAAAGAAAGATGTAAATTAATTGAGATTATATTTGAATTAAATATTTATTAAGAGAAAAAGAAAAGAGTACGAACGTTAAAATTACAAAGATAATGTGTTGTAATAAACTTTAAAAGTTGAACAAGTAAGAGAACTTGTCAAAAAATTGAGAAGGCAAGACACAATCAAATTCATTACCTTTAAGAACGATATTGTCCATATTAAGATAAGGATGGTGCAAATGGTTTAAGACAACCGTTATCCAAGACTCAATCAACTAATCTCTATAGTAAACGTTTGCCAAAGAGATTTGAACTCATCTTTTATGTGGTTTAAAAAATTGGAGAAAATATTAAAATGATGGAAAAACAACATAAATTTTGAAAATTGGATTATAATTCAATGGAGTTTAGATGGGTATATATAAGAAAAAAGTTTTCTATTTTTCAAAAACCTTTTAAAAACTACGATTCAATCAACTAAAATTTATTGTTAACATTCATTAAAGAGATCTGAACTCGTCTTTTGCATAATTAGAAAATTGAAGAAAATATTAGAGTGATGAAATAACATAAATTCTAAAAATTAGATTATAGTTCAATAAAGTTTAGATGGGTATACATGGGAAGAAAATTTTCTATTTTTCCAAAACCTTTGAAAAACTACGATTTAATTAACTAAAATCTATAGTTAACATTCATTAAAGAGATATGAACTCATCTTTTGCATTATTAGAAAATTGGAGAAACTATTAGAGTGATGAAATAACATAAATTCTGAAAATTGGATTATAGTTCAATGAAGTTTAGATGGGTATACATAGGAAGAAAATTTTCCATTTTTCCAAACCTTTGAAAAATGACTAACTTAATTAAATTGTCTCTTGAAAGCTAAGATACATTTTTGAGAAGTGAAATACACTTCCAAAATTGAAATTCATTTTGAAAACTAAAGTGTATTTTGACAGAATCAAAATTGTAATTGATTCTATATTTATTTAATAAAAATAAATGAAAAATATAAAAGTCTGATATCAAACTTCTCTACACACAAACATATCCAAGAGCCAAGTGACATCGCATACTTTTGACCAACTTCTTGATGCAACTAGAGACCAACTGGAATTACATTTTGACTTCTCATAAATTTTGCCTTGGAATCCTTCAAGACTTAAAACTTACAAAAGTTAGTCTTAGAATCCTCCAAGATTTACAAAACATACATAACTAAAAAATTAGTAAAATAAGGAAAAAAAAATTAATCTCCTTGAAAAATAACTCTCCTAAAATTTGTAATATGCTCTTTCTTTCCTATATATATATATATATTAGTTCTATTAGTTATATTTTTACATTGACAAAAGAAGCACATATATACACTCTGCAAACATAAACAAAATAGAAAAAAGGTATTTCTTGTGCATGTAGGATTTTTCCATTAAGTTTTCATTATGCATGCGTGCCTTGATTCAATTGGGCGTTGTCTAATGGGTGGATAGATTTCATTAAGCTACTTGGCTCAACTTATCAAGACAGTCTATGAGTTTACTAAGAGTTTTCAGCTCATCCTTGTTTAATTAGTAGTATGCACTAACTAAATTATACAATACCAAAAGATAGTGCTTTTGTTGAGCATATCCATGATTTGTTATTACCCATTGATCTTCTTTCATGAGATCTCTAGTCATATAGATTGGGTTGTTATCACGGGGATTCACTAAATTAAATAGATACCACAAATCTTTCATCTTCTTCTCCTCTAACATTGATCAACAAACAAAGAACAATTTTTTTTTTTTTGTAAGTAACAAGAACAACTTGACTCACTTACTTGGCTTGAAACAAATAGAACATAATTTCAAATATATTGGTCTCCCCATCGAGTGGGGTAATTCAAAAATAGAGGCTCTCACCTTCTTTAGAGAGAATTGCAACTAAATAGCAAGGTTGGAAGAGGAATTTACTCACACCTGCTAGTAAAGAAGTGCTTATCAAAATTGTGCTCGAAGTTATTCTCACTTGTACCATGATGTGCTTTAAACTCCCCAAATCTTTGCGCCAACATATCGACTCTCTCATAAGCATCTTCTGGTAGGGAGGAGACAAGGATAATAAGACTATTCATTGGTGCAAGTGGTAGCACTAACTCCATGCTAAGTTATATGTTGGAATAGGCTTTAACGATATGGAAATCTTTAACACTGCCCTTTTAGCAAAACAATATTGGAGGCTGATTTCAACCTCGATGAGCTTTGGGCCAAACTTATTAAGGGTCTCTACTTCCCCAATACTAATCCAATGAATGCTTCCAAAGGTAATAAAGCTGTTGGAAATATGATTCCCTTTTTAAAGTTTCAAAAGTTTATCTTTTATTTATTTTATTTTATTTTATTGATTTTATTGTATTTAAGATTTTACCGTTATTTTCAAATATACGAAATGTCATCAGAATATGTGTCCCTAGGAAGTTGAACTGTATCAGTGCAATGTAACCATAGAATCTTATATATACATGATGTTTCTTCATAGTTTGAAATGAAAAAAAAAAAAAAAAAACTATTTTAAGATCTTCTATTCACTCTCTCTCTTCATATATTCTACCTATCTATTATTTCTGATATACTTATTTGTTTTCTCTGTTATCTAGGCAACAAAGACTGGAACTATTCAAATTCTCCAAGTAGACCTAACTTCTGAGGAGATTGGCTGTGAGCAATCTAGGTTGAATCTTGGAGCCACTGCAATCCATTAATATCTTCACGTAGGGAAGATCAGTGACTTTAGGACAATATTTTACGCGCCTTTTCATATCTCACAGGCCACTAAATATTACTCTACTTTACATATATACACATATACATATATCTCAACTTTTGAAGATTTATTTTATTTTATATATTAAAGATTTATTCTGTTTTATCTCAAATCTTCTGCTTCATCTAAAAAATTTCTAATAATTTAAAGTCACTTACTAATTAGACTTTTAAAAAGAAAAATTTACAATTTAAAGCATATATATATATATATATATAACTTTAAACCTTGAATAAAATTATGGTAATCAAATCAAACTTTTACAATCCTACTTTATTCATATCACTGTTCTTGATGTTTTTACTTCATTGACTTATCTCTATATTATTCAAATTGATAAAATAATAAATAATTATCCATAGTTTATCCATTGCATTTGACTATTCACAGTTTGACAATTTTTTCTTATTAATTTAACAATTTTATTTTCTTTAGAACTAATATTATTTAGAATTTTATTGAATATTGATATTTGATGATAATTGTTAATTAAATTTAAAGTTGTTTGCATATTATTACTGATTATTTTTTTAATATATTGTTTAAAGTAGTATAATCATTTGAAGTAAAATTCTTATATTTTGTTTTGAACAGAATTCAAACTCTATATCTAGCGCAAAATTAATTTAAAAAAAATGATAAATAAGATAGAAGAGGCTAATAGTGCATATTATTACTGATTATTTTTTTAATATATTGTTTAAAATAGTAAAATTATTTGAAGTAAAATTCTTATATTTTGTTTTGAACAGAATTCAAACTCTCTATCTAGCCTAAAATTAATTTAAAAAAAATGATAAACAAGATAGAAGAGGCTAACAGTGTTAAATTTGAAAATTTTGATAGCGAACATTTTATAGATGGCAAAGGTAAATTAAATATTGGCTAACTGTTTTAGGCCTTATCTCTGCTATAGAAGAATCTTATGAAAATCATGAAGTATCAAATGGCATGTCTAAAAAACAGATTGAATTCCACTGTCATAATCATATTTTAAGTGCCTTGCATGACCATTTATATGATGTCTATCATAACACAACCAAAACTGCTAAAGAACTTTGGGATATATTAGAGGATGAATATAGAATAGAAGATACTAGACTCAATAGGTTCATAATTTCTAATTTTAATAATTTCATAATGGTTGATGATAAGCCTGTTAGTGAACAAATTCATGAGTTCAAAGAACTCTTGAGAGAAGCAGAAAAAAGCGATATAATATTTAGTTGAATATTTCAAAGTCTCGTGTCTAATTAATAAATTACCCTCTTCTTGAACTAACTTTGCAAAATCTCTTAGGCATAAACAAAGAGAATCAATTTTATCTCAAGTAATCTGTTTAATTAGAGTGGGAGAGAATCATAGCTCTTTTGCTCAAAATGATAACTCCTCAAGAATAAATTTAGTTGAAAAGTATAATTATAACAGTAATAGGAATAATTGCGACAATTGACATTTTAGAAGGAATAACTTTGGTCCGAATGAAAGAAATTTCAAAAATAAGAATCATAGAATTAGCTTCTGTCCTAATCTGCATCAAAACTCATGACATCACAAAAAATCTAAGGGCTCAGAGAGTGGGAAGAGGCTTTACTACGTTTGTGGAAGGAGCAACCATGTGGCTAAGGATTTCTTTTATAAAAAGGATCTAGTCATTCATTTTGACAAATCGAAATGAACAATGATCAAAAGATTAAGTCAATATGTTGGTGGAACATAGGGATAATATAGAATCTTCCTTTAAGTACTCATTAATTAATTTCACATATAAAAATAAAGATTGGTGGATAGATTTTGGCACTAATGTTCATGTTTATAGTGATGTACAATTTTTTAAATTTCATTAGAAATCAAGCGGAGGAAGTGTAACCCTAGAAAATGACTCTATTGTACAAGTGGTTGGAATTTTTGATATGGAATTGAAAATGATATCTGGAAAGATTTTAGTTTTAAAGAATGTTCGACATGTTCTTGAAGTTAGAAGAAATCTTATTAGTGGTTCTTGTTTAGTCAAGCAAGGATATAAAGTTGTAATAGAGTCAAATAGAGTAGTAATTTCAAAAAATAATGTGTTTCTTAGCAAGGGATATATTAGTGATGGTTTATTTAAATTAACTGTAGCTTTTAAGATTGGAAATGTTGCTCCTAAAGTTTTCTTTGTTGAATTTTGTGATGTTTGGCATGGGAGACTTGGACCTGTAAGTTTGAATAAAATTAAAAAGATAGATCTTGATCTAATTCCTAAGTCTCATGTGGATTTTAAGCATAAGTGTCAAATTTATATGCAAGCCAAACAACCTAGGAAATCATTCAAAGCTATAAATAGAAGTTCTCAAATATTAAAACTTATACATAGTGATGTTTATGATTTAAATAGGCCTCCTACTAGAGCAGAAAATAACTATTTTGTCACTTTCATTGATGATTGCTTTAAGTATTGTTACATTTATCTTATAAAAACTATGGATGAAGTTTATAGCAAGTTCAAAATTTATAAAACTGAGGTTGAAAATCAATTAGAGAAGAGTATTATGATCCTTAGGTCTGATAGAGGAGGTGAATATTCTTTAATTGAACTTAACAATTTTTGTGAAAATTATGGTATAATACATGAAGTAACACCTTCTTACTCTCCCCAGTCTAATGGAGTAGCTGAAAGGAAAAATAGAACTTTGATGGATATGACTAACTCAGTATAACTTAGTTTTGGATTACTTAAGAACTTATGGGGGGAAGTCATGCTCAGTGCGTGTTTTATCTTAAATAGAGTAACTATGAAAAACATAGACAAAACCCCTTATGAAATATGGAAGAATATAGTCTCTAACTTAAAATTCCTGAAAGTGTGGGGGTGCTTAGCAAATGTTGGAATACTTGAACCTAAAAGAAAAAAAGATTGGAACTAAAACTGTTGATACTATTTTTATAGGTTATGCTCAAAATAGCAATGCAAATAGTTTTCTAGTTTTTAACTCTGAAGTTAATGGAATATCTAATAATACAATTATAAAATCCAGATGCTACATTTTTTGAAGATCTTTCAGCTTTTTGCTAGTCATTTACATCTAAAGAAAATAAGTCTCACATAGAATTAAAGAGAAGTAAAAGAGTTAGGATAGAAACAAACTTTGGAGATGATTTATATATATTTTTTGGAGAAAGAGACCTTACAAATTATGGGGAAGTCATATCATCTCTAGATGCACCTTTTTGGAAAGAAGCCAGTAATAGTGAAATGGAATTTATTTTACAAAATAATACTTGGGAATCAGTTGACTTACCTCCTAATAATAAAACGATTGGGTGTAAATGGATATTTAAAAGAAAATTGAAGTCTGATGGAAGTATTGATAAATATAAGGCTAGATTGGTGCCGAAATGATTCACACAAAAGAAAAGAATTGATTATTTTGATACTACTCACCTGTGACTAATATCACTACCATTGGAACCCTAGTAGCCATATCGTCTATTTATAAATTAGTGATTCATTAAATGAATATAAAAACTGCCTTCTTGAATGGAGATTTAGAAGATGAAATATAGATAAACCTAAAGACTTTGCAGTAAAAGGACAAGAAGATAAGGTCTGTAAATTAGTGAAATCTTTATATGGTACTGAACAAGTACCTAAACAGTGGCATGATAAGTTTCAAAAGGTAATTTTAGATTATAGGTTGAAGATTAACGAGCATGACGAATGTTTATATTTCAAAAAGGATAATAATAATTATGTTATATTATGTCTATATATAGATGATATCCTGATCTTTAGAACAAACCTAGAGATAGTAGAGGATACTAAAAGCTATCTTTCTAGTAAATTTGATATGAAAGATTTAGGAGAAACACAAGTGATCTTAGGAATGGAATTAGAGAAATATTTTGAAGGCTTCTATTTAAATCAATCTTCTACCATTGAAAGGATATTGAGAAATTTTGGGTATTATGACTCTAAACCTAATTTTGTACCTTATGATTCTAATATACATTTAAAGAAGAATTACGGTCAACCAGTTTCTCAATTGAGGTATTCACAATTGATAGGGTCTTTACTTCACATAGCAACTAAATCTAAATCTGATATTTCATATGCTATTGGAAGATTAAGTAGATAAACTCAAAATCCAAGTAAAGAGCATTGGACTGCCTTAGATAGAGTATTCAAATATCTCAAAGGAATATCAAATTATTTCTCATATTATAAAGGTTATTCATCTATTATTGAGGGATATAGTAATGCAAAATAGATAACTAATAGCTTAGATGTTAAATTCACTTTAGGTTATGTGTTCTTATTAGGGGGAGCTGTAATATCATAGAGTTCTAAGAAATAAAGTATTATCTCTAGAAGTACTGTGAAATTAGAACTTATAGCTTTAGATACGACAAGTATAGAAACAAAATGGATTAAGAATCTTTTGTCTGATTTACCTCTTGTAGATAAACCTATTCCTACAATATATTTACACTGTAACGGTAGAGTTGTGATTGATTTAGTAAATCAGTCTCACACTAACAAGAAATTGAATAGACATATACAAGTGATATACAAATCAGTAAAGAGTCTATTGAGTAGAAATATTATATCCTTGGATTTTGTAAGATTTGAACTTAATCTAGCTTATCAGTTAACAAAAGGATTATCAAGAAATGTGATATTTAAACTCTCTAAATGTATGGGCCTAAGCCCAAGAGGAAATGTTTATTTAGACTAGTATTGAAGTTAGTTCTTTATTTGTTAAGCGGGATGAGTTTAAGCTTACACGAAAGTCACCTAGGGAAGTAACCCAACATTTGTGATTGGAAGCCCTATGAAGAAGGTTTTATGGGTAATAATAATCCATACTGCGTGACTTATTTCTAGCATCTTTAATTATATATGGAGATATTTTTAAATTGTTCTCTCATTCATCCCTAAGGCATCTGTGATGTGAAAATGTGACATTACGGAAGGGTTTAACCCTAAATAAGTTCAAGGAGGGCAAACTCCCGTAGAGCATAGGTCACATCTACCCTTAGAGAATTCACCTAAATGAGAATTGACGTGAGGCCGCAACTATGAGAATTGGGCTGTTCTCTAGAACCTCTCAAGAGAATTAAGATCAGTGCATGGCCTTTAATAGCACTAACCCGCGATCAATGTCCAAAAGTCGATACTATGTGTGTAACATATCAAACTCTGGTTCAAAAGGTCTAGTTTAAGACTTAGTTCACTATGATCTTTCAAAGAGAGATTGTTAACACTAAGTGAGACTCAAATCCGAAAGACACCTACACCTATTACAAAGTATTAACGTTGCTCACATTATTTTCTTATATCTATCTTTAAAGTTCTAGAACTTTGAAGTAGATTGTTGGAAATATGATTCCCTTTTTAAAGTTTCAAAACTTTATCTTTTATTTTATTTTACTGATTTTATTGTATTTAGAATTTTACCATTATTTTCAAATATGCAAAATGTCATCTGAATATGTGTCCCTAGGAAGTTGAATTATATCAGTTCAATGTAACCATCAAATCTTATATATAGAGGACTTATCTTCACAGTTTGAAATGAAAAAAAACTCTTTCAAGATCTTCTACTCTCTCTCTCTTTTTGTATATTTTGCTTATCTATTATCTCTGTTATATCTATTTGTTTTCTCTATTATCTGAGCAACAAAGACTAGGATTGTTCAAATTCTACAAGTAGACATGACTTCTGAGGAGATTGGTTGTGAGCAATTTGAGTTCAATTTTGGAGCCACTGCAATTTATTAATACCTTCACGTAAGGAGAATCAGTGACTTTAGAACACGATTTTACGCGCCTATTCATATCTCACAAGCCAATAAGTATTACTCTGTTATATATATATCTCAACTTTTGAATATTTATTCTATTTTATATATTAAAGATTTATTTTGTTTTATCCGAAAAAACTTCTTGTAATAACATCTTAGGCATGGTCTAGTCTTTGCCTTAGAAAAGATCTCCTCAATATTGGCCTGAGATGGAATGTAGCTACAGGTGATCACATCCACATTTGGGATGATAAGTGGATTCTAACCCTTAACTCTTTTCAAGTTCTCTTTGAAAAGCTCCTAATAGCATCCCTATTAGTTAAGGACCTGATCACAACCCAAACTCACCAATGGGACCTAATCACCATCAGGAGTGTATTTATAGCTGAGGAATTTGAAGCTATCACAGCTATCCCACCTTATGGAAGAAGAAGGCAATTGACAAAAATCAAGCATTATTCTAAACATGGGAACTATTCAATCAAATCTAGATACCACATTGCTAATGCCGGCAGAATTTAAACACCTTTGACCCTAACCCTTCTGAGACTCCCTATGTCACAGCTTAGAATTTGGAGCATAAATGCTTTACTTAAGATGAGACATTTCATTTGGAAAGCTGCCAAATATTTCCTTCCTACCAAATCCAACCTAACTAGAAAAAGATGCTCTAAAGACCTTATTTGCCATATATGCTAATCTGAGGAAGAAATTATAGAGCACACTCTTTTCAGATGCAAATGGACAAGGGTGTTTGGTTTGGAAGTCAACTTACATTTAGAATGGACCATTCCACTATCATTTCTTGTGCCAAATAGCTCTAAGACTTTCTACTCAACATCGAAAACAACTCAGCCAGAGCCTTGATACTAACTTTAGTTGCAAACATTTGCTAGAGCATTTGGAAGGCTCGAAATAACTTTATTTTCAATGGTACCCCACTCTTACCTTCTGACACCATTCAGAATGCTTCCATTGCAACTTCTGATTATTTTTTTATCACTCATAACCCACAAGCAGAAGACTAGTTGTCAACCATTAGAAGCAAATAATCCTTCTTGGCATCCATCAGCTGCTAGTCTAAAATTCAATTGTGATGGAGCTTTTTGCTTATCAACAAAACGAGCAGCCTTTGGAGTTGTAGTCAAGAACTCTTTTTGTTTGATTATTGATATCAACTATAGTTGTATTAGAGTTATCTCAACTCCAGTAGCTGAGGCTTGGGCTATACGAGTGGCATGCTTTATGGTAGTTTCTTGGCAGCTGACTCATAGTGTCTTTGAAAGTGATTGCCTTATTATCATTAATTCCCTTTACTCAATGCATAGTCCTTCTTTGTGAGAGATCTCATCCATCCTTAATGACATTAGCTCATGGAAATCTTCAAGGCATTAGACATTCTCATAGTGCAAAAGGACAGTGAATGAAGCGACTCACTTCTTGACCTTCAAATGCCTTAATGGCTCTATTTCTAACCGTAATTCCTTAACTCATCTGCCCTCTCGATTTGAGTTCCTTTTTAGAGAAAGATAACATTGTATCGTGACTTCTTTATGCAATATATGATATTTTAGTTCCCCCTCCCGCCCCCCCCCCCCAAAAACAACATAGTAAGTAAAAAAGAAATCAATACACAATCGAGTGGCTGCATTGTTTCAATAATTAGTAGATACATTTATACCACCACTGTTGGTCATTTTTCTAACACTATAACTATCAATTAATAATTATTGTTATGAAATATATTTTCAAATTTTTGTTTTTCCTCTAAAAAATAAAAAATGAAACAAAAAAATTATAAATTAAAAACAACAATAAAAACGGACAATTTTATCAAAATTTAAATAATTATGTAGATAATTAATTTTCTACTATACATAAAACTGATCATGATGTCATCGGTAATTTAGAACATTGCATACAAGCAAGTAAATAATTACGTTCTTTGCAAAAAAAAAAAAAAAAGTAAATAATTACGTTGTAATAGAGAAACCTGGCCATAGTACTTCACCGCATTGACGTAAATTACGAAAAAGCATAGGGCAAATAATTGAAACTGACTTGTACAATTCCTTTTTTTCATTTTTTTTTCTTTTTTCTTTGAAAGGTGACTTTTACAATTCCCTTCCGTCGGTCTAAACACTCAAATTTCAATTACGGCTGCGTTGGATTTGGTATAAATCACTGACATATAAATCACTGACAATCTTTAAATATTTTTTAAAATTATTTACTTTTTTATCCCATTATACGAATTACGAATTTACAACTTATCTCATTTTATCTCACTTTATCTCACTTTTTATCATTCCAAATACACCTACGTAAGTAAGCCAATCATGTTTTTTTTTTTTTTTTTTCAAGAATGTGTTTATTTACATTTTTTATATGTTTTTTTGTATTTTATTTTATTTTTTTGCTAAATGAAATTATAAAATTATATTTTTAACTAATTAATTTCATGTATAACTTAAAATGATATAATTGCCTTTCATATATAAACTTGTACAAATTTGACAAATACTATTGAGTCTAATTTGGTACAAAAGAATGAAAAAATATTTTAAAAACTAAAATAAATTTTATTTATATTCATATATTTACCAATCATATAACAATAAATTTTATTTTATTTTTTAACTTGATCAAATAAAAAATAATTTTCATTCTTTATAAACTTTTATTATTTTAATCTTTATCATCACCCTTGCGTGATTTAGTAGGGTTATATATAAACCTTTCAATTCTAATAATTTAGTTATATATTTTAAATATAATATAATGAGATAAAATGTAAGAAGAAATTAATGAAAGTGTAGTAAATATTAAAATAAATAAATTATGAAAGATTTGTAAAAATAATAATAAATTTCAAATAATAAATAAATGACAAACGTTTGCAGCGAAAATGAAATGAAATAATTATTTTATTTTATTAAGTTATAAAATAATATAAAATTTATTTTTATATAATTGTTAAAAATAAAATTTATTTTAGTCTATTATTCTTTCACAAGAGTTACAACTATGAACATAGCACTACTTGTAAATTTAAATTTTTAGTTGTTCCCCTTGTCTCTAATGACCCTTCTCATCAATTCTAAATTATAAAAAGAGATACGGTATTTATTTTTTTACTAATCACATACCAAAAAAAAAAAAAAAACTTTCAAAAAAAACTACTAAAATAAAGAAATCACTACAAAAAAAAAAAAGAAGAAAACTAGCAAAAATTAACTTTTTAAGTGAAAATTCAAATCTATCAAACAAGCCATAATTTTTTTTCTAAAAATTTAATCTATTTTCTTATAATAAAAATATTTTTAAAAAAAAAATAGAATTGGATATCTTTTTTATAAGATAACTCATATATCATAAGTCGATTTAAAAAAAAAATAAAAAAGAAAAAGGAAAAAAAATTACGGTGGGAATTGTCTTGCTCTTATCGAAAAATTTAGAAAAAAATATTTTGGTAAATTAATCAATCGTATTTATATATTATTAGAAATATTTTTATTATAAAATAAAAGTGTTTATGATATTATAATTATGCTAAATATATAATAAAAAAATAAGACAGTTATGTGATAACAATCAATGAAAAAGGAAAATGGGTTGAAATAGATTAAAAAAATCGGTGGAGTGCTAATTGGATTACCTTTTTCTTAATTCTACTTTATTGAAAGTTGTAGTTTGGGTTACTTGCTTTTCTCTAGTTTCAACGATTCCAACCCATGGTTTTTGCCATTCCCATTCGAGGTCTAGATATTTATATAAAATTAGGAGGCAGCCAAAGACTATATTTGCTCATTATTTTTGTTTTTTGCACATTATTTTTCTATCTAGATTATAAGTAAAAAAATAATAAAAAATATGAGATTATATCTATCGTAAGACATTAAATTAACAAAGAGACAAGTTTTATTTTATGTAGAAGTGCGTAGCACTTTAAACATAGAGCTACAATTATAAGGGTCTTTTTGCCCCATAAAAAATGTGACAAACTAACTTTATTTTCACCGCCCTCTTACTATGCCCAAATTGCATTAACATACATTGTTTTTGGAATATGGATAATTACAATTAATTGTGTGCATATCTGTATAATAAAATAAGACGATTTCTAAAATGTCCTCTCATAAATTAAAATTTAATAGTTAAGATTTATTTTTTTTCTTTAATTTAACAATTGAGATCATTTTTATATTTTTAACTTTTCGCTAAATTCTTATTTTTGTAGATTTTACTATCATCTACCTCACAAAACGGTTTAGACATTTTAAATTTTAATATATTTCAAGGGTAGAGATTATATGCAAATAAAAATTGCCAACTGAAATTCTGTCTAATTATGATTTCTAGTAAGTTGAATCTTTTAAATTAAAGTACTATAAATTATATTTTCTTTTATAGTACTTACTAAAAAATTGAAGAAAAAAAATCAAAAATCAATTGTCCAAAGTTTAATTATAATACTAATTTTGTTGAAAGTGTCGTAGGAACGGGTTATTAATAATATATATATATATATATACATATATAAATACAAAACTTTTGAAAATCTTGGTTCATTTCATTAGTGCTGATCTGACTTGATCTTATCTGGTAGCTCTTGACAAGAGTTTAATTTTTAATAATAAAAGAAAAACGGGCTTCAAGAGTTTTTCTCTCTCAACTTTAGGTTGTCAACCGGTGAGAAGCAGGGAAGATAACAACCAGGGCCTAAATTTCTCCTGTCAAAGAGTCAAATGGAGACGAGGACACTTGTCTCTTTCGAGCTTTTATCTATACATATATGTGATCTATACAATCCATTATTTTATGAATCCATTTTCTTTACCTGCTTTGTTTATGTTTTGATACAGATACGAAGACCGTTTCTGTTATGTTTTTTCAAGCAAAAGATTCGATGCTCCGTAAAAGAAGACAGAGAGATGGCATAATTTATAAATATTTAGTATTTGGTGCCTTTATTTTTTGGTTAATGTCAAACCAACGCGACGCTAGCTGTTTCACTCTTCTCTTCTTTTTCCCTCTTTCTTTTCACAAACGAGATTTGCGTTTGAGATTTTGTATGGAAAAAAATTCCACAAAAGTACTGTTGTTTAAGTTTCAATGCATATACATTATTTAGCATAATATGGGTAATTTTTTTTTTTTTTGATGGTGCATGCAAATTTCTTTACGAATGTTCTTCCCCACCTTGAACTGATGACCCATTTTTAAAAATGTATACATGATACAATAAGTTCACTACTCGTTCTAAAAGAAAAATACGGATCAAGAAGAAGCACAGTTATTAGTTTAATCTACCTATATAATATATTTTCATTTACAATCTAAGCGGATAGGTTAGAAAACACGTCCGAATAAGAGTAACACATTTAAAAAGGAAAACACACAATCCTATCATAAGTTAGAGAACATTTTATCCTACTTTACTAACAAAATTTTCACTTACAATTCAAGTGGACAGGTTAGAAACATGCCATAAAAAATCTTACACGGCGACCATATAAATATTAAACTCATGATTAATACGAGAGTATGCACTTAAAATAAATTTATAATTTAAGAAAACAAAAGCTTGAACTTATTACAAAAAATAATCCCATCACTAAATAATTTATGGATATTATTCTCAAAATGGACAATATATTTACGGGAAGATTTTTCTTCCCCCATAAAAAAAAGTGCGCCTTTTGTTTGTGCAGGTCAAATTCATCTGTATATGCCATTTCATACAAAGTTACAAACAAACATATAGAAACATCTACTTATATCATTATATTTGTGGACACCTCAACCATGACAAATATTAAATCTTTATATATTGGTATTGGAAATGATTTAGAAAACCATTATCAAGATGCGGATAAGATAATATCGGAAAGCAATAAATAAAATAAACGAGAAGCGGATTTAAAAAGATAGAAATAAAAAAGGAATCATTAAAGTGATCGAAGCATGACAAGTAATTGTGGATTAGTACCACTGATTCACTGCCAAATTTGTGTCTTTTTTATGATTTATTGTTGTTTCATTGGCTATATATATATATATATATATATAATTGCTGGTGTGCAGACAGTGATTGTATAACCTTTTATTTATTTGAAACGGGGAAGTTCCCTTGGGCAGCTGGCTATGATGTATGTTGAAATGGTATATTATGGGTGTGTGTAAAATTATATAAAATTATAAAAGTTAATATATCGTATTTTATGATATGAGTGGAGAATTTAAATTTATTATTTCGTAATTCGTGTTCGTAAAATTTTGTAGTATTTTATTTTAGCTCCAAACGGACCTTATATATTTTTCAGATTGTCAAAAGTATACATATAGCAGTGTGACTTGGAACAAATTTTTTTTCTTTTTCTTTTATCTAAAAAAAATTACAAAATTCATGAAAAAATGAGGAAAAAGTTGTTGTTATCCTTTACGATGCCTTACGTTAGCAGATTCTTCCGTTCTCATTATACTTTTGTTTTTGTTGTTGCACCTCCTCCGTTACATTATGTAATGTTTTCTGATTCAATCGTTTCTATTATTTTTTATTACATTTACACCCTATCACATCATTTATTTTTTACTACCGTTACATCCGCGATTACCTTTCTTTTTAAATTATAAGGTCTAGACTTTCTCGTTATATTATATAATGTTTTCCGTTCCATCCATTTTTATTATTTTCTGTTATATCTCCGTTACATCCTATCACATCATTTATTTTTTACGACCATTATATCCGCGGTTACTTTTTTTTTCTAAAACTATGAGGTCTGGACTCTTATATGAAACTGGGACAAATATGGTATTCCATTTGTGATATATTTGAGTTTCCTTCCCAGACCTAGGTGTTGAAAAATCTTGAATCACCAGGGTTCCAAATCCATTGATGTTCCAAGATCAGAAGTAATATTTAATTTGGACTATGGTTTTTGATGATTTTTAAATCAGAAAGTGGAAACAATCGCACCATCTAGGTCTAAAGATATGGCTTGATATTTTCATGATCATTGCTTCAAACAAGGGTTTTTTGTGGGCCGGAAAATAAGGTATCAGTCTGTGTTTCAGATCAACCGATAGTCAATACTGAAAAAGGTCAAAATCTATACATTTGAAACTAATATATATTTGGTTCAGAAAAGGATGAAATTGCATTAATTAATTGGCATTTCAATTTCAATTCGACAAGTTGCTGGCCTGTGCTGTTATTGTCAGAGGTTTTCGGTGAGCCGTGACTTCCATGGCCACACACAACCGTCTAGTGAGCTACTTTTTCAACCACCCAACATTTATATTAGCATATGCATGTTTACAAACGCATATACATATACATATACATATGACTTCTAAATGCATTTTACTTTTATTTTCTCGTACTCAAACAAATGAAAAACATTATACGTTGTCCGTGGAGGTAAAGTACAAAAAAAAACTTAAATAGGACGCCTTAAATATATTTTAGGGGCCCTTTGACTCATCAACGTTTACAAGAAAAAAATTATTAATTTTAACTAACTTTCCGGGTACAAAATTAACTTTTAACGTTCTTCTTCAATTTTTACTATTTTTTTTTCTAATTTTCTCTAAATTTAATCAAATTTCTCCAATTTTTATCAATTTTTTAAATTTTTTTTAATTTTATTCAACTTTTACAAATTTTTACTAAACACCCAATTAACTATTAAAGTGCCACATGTTATAACAAGTGTGAAGTTATATTATTTTCGTTATGTTTTGGTGATGTCAAACAGCCCCAAGGCCTCATCAACTCAAACCACTTTGAAAATCTTTCTTAATTGTACTAGTTAATTAACAACTTTCATTTATTTTCACATTTAATTAGTTAAGATTTAGGGTTTAGGGTTAATTTGTGCATCCTTGGCCCTTTTTTTTTTATTTGGGAAACTTAAGATGGGAAGCGATATGCAACTATTTATGAAAACGTTTAATTTGAAGGTAAAAGTAGGCTACTAGACGGGTTAACCAAAATGGTTTACACTGCAAACAATCGTTCCATATTTAAGAATAGATAGAGGTCAATGAGCAGGTTCGGTTCCTGTCGTCGGACTCAGGAGGCTACAGTCGGGGGGTCGACTGTAGCAGTAGCAGTCGACCAAAAACGACGCTGTTTTGGCGTTTTTCTCCTCAAAATAACACCATTCTACTTAAGTTCTTATATTCGAATATGAACTGATGTATTCGAATATGCCATATTCGAATACGTTTCGTTCCTTCTTCAACCGATTGGAAATTGTGACAACACTTAATCCTCAATTTAAAAAACAAATTATGAAAAAAATGAAAAATTGATTAGCTAGAAAGGAAAGGCCCGTTTTATAATTTATAACTTACTTTTCAAAAAAAAAAAAAAGAGAAAGAGCAGATATATATAGTAACGACGTGAGCAAACTAAAAAATTGATTCAATTTTATTCTAATGGAATGGAAGAAAAAAACTAAAATTCGATAGAATTTAGGACAAAAAAAAAATTAGGACAAGAGTAGGAGTAAAGTTAGGATAAAATCACTTGCCTCCTCTTGATTAGTAGAATTATAAAAGCATCCTTAACTATTAATATTATATTACATGTTGAGAAGTTAAATGGATGTTTGTGTTGAAATATTTGTTTCTATTATTTTATTAATTTATATATTAATATTTTTGTTCTTTGTAGTTTGTATATATTTTATTTTCTTGTTTTATTTTTAAAAATAAAATGAAAAGTATTATTCATTTTAGTGAGGCAAAGTGGAGGCCATAGTCATCCCTATCAATAAAACAACAAGCCCAATTAACCGGCTATAGATATTCCTCTATCCCCTGACCCTGGGTGTTTTATATTCTTCTCGTTCAACTACATAGGCAAGATAGAGTTCTATAAAAAAATTTCATGTTCCTTGTAGTTTTTCAGACGTGAGACAAAACTTTTTAAAAATGATATTTTAAGGTATTTTATTTTCACATATTAATACATATAATTTACAATACATATAACAATTCATCTTTATTTTAAAGGGGATCTTTTTTTTTTTTTTTTTAAATTAAGGGTGCACTTGAGTCCTGAAGTTGAAGACTCGATTAACCAAGTTTTTTAAAAATGATATTTTAAGGTATTTTATTTTCAACACATATTAATTATATAATTTATATTACATATAACAATTCATCTTTATTTTAAGGGGGATTTTTTTTTAACTCAGGACGCACCTGGGTTTTGAAACTAAAGATTAGGTAAACCTTCTAATAATCCTAAGTAGACTCGAATTAGTAAGTTTTAAGAAACAAAATCAAGGTTTTACTAGTTGAGCCAATCCTCAAGATTATTTTAATAGGAATCTCATTTTCACTTATTTCATAAATAGAATGAAAGCTTTTAAAGTATTAACAACTGATATAGGGGGACTTTGTTCCACGTGTAATGGCCAAATTTCTCGCACGACCTTTAGTCGACCAGGGGACAATTGAGCAGAGATGTTCCCGATTGGGATTTTACTCACTTGGCTGGCTTCCGATCGGATGCCCTGACCGGATTAGATGACAAAGTAGCTTATGTCATAAATCATGCGTACAACCATCTCATGACACCTGCCAAAACATACACATACAAAAGTACTGTTGTAAGCAACTACTCTCTAATGATTTGCCTAACCAATTGAAGAATCAACCTTGAGATTTGCAATAACAAGTAACATTATCCAATTGGAGATAAGGATGTGATCACATACAATTTCATCTACACCAATTTACGTAAGGTTTCATGTATATATTTATTTTAGTCGTAAGTACACAGGTATAATACTTTTATCCTATTGAAATTTTGTCAAATTATTTTCTCTCAACTCGTTAACTAACTTAAATATTAGATACTTTTTGACAAGTACGACACCATTGTACTTAGCTAGTTTTTTTGGCTTGGATTGGAATTCTAAAAGAGACGAATTTACTGAGCTATCAACAATGATAATACTTAAAAATTCATTATTTCTAATATATGCCAATAAAAATTAAATCATAAAAGTATCTAAATTCAGGCTGGCTGAATGTTTGATTATTCAATGAATTTGGCTATAGATATAAAAACTTTATATCTGAACCAAAACCCAAATTTAAATGTTAGGTATTTTATAATTACAATTAGCAATCCATACTAAAAGTAAATTTCTAATCCATGTAAATCTAGATGTAAATTATGACATCAGATAAAATTTGAGTTTAGAACGAACTATGTTTCATTCCTCATAAAATATCCGAAAAAACATCACTTCGTGAAAAGGGTGATCTAATTCATGGAATAATGCTGAAATGCGTGTTTTAGGAAATAAGCAATGTGGGAAGAGGGTGGCAAAATCGCGGATAAGTCGCTGGAATATTGTGGGAAGATTCCTTCTCCAAGCTTCGACTTGATAGTTTCTATACTACATTTCAAAAATCTATTTCTCTAGAATTTTATATCGTATATATTTTGGGACATTTTTAAGATTTCTAGTAAAGAAAAATAACCACAAAGAACAAACAAATTCAACTGTTCAAGATTTCTCTCATCCTTTAAAAACCAAAAAGTTCTTTCATTATGTGTTTATTATTCAAAGCAATTCAAATATTGAGTATTGTAGATTCATCATATTACCGAGAATTCAGTTCATTTTCATATATTTGAAGATGCAACTTTTACTTAGAGATAGGTGAATTGAGGAGCTAAACAAACAAATCGATAATATGAATTTGTAGATTTATATCTATTAAATTATCGTACTTTGTAATCAAGTTTACAATATAGTGAAAGATTTGATTTTTTTTTATTTGAGTTTTTCTTATTAAAGTTTATGTCTTCATATTTTTCACGTTATTATTGCGATCCCGATTAATTGCGTGTACTATTAGGATGATCCAACATACGAAATTTCACTGATGATGGATATAACCCTATATATTTGACCCGATAATGACCCGTTTACAGGCTCACTTGTGGGTAGCAAACGAACAAACATGAATATAAGCTGAGGGCCTGCATATCCTTGTTCTAACAATTCTTGCGTTTTAAGTGATTTTTATTTATTTTTATTTCATGATCAAAGATTTAGATGGGTGAGTTTTTTTTTTTTTTCTTTCTTTTTCTTTTCTTTTTGTTTTTTTTTTTATTTTCAATGCGAAAGGACAGATTGCAAAGTCTAAAGCCGAGGTAATCACTCTTTAGCCATTTTAATCGATCCAAGATCATATCTTCAATTCACTAATTAGTTTGTCATTTACTTTTTATCATTTCATTTGTCTTAAAATGCAAAAGAAAAAAATGTGAAAGATAAACCAAAAAGCTATAACTAATCAGTACGTGATATACTTCCTGCATGAAATTTTATATGACAATATTTTGTTTTGATGTATCAGTACTTAGTTTTTCAAATAAATTCAGCACTTAATTATTAGTCAATTGGTAAAGAGAAAAGAAAATAATAGTAATCTTTACTAAGATGGTGTTTGGCTTACTAATTTTACCAAAAAAATTAATTTTTTTTAATTCTCTCTAACTTTTTTTACCAAACATATTTCTAACTTTTATCAAGTTTTTTCAACTTTCATCAAAATTTCTAACTTTTATTAATTTATTTTAATTTTTTCCAACTTTTTCCAATTTTTGCTTTCTCTAATTTTTACAATTTTTTTTGTAATTTTCTCCAACTCTTATAAATTTTTACCAAGTACCTAATCAAAAAATAACATAATACATGTCACATCCTAATACAAAATTATACTTTTTTTCATTTTTTTAAAAGTACCAAACAGCCTATTACCTTTCTCGACCACAACCATGGTCAAACTACAATGAAGTGAGCCAATTCTCAAATGAGCACACATACATATGAATGCCGTAATAAAATATATATCTTTTTACGTCGAGTGACACCTACTAAATATGAGGCTAACAAGTCTCCGCGAGTTGTATTAATCAAATGCTAGTATTGGCGGAGTCAAAACTATTAATTAGGCATTCTAGGGTTGGTGGCTTGCTTAAATATGGTCGGATTACGTCGGTGATGACCTATTCAAGCTCCTTTGTGAAATTAATATTTAGTGGGGATCAATAATGCTAACATAACAAAATGTGTGCATGTTAAACAATGTTTTATTGTACAATATATATACTTATATATGTGTGCATAGAATCACAACTCATCCTATATATTAATAAGAATTCCAAGCCTTTCAACATTTTATTTAGTTGGCATTCATATTGTGGTTTAATTAATTTGGAGTATATTATATGGTTATTTCTTACTGCAGTACATTCCCTCAATTATTTTTATTTATTTATTTTTTGGTGACCCGGAATCCGGCCAATTTATTACAATCCTCAACGGACCGTGTAGCCGACCGATAAACCGGGGGCAGACGAATACCCCACAAACCCGCCGACCAGATAAGTCACAAGCTTACGCTTGTGGTGTGTGGCCCTTGGAATCGAACCCAAGCAAACTCTGTGGAAAATGCTCCCTCAAGCCGCTGGACCAACCCCAAGGGTTTACATGTTCAATTATTATTATTATTTTTAAAACAAAAAAGTATAACAGGACTCTAGATTATCATACTCAGAATAGATTCGAATTGGTTTTATCTCACTTTATCTCACTTTTTATCATTCCAATACACCTACGTAAGTAAGCCAATCATGTTTTTTTTTTTTTTTTCAAGAATGTGTTATTTACATTTTTTATATGTTTTTTTGTATTTTATTTTATTTTTTTGCTAAATGAAATTATAAATTTATTTTAACTAATTAATTTCATGTATAACTTAAAATGATATAATTGCCTTTCATATATAAACTTGTACAAATTGACAAATACTATTGAGTCTAATTTGGTACAAAAGAATGAAAAATATTTTAAAAACTAAAATAAATTTTATTTATATTCATTATTTACCAATCATATAACAATAAATTTTATTTTATTTTTTAACTTGATAAATAAAAAATATTTTCATTCTTTATAAACTTTTATTATTTTAATCTTTATCATCACCCTTGCGTGATTTAGTAGGGTTATATATAAACCTTTCAATTCTAATAATTTAGTTATATATTTTAAATATAATATAATGAGAAAAATGTAAGAAGAAATTAATGAAAGTGTAGTAATATTAAATAAATAAATTATGAAAGATTTGTAAAAATAATAATAAATTTCAATAATAAATAAATGACAAACGTTTGCAGCGAAAATGAAATGAAATAATTATTTTATTTATTAAGTTATAAAATAATATAAAATTTATTTTTATATAATTGTTAAAAATAAAATTTATTTTAGTCTATTATTCTTTCACAAGAGTTACAACTATGAACATAGCACTACTTGTAATTTAAATTTTAGTGTTCCCCTTGTCTCTAATGACCCTTCTCATCAATTCTAAATTATAAAAAGAGATACGGTATTTATTTTTTTACTAATCACATACCAAAAAAAAAAAAAAACTTTCAAAAAAAACTAAACTAAAATAAAGAAATCACTACAAAAAAAAAAAAGAAGAAAACTAGCAAAAATTAACTTTTTAAGTGAAAATTCAATCTATCAAACAAGCCATATTTTTTCTAAAAATTTAATCTATTTTCTTATAATAAAAATATTTAAAAAAAAAATAGAAGTGGATACTTTTTTATAAGATAACTCATATATCATAAGTCGATTTAAAAAAAAAAAGAAAAAAGAAAAAAGAAAAAAATTACGGTGGGAATTGTCTTGCACTTATCGAAAAATTTAGAAAAAATATTTTGGTAAATTAATCAATCGTATTTATATATTATTAGAATATTTTATTATAAAATAAAAGTGTTTATGATATTATAATTATGCTAAATATATAATAAAAAAATAAGACAGTTATGTGATAACAATCAATGAAAAGGAAAATGGTTGAAATAGATTAAAAAAATCGGTGGAGTGCTAATTGGATTACCTTTCTTTTTAATTCTACTTATTGAAAGTTGTAGTTTGGGTTACTTGCTTTCTCTAGTTTCAACGATTCCAACCCATGGTTTTTGCCATTCCCATTCGAGGTCTAGATATTTATATAAAATTAGGAGGCAGCCAAAGACTATATTTGCTCATTATTTTTGTTTTTTGCACATTATTTTTCTATCTAGATTATAAGTAAAAAATAATAAAAAATATGAGATTATATCTATCGTAAGACATTAAATTAACAAAGAGACAAGTTTATTTTATGTAGAAGTGCGTAGCACTTTAAACATAGAGCTACAATTTAAGGGTCTTTTTGCCCCATAAAAATGTGAAACTAACTTTATTTTCAACCGCCCTCTTACTATGCCCAAATTGCATTAACATACATTGTTTTTGGAATATGGATAATTACAATTAATTGTGGCATATCTGTATAATAAAATAAGACGATTTCTATAAATGTCCTCTCTAAATTAAAATTTAATAGTTAAGATTATTTTTTTTCTTTAATTTAACAATTGAGATCATTTTTATATTTTTAACTTTTCGCTAAATTTTATTTTTGTAGATTTTACTATCATCTACCTCACAAAACGGTTTAGACATTTTAAATTTTAATATATTGCAAGGGTAGAGATTATATGCAAATAAAAATTGCCAACTGAAATTCTGTCTAATTATTTCTAGTAAGTTGAATCTTTTAAATTAAGTATAAATTATATTTTTTTTATAGTTACTAAAAATTGGAGAAAAAAAATCAAAAATCAATTGTCCAAAGTTTAATTATAATACTAATTTTGTTGAAAGTATCGTAGGAACGGGTTATTAATAATATATATATATATATATACATATATAAATACAAAACTTTTGAAAATCTTGGTTCATTTCATTAGTGCTGATCTGACTTGATCTTATCTGGTAGCTCTTGACAAGAGTTTTAATTTAATAATAAAAGAAAAACGGGCTTCAAGAGTTTTTCTCTCTCACTTTAGGTTGTCAACCGGTGAGAAGCAGGGAAGATAACAACCAGGGCCTAAATTTCTCCTGTCAAAGAGTCAAATGGAGACGAGGACACTTGTCTCTTTCGAGCTTTTATCTAACATATATGTGATCTATACAATCCATTATTTTATGAATCCATTTTCTTTACCTGCTTTGTTTAGTTTTGATACAGATACGAAGACCGTTTCTGTTATGTTTTTCAAGCAAAGATTCGATGCTCCGTAAAAGAAGACAGAGAGATGGCATAATTTATAAATATTAGTATTTGGTGCCTTTATTTTTTGGTTAATGTCAAACCAACGCGACGCTAGCTGTTTCACTCTTCTCTTCTTTTTCCCTCTTTCTTTTCACAAACGAGATTTGCGTTTGAGATTTTGTATGGAAAAAATTCCACAAAAGTACTGTTGTTTAAGTTTCAATGCATATTACATATTTAGCATAATATGGGTATTTTTTTTTTTTATGGTGCATGCAAATTTCTTTACGAATGTTCTTCCCCACCTTGAGCTGATGACCCATTTTTAGAAATGTATACATGATACAATAAGTTCACTACTGTTCTAAAAGAAAAATACGGATCAAGAAGAAGCACAGTTTTTTTAATCTACCTATATAATATATTCATTTACAATCTAAGCGGATAGGTTAGAAAAACACGTCCGAATAAGAGTAACACATTTAAAAAAAAAACACAATCCTATCATAAGTTAGAGAACATTTTATCCTACTTTACTAACAAAATTTTCACTTACAATTCAAGTGGATAGGTTAGAAACATGCCATAAAAAATCTACACGGCGACCAATAAATATTAAACTCATGATTAATACGAAAGTATGCACTTAAAATAAATTTATAATTTAAGAAAACAAAAGCTTGAACTTATTACAAAAAATATCCCATCACTAAATAATTTATGGATATTATTCTCAAAATGGACAATATTTACGGGAAGATTTTTCTTCCCCCATAAAAAAAAGTGCGCCTTTTGTTTGTGCAGGTCAAATTCATCTGTATATGCCATTTCATACAAAGTTACAAACAAACATGTAGAAACATCTACTTATATCATTATTTGTGGACACCTCAACCATGACAAATATTAAATCTTTATATATTGGTATTGGAAATGATTTAGAAAACCATTATCAAGATGCGGATAAGATAATATCGGAAAGCATAAATAAATAAACGAGAAGCAGATTTAAAAAGATAGAAATAAAAAAGGAATCATTAAAGTGATCGAAGCATGACAAGTATTGTGGATTAGTACCACTGATTCACTGCCAAATTTGGTCTTTTTTATGATTTATTGTTGTTTCATTGGCTATATATATATATATATATAATTGCTGGTGTGCAGACAGTGATTGTATAACCTTTATTTATTTGAAACGGGGAAGTTCCTTGGGCAGCTGGCTATGATGTATGTTGAAATGGTATATTATGGGTGTGGTGTAAAATATAAAATTATAAAAGTTAATATATCGTATTTTATGATATGAGTGGAGAATTTAAATTTATTATTTCGTAATTCGTGTTCGTAGAATTTTGTAGTATTTTATTTTGGTTCCAAACGGACCTTATATATTTTCAGATTGTCAAAAGTATACATATAGCAGTGTGACTTGGAACAATTTTTTTTTCTTTTTCTTTTATCTAAAAAAAATTACAAATTCATGAAAAAATGAGGAAAAGTTGTTATCCTTTACGATGCCTTACGTTCGCAGATTCTTCCGTTCTCATTATACTTCTGTTTTTGTTGTTGCACCTCCTCCGTTACATTATGTAATGTTTTCCAATTCAATCGTTTCTATTATTTTCTGTTACATTTCCGTTACACCCAATCACATCATTTATTTTTACTACTGTTACATCCACGATTATTTTTTTTCCAAAACTATAAGGTCAAGATTTTCTCGTTACATTATATAATGTTTTCCGTTCCATCCATTTTTATTATTTTGTGTTATATCTCCATTACATCCTATCACATCATTTATTTTTTACGACCATTATATCCGCGGTTACTTTTTTTTCTAAAACTATAAGGTCTGGACTCTTATATGAAACTGGGACAAATATGGTATTCCATTTGTGATATATTTGAGTTTCCTTCCCAGACCTAGGTGTTGAAAAATCTTGAATCACCAGGGTTCCAAATCCATTGATATTCCAAGATCAGAAGTAATATTTAATTTGGACTATGGTTTTTGATGATTTTTATATCAGAAAGTGGAAACAATCGCACCATCTAGGTCTAAAGATATGGCTTGATATTTTCATGATCATTGCTTCAAACAAGGGTTTTTTGTGGGCCGGAAAATAAGGTATCAGTCTGTGTTTCAGATCAACCGATAGTCAATACTGAAAAAGGTCAAAATCTATACATTGAAACAAATATATATTTGGTTCAGAAAAGGATGAAATTGCATTAATTAATTGGCATTTCAATTTCAATTCGACAAGTTGCTGGCCTGTGCTGTTATTGTCAGAGGTTTTCGGTGAGCCGTGACTTCCATGGCCACACACAACCGTCTAGTGAGCTACTATTTCAACCACCCAACATTTATATTAGCATATGCATTTTACAAACGCATATACATATACATATACATATGACTTCTAAATGCATTTTATTTTATTTTCTCGTACTCAAACAAATGAAAAACATTATACGTTGTCCGTGGAGGTAAAGTACAAAAAACAAACTTAAATAGGACGCCTTAAATATATTTTAGGGGCCCTTTGACTCATCAACGTTTACAAGAAAAAAATTAGTAATTTTAACTAACTTTCCGGGTACAAAATTAACTTTTAACGATCTTCTTCAATTTTTACTATTTTTTCTAATTTTCTCTAAATTTAATCAAAATTTTCAATTTTTATCAATTTTTTTAATTTTTTTCAATTTTATTCAACTTTTATAAATTTTTACTAAAACCCAATTAACTAAAAGTGCCACATGTTATAACAGGTGTGAAGTTTATATTTTCATTGTGTTTTGGTGATGTCAAACAGCCCAAGGCCTCATCAACTCAAACCACTATGAAAGTCTTTCTTAATTGTACTAGTTAATTAACAACTTTCATTTATTTTCACGTTTAATTAGTTAAAATTTAGGGTTTAGGGTTAATTTGTGCATCCTTGGCCCCTTTTTTTTTTTTTTATTTGGGAAACTTAAGATGGAAAGCGATATGCAACTATTTATGAAGACGTTTAATTTGAAAGCAAAAATAGGCTACTAGACAGGTTAACCAAAATGGTTTACACTGCAAACAATCGTTCCATATTTAAGAATAGATAGAGGTCAATGAGCAGGTTCGGCTCCTACCGTCGGACTCAGGAAGCTGCAGTCGGGGGTCGACTGCAGCAGTAGCAGCCGACCCAAAACGATGCTATTTCGACGTTTTTTCCTCAAAATAACGCCGTTCTACTTAAGTCTTCATATTCGAATATGAACTGATGTATTCGAATATGCCATATTCGAATACGTTTCGTTCCTTCTTCAACTGATTGGAAATTTTGACAACACTTAATCCTCAATTTAAAAAACAAATTATGAAAAAAATGAAAAATTGATTAGCTAGAAAGGAAAGGCCCGTTTTATAATTTATAACTTACTTTTCAAAAAAAAAAAAAAAGAGAAAGAGCAGATATATATAGTAACGACGTGCGCAAACTAAAAAATTGATTCAATTTTATTCTAAATGGAAGAAAAAAACTAAAATTCGATAGAATTTAGGACAAAAAAAAAAAAAAATTAGGACAAGAGTAGGAGTAAAGTTAGGATAAAATCACTTGCCTCCTCTTGATTAGTAGAATTATAAAAGCATCCTTAACTATTAATATCATATTACATGTTGAGAAGTTAAATGGATGTTTGTGTTGAAATATTGTTTTCTATTATTTTATTAATTTATATATTAATATTTTTGTCTTTGTAGTTTGTATATTTTATTTTCTTGTTTTATTTTTAAAAATAAAATGAAAAGTATTATTCATTTTAGTGAGGCAAAGTGGAGGCCATAGTCATCCCTATCAATAAAACAACAAGCCCAATTAACCGGCTATAGATATTCCTCTATCCCCTGACCCTGGTGTTTTATATTCTTCTCGTTCAACTACATAGGCAAGATAGAGTTCTATAAAAAAATTTCATGTTCCTTGTAGTTTTTCAGACGTGAGACAAAACTTTTTAAAATGATATTTTAAGGTATTTTATTTTCACATATAATACATATAATTTACAATACGTATAACAATTCATCTTTATTTTAAAGGGGATTTTTTTTTTTTTTTTAAATTAAGGTGCACTTGAGTCCTGAAGTTGAAGACTCGATTAACCAAGTTTTTTAAAAATGATATTTTAAGGTATTTTATTTTCAACACATATTAATTATATAATTTATATTACATATAACAATTCATCTTATTTTAAAGGGGATCTTTTTTTTTTTTTAACTCAGGGCGCACCTAGGTTTTGAAACTAAAGACTAGGTAAACCTTTAGTAATCTTAAGGAGACTCGAATTAGTGAGTTTTAAGGAATAAAATCAAGGTTTTACTAGTTGAGCCAATCCTCAAGATTATTTTAATAGGAATCTCATTTTCACTTATTTCATAAATAGAATGAAAACTTTTAAAGTATTAACAATTGATATAGGGGGATTTTATTTCACGTGTAATGGTCAAGTTTCTCGCACGACCTTTAGTCGACCAGGGGACAATTGAGCAGAGATGTTCCCGATTGGGATTTTATTCACTTGGCTGGCTTCCGATCGGATGCCCTGACCGGATTAGATGACAAAGTAGCTTACGTCATAAATCATGCGTACAACCATCTCGTGACACCTGCCAAAATATACGCATACAAAGTACTGTTGTAAGCAACTACCCTCTAATGATTTGCCTAACCAATTGAGGAATCAACCTTGAGATTTGCAATAACAAGTAACATTATCCAATTGGAGATAAGGATGTGATCACATACAATTTCATCTACACCAATTTACGCAAGGTTTCATGTACATATTTATTTCAGTTATAAGTATATAGGTATAATACTTTTATCTTATTGAAATTTTGTCAAATTATTTTCTCTCAACTCATTAACTAACTTAAATATTAGAGACTCTTTGACAGGTACGACACCATTGTACTTAGCTAATTTTTGGCTTGGATTGGAATTTTAAAAGAGACGAATTTACTGAGCTATCAACAATGATAATACTTAAAAATTCATTATTTCTAATATATGCCAATAAAAATTAAATCATAAAGTATCTAAATTTAGGCTGGCTGAATGTTTGATTATTCAATGAATTTCACTAGTAAAAAGTGTGGAACTAGCGACCGCCTAAGACGGTCGCTAAATGTGTAATAGCGGTCGCTAAAAGTATTAGCGACGGCTTAGCGACCGCGTCAAACGAGTCGCATTTGCTTCGTCGCTAAAAGTATTAGCGACCGCTAGGACGGTCGCTAAATTATTTGCGACCGCTCCTGCGACCGCTCGAGTTCAGACGTATGGATAATAGCGACCGCTCATAACGGTCGCTAATACTGAAAAGGCGGTCGCTATTTGTTTGGCGCGAAGATGGCGCGAATAAATAGCGACCGTAGGTAGCGGTCGCTAATAGGAACAGCGGTCGCACTAAGTTTCGCGCGGGAGCCATGACCATTTGCATTAGCGACCGGAATATGGACTATTAGCGGCCGCCATAGGCGGTCGCTATTGTAAGTAATTTTTTTTTAAAAAGATTTAAATTATTTAAAAATCTCAATAATTATAATTTAAATTTTGCTATAATAAGATCTCAATAATTTGTTTTACAAATCAAATTATTTAAAAAATAATTTAATAATAATTTATTTTTTATTTATAAATATTATTTAATAGTTATTAATTATTTATATAACTATTATATTTAATTACTTATCTATAAATATTTATATTATTTAATTTATTAAATTACACATAGAATTAATGAAATTTTTCATAAAATTTGTAAAAAAAAAAAAACGTATCTCCTAATTATGATTATATACAAACAATATCAAATTAGATTACAATTAAAATAAAATTTTATTATATACAAATGTTCAAAATACAAAAACAAAATATATATAAATGTACTGATCAAAATATATACAAATAGATCCTAATCAGTCCAGGAGGGCCATCCGCCATCATCCGGGTCCTACAATGAAATAATAATGAAATTAGAACGTGATAATTAAGAAGACATGAATAAATAAATTTATATAATTTTAATGAGTAATAGTAACGAGAAATAAAATTTTTAACCTGAGGAGGAGGAGGTGGATGGCTCTGACTCTGAGAGAGGCGCCTCCATCTCAGCCATCATCTCGGCCCGAAGTGCTGCCTCTCGCGCGTCCATCTCAGCTCGAAAGGTCTGCAGCAGATCTTGATCGCGACGTCTGGCCTGAGAAGATGATTCTGCTCGTGCAACGGATCGGCGTGGAATACCTGCACCCCGCGTAAGCGTGTATCCATGACCATCGCGTCCGATAATGGAGAAAAATATCTCGTCCCTCCTCTCTTCGGACTTCTCATCTGGCGACAGCTCGTCTAAACGTGCATTAAACTGCGCCTAATGCAAACAAGCCGAAATAGAAAAAACAAGATAACTAACTATATTATTTAAAGAAAAAATTAAATTATAAATATATGTTGATTGGACAAAATATTAAAATTTGTTACCTGTATAGCCTGAACCTCCGGCGAATCAGTACGTCGAGTCGCCAACCACATGGACATCCGATCTGTCCTCAGGCCCTCCTCTGTCCTCTGTTGAAAGGTAAATTATATGTTAATAATTTACTATCATTAAAAAAGATAAATAAAGAAGTTGCTATTAGCGTGATAAGCTCACGTTTTTACCTCGTGGCGAACCTGAGAAAAGTGTCGAGTCCCCTCCTTGTGCCCCGGCCCCTGCATCCTCGATTTCGCGAGTTCCTTTGGGCCTCCGCCTATTTTAAGTTTTTTTCGATTACTTTTTGTAATTTACGCTTGATAACGTCAAAACTTAAGGAAAAATAATTAACTCGCAATCATCTCACCTGTGCCTCGGGACTCGACCAATACCTGACGAGCTCAGCCCACTGGTGGGGAAGAACGCCCGGTGGGACCCGCTGGAGGATGTCAGGGTCATTCTCATGACCTTTCCAGTATTTATCTTTAATCTTTTTATGATCCTTCCACATCTTCCGACACTTAGCGAACATAACGTCCCGGAAGTCTGGAGGAACATCAACTACATTGGCCTAAAAATGACAAATTGTAGAATATTATTTGTTACAAGTTTCAGCACATAAACCACGTACAATTAGATAAATAAAATTTTCATACCTGTACCTCGGTCCATAGACCCTCGAACGTAGAATCTGGAAAACGATCCCACTCGAGGGTGGTCAATGGGAATCTGATCGGATTCCGGACCAAATGTCCGAGCTGTGAAATCAAAGACCGTCCATCCTTCCCAACCGGATGGGGCGTGTCATCCCACTGAACGGTCATCCACTGAGATCCACAGTTCCACTGCGGCAATCCCTTCGAGGGCCCTCTGCCAGACCTCGAAAGCCTGCTCGGAGTGGGAGAATCTGTTTCAAACAAATTGTTACATGATAAAACAACAGAATATACCTACTGTTGTTGGATAAGATACATTCCGAAATTAAAGAACTTTACCTGCATCTGTGTCAGTCACTGAAGGTCGCGTGGACATAGGGGGTGAAGGTGGGACAGCATCTGCTGAGCTACTCCCGGCACAGGATAGCCCCAGACGCTCAGCCATCGTCCTAGGACCAGTCCTCTTCCTAGAACGTCCGAACATGGCTCCCTAACTGTTCACAATTTAAACTTATTATAATTTCAAATATAAAGAAAAAAAATTTAAAATCTACCTTGTTCGGATAGAAAAGTACACAACCGTGTATTAAGTATGTAAATCAACCGTATCTCCTTCAACCGTGTCCCTAACCCAATTAACATCTTCATCACGTTGGACAATTGCATCTTGGTCAAGAGCTTGTTGGGCGAATGGATCAATATCTGGCTCATCGCAGTCGATTTGGTATACCCCTCTCCTTGACATTTTAACTGCAACTTGCCAGTTGGGATCAGCTCGATCGCCAACATAGTAAACTTGCTCTGCCATGGATGCCAGTATGTATGGTTCAGCTTCTATTTGTACATCTCGATGTAACAAATTGTTTAAATTGACCAATTTAAATTGGTACTTATCAGCTTTAACCCCGCGAATTGGATCAGCCCAAACACACTTGAATAATAAATATCTTAAACCACGATTGTAAACGATTTCAATAATGTCATTCAGTTGGCCGTAATAGTAACCACCGTCAATAGATGGACAACCGATGCCACTATTTTGTGTTGCTCGCCTATCATCTACTTCCTTGATGCGAAATCGAAACCCATTGATGTCACAAGCTGTGAAACGTCGAGCTGTCGTGTAAGGACCATCAGCCAACTGTTTTATTTCATCGGTCAAAATAGAATCCGTAGTACTTCGTAAATTGTATACCTATGAAATGTAAATTATCATGATTAATTAAACACAAATTAATTGTGATGTGAAAATCATAAAAAACATATGAAAATATTTAACACGTACGTAGTTCTTAAACCAGTCATGAAAACATTGATAATGGGACATTCGAATTTGATTGTCTGTTGCACGAGGCATGTTCTGTTTCAGCTCGTTTATGTGTCTCCTGCAATGCAAATCAAACAGGATTGAGAATAATCACGATTTTTATTACAAATATGATGTAATTAACTTTCTTTATTACGACAACGTGACTTACTGGGTCAATGGCACAACTGATTGGGTGTTGAAGAGCACGAACCGATGAGCTTGGATCCACTCGATATGGTTGAGATCAAATGACGTGCCTTCCCCAATAGGGCCTTCATTTATCCGCTCCGACTTGCTAAAAGTCGTTTGGACATCATCGTTTAGATATGCCGCACAAAAATTTATGCACTCATCCATCAAATATCCTTTCGCTATGGATGCCTCGGGTCGAGCTTTGTTCCGCACATACCTCTTCAATGTGTTCATATATCGCTCGATCGGATACATCCACCTAAATTGGACAGGGCCACCAAGCCGGGCTTCTTCAGTTAGGTGTATAGTCAAGTGAACCATTACATCAAAAAATGCCGGCGGAAAAATTTTCTCTAGATGACACAGTGTCAAAGCAATCCTGTCCTGCAGACCCTTTAAATCTTCTGTACGGATTACTCTGTAACACAACTGCCTGAAGAAATTACTGAGCTCGATCAACGGCTGCACAACATTATTAGGCAAACATGTCCTTACTGCTATAGGCAACAACTGTTGAAGCAGGACGTGGTTGTCATGACTTTTCAAACCCTGTAACGTCCGTTCGCTCATGTTGACTCGCTTCGAAATATTCGAGCAATATCCATCAGGTACCTTCACCTTTCAGAATTAACAAGAACGCATCCTTCTCCTCCTTGCTCATGGTGTACTGTGCAGGTGGCATGTATGCCCTGTTGGACTCTCCCGGCTGCAAGTGCAATGGAGTTCTCAATCCCATCTCCTGCAAATCACGTCGAGCATTAGCATTATCCTTTGATTTCCCCTTAAACACCAAGGATCGTCCACAATATATTATCGCGAAACAGTCTTCTCAATGTGCATGACATCCAGAGTTGTTGCCTGAGTAAGTGTCTTCCAGTAGGGCCAACTCATAGAAAATACTTTTCTTCTTCCAATTAATGGGTTCGGTTCCTATTTGACCAGAAATAATGGTAGCGGGGGGGCTAACATCCTGAAAGTCATATACTGTTCGAAGTTGCTCCCCGCTCCATCTGGGCCAGCATTCGACCCCGGTCATTGCTCGTGGTGCCGGACCGAACTCCCGAGTGCCGTCAAACGAGACTCTGTCCTTCCTAAACCTATGCAACGGAGGTAGGAAAGCGTCTATGACCCATGTACGCCCACTTTCTACCATACTTTAGCCAAGTTGACTTCTTGCTCTGATTGCAACAAGGACATGCGACTCTCCTTTCGTGCTCCAACCAGATAAGTTGGCATACGCCGGAAAGTCGTTAATTGTCCATAGTAATGCTACCCGTAGTTTAAACATTTCATTTCTTGTTGAGTCAAATGTCATCACACCATCAGTCCATAATTCATTAAGCTCTTCAATCAATGGTTGCATATAAACATCTATTTTATCCCCGGGACCCTTAGGTCCGTCAATCAATGTCGATAGGATGACAAAAGGTTGCCTCATGCACAGCCAAGGTGGAAGATTATATGGAAGTAACAGTATAGGCCACGTACTGTGAGTTGCCCCAGTCATGCCTGAAAATGGGTTAAATCCATCAGCCGCCAAACCAAGCCGTACACTGCGCGAATCGACAGCGAAATCAGGGTGTCTTCTATCAAAATCCTTCCACGCCGGAGAGTTTGTTGGATGGGATAAGTTCCCATGATCCCCCCTGTTCTCGGCATGCCAAGTCATTAGTTTAGAGATCTTAGATGACATGAAAAATCTCTTCAATCGTGGCTTAAGTGGAAAGTAGCGCACTTGCTTTGCAGCCACAAGCTTACCACGATTTGAACTACCCAAACGATTCTGCCGAGTTTGGATAGTACCAACATTCTTCCATCTCGAAACACCACACACGGTACACGAATCGAGGTTGCCATTCTCATTCCGAAACAACATGCAACTATTGGGACATGCATCCAGAGTTTCGTATGTGAATCCCAGATTCTCAGTTAACTTGCGTGCCTGGTAGTACGATTCTGCAAGCTTAGCTCCCGCTGGTAAAACCCTACGGAGTAACTGTAGTAGCATGTCAAATGACGTATCTGACCAGTGATTCAACGCCTTCAAATGTAACAACTCAACGGTAAATGACAATTTACTGAACTCCTGACATCCAGGATATAATTCTGTCTGCGCATCATCGAGTATTTCAAAATATCTCAATGACTCATCATCTGCACCCGAGCGGGGACTAGTTCCACCCGTCAGATTAATACCGGCACCGTTGTCTTCATGTGTCAATCCACATGCGATATCAGCTAGCATCGCGAGCATTGGATCAGCTTCCTCTGCAACCTCGGCCTCCACCTCAACGGTTTCTTTCGGACGAGAGGCGGTATACTCTTCCCCATGGAGAGTCCAGAATTTATACTGCTTCAGGAACCCATTACGGATCAGGTGCTCTCTGACAACCTCCCGTGTATAGTAATACCGGTTAGCACACTTCCTGCAAGGACAACTAATGTACCCACTGGGAAACCCACTGGTGAATGCAATAAACTGATTAATCCCCTCCACATACTCCGGGGACATCCTATTCGGCAAATCAATCCAACTCTTATCCATCTCGCTTAGAGTGTCTGTGGAGTCCCAAGAGGAAAAAAATGTCATTACTATAAAATGTAGTGCCATATGCAAAACACCTAGTCTTAAACTTTACCTCCTCATTACAGGGTGGTTGGTCCTATCCCATTCGAGAATACACGATCCAACTTGCACTCAACAACTCAATGCCGTTGTCCCCTAATTAGATAAAATTTCGGCAGCATGTCCGCGTGGTTCTCCAAGTACACGATACACAGACGACATTAGTCGTACCCTGTGTACGCACCCGGAGAACAACAGGACGTCAACCGAAACTTCATCTAACACAGGACAGTACATGAGTTGTTGAATACAGGATGGATAATTGCATTCCCAAACTGTCCATACTGGACAATTCAAGAATCGCGTACTCAATCCCCGCACGTTCATCGAAAGGACAACGAACCTGGTCAAAGACCTAATCCGTTACCTAAGGATGACCAAACAGGTGGCGTACGAGATTCTTAAACGGGTCTAAGTTTCACTAATATATGCAAATGAATAAAATAAAGTGGTTCTCAATGTCTGTTTGTTTTCTAACTTAGAATAAAGTATTTAGATGTTAGATTGGGCCTAGACAAGATTAGGGGTTTTGTAGTTACTAATTGAACTAATTAACTCTTATTAATTAACTACTGCTGCTTGTGTAATTAATTACTATATTATTCGGTAAATTACCTAGAAACAATATTATAATATTATTGTTTGACCTAATTTTCTTATCGTATTCGTATTGGATTACACTGGGCCCAAGCAAGATGTTGATTGGGCCCAGGCAAGATTAGGGGTTTTATTGTAGTTACTAATTGAACTAATTAACTCTTACTAATTAACTACTGCTGCTTGTGTAATTAATTACTATATTATTCGGTAAATTACCTAGAAACAATATTATAATATTATTGTTTGACCTAATTTTCTTATCGTATTCGTATTGGATTACACTGGGCCCAAGCAAGATGTGGATTGGACCCAAGCAAGATTAGGAGTTTTCTTCTAATTAGAGTTAATTGGAGTTAATTATTGTTATTCCAAAAAATAACACTTCAATACATTATACGAAGATCAAATATACAACAAATAAAATAATACGATACAAATTAAATAAATTAACAACAAACAATTCAATATTTACTCATTATAACTAAATCAAACAATAGATATTAATTTTTTTTGTCTTATGCATCGATTCTTATTTAAAAGTATTCTTTTTATGAAAAAAAGTAATATGTTTAAAAGTTTACAAACTTTATTGTATTTAATTTATTAAAAAATCTATCAGCTTTTACTAACTTTTTATACTTTTTTCAAACTATATTATTTTTACATTAAACTATATATAATTCTCATATTTTTAGTAGTATTATCTAACATTATAAATATCATAATATAATTTAATTTCCGTAAGGTACATTAATCAATTTATTTATAAAAATTACCATATTGAGTGAAGATGTTAGCATTGCTTCAAAAACTCTCTCTACCCTTTGTCATTTTTGTTTTTATAAAATTACAAAGTTAATTTCATAGTGAAGAACAATTAAAATTTGTTTTCACTCTCGTTTTTCTTTTCTATATAAATATTTTATTAATTTCATTACTTAATCTATTTTTGTTGCATCACATTAAAAATGAATTATTTTATTCAAAGATTTTATTAAACTAAAATTATTTTGATAATTTTTTTATAAGTTTATTATTGTTAAGTGTCGTTTTACGAATTGGTTAGTATAGTCAACGTTGATAGTAGAGGTTGAATATATATATATATATATAGTGGGAGAGAAATTTTTTTAGTAATTTTTACCATTTTTTGACAGTTGGTAACTCCTAAAAAGTTACTAAAAAATTTGAAATTTTTTTCAACATTTTACTAAATAATTAAAAGCTTTCAAAGAATTCTTATTTTTACATACATAAAAAAGATGATTTATGTATGAAAAATTTTTTATTACAAAAATTTATAATATATATTTGACTTCCTCCTCAAAATTTTTTAAAAATAATTAGTCTTAGTAGTAAAAAAAAACTAATATTGGTATATTAAATTTTTGAATTAAAAAAATTTAAGGTATAAATCAATCTCTTTTAAAATTTAGTCAATTACCAAAAAAAATCTCCTTAAAATTTTATTTTCTCTTAGTTGTTATATGTAGTGTTTAAATGGTTAAAAAAATAAATTATGAAAAAATAACACGTGACAAATTTAATGAAAGATTATTAACAAATAGTTACTAAAATTTCTTTAATATTTTTAATACAACCTAAATACTCCTATATAATCTAAAATTTAAAATTCAATTGATTATACTATTTGTATATATATTTATTTTATGTTTTATTCCTTAAATATAATTTTTGTTAAGCCCCAACGTTTAACGCTCCCCAAAAAATATGTCGCATGCATAATTGTTCAAAGTATCACATATAATTTTTCCAAGTATCCAAAAAAATTTTCAAGTATCACAAGATGAATTTTATATGAATAATTTGATAATTAAAATCAAATGATATATTACTGGCATCAAGCTTAAGAGTAAATAGTCAAGAGTAGGAATTTTTATTTTTCCCTTCAATATTTCACTAAGTTCATTTTAGCTATTTTATGATTCTAAAATATAATTCATCACTTTTTATGAATTATTATTTTCCAAGTAATTTACAAAATTTTTGAATTTTGTAATGAATTCAAATAATAAATTGTATTTGTATTAATTTTTTTCAAATTCTACCGATCGAATAGTTTTTAAATTACGAATTGTTAACTATACAAAAAAATTTTATTATCCAGAATTTGTTACTATGCCCACGGGGGCCAGATATTCGTTTTAGAGAGCAAATGGCAGACTAACAAATACAAAAAAAAAAAAAATTAACTTTTGTCATTTTTTAAATTTTTTCCAATTTAATAACTTCCTTTAATTTTTATAAATTTATACCAAACAATCAATTACCAACTAAAGTATTACTTGTCATTCTCGCATGAAAAGTTACACGGCTCTATATTTCCCATCACGTTAAATTCATGTTTAAAAGAACAAAAAGTAATTTACTTTTGAATATCTATGAAAAAATTAAAAGAAAAAGAAAGTAATAATCATTTTGGTGGTCACATTTTGACTTTTATGTCAAAATATTAGAGAGAGAAACTGTTAGGATGAGTTTTTGGGGTTCGTTCTCACGGATTTATGTCAGTTTGTTGAAATTTATTAAAAAGTTATTGAGATTTGTAAAAAAAGTATTGGAATTTATAAAAATTTGTTAGGATATGGATAAAATGTATTAAAAAATTTTAAGAAATTTTAAAATTTAAATTTTTTTTATTTTTAGTAAATTAAACGCAGCCTAAATTATTTTGATCGAATTTAATTAATTTTAATTTCATTTTTTGCATTTCGTCTATTTTTTTCACCCAAATAACAAATACAATTGGGTATTTAGTTTATTAATTTTATCACAAATTATAAAAATTATCAATTTTTTCGATTAAATCTCATCACGTGTTTTTTTTACGTCAAATTTTTAAATATTTTTTTTCCCAATCCAAACACATACCAAAGCCGACGCAACCATTAAAAGTTCTATACATTTTTTTTTACGCACTGCACAAAACACAACAATTTTTTCCACTAACTAAATTTTTCTTCTAAAATCTCTTTTTCTTTCTTCCAACATATCAATTTTTATAAAATAAAATTAAAAAAACAGAATATTAAAAAAACAGCAAATAAAAAATACAGAAAAAAAAAAACAGCAAACAAAAAAAAAAAAACAGAAAAAAAAACAGCAAATTAAAAAAAATTAAAACAACAGCAACATACATAAAAAAAAATATTACACAATACGCACATGAAATAAACAATTTAACGAGTAACTAAAATAAAAAAAATTAAACAAACAATAATACATACATGCATGTATAGATAATCATCAAACCCCCAACCACAAAAAACAAAAAAAAATTATTTACATTTATCCAACAATAAACATGAAAAATACAAAAAATAGAAAAAAAAATTTCAAACTAAAAAAAAAAATCCAAACCTGGTACGGTGTAGTGTTGCCTTAACCTCAAAATAAACTACAATAAACAAAAAAAAATATTAATGCATGTTTAAGAGAGAGAGAGAGAGAGAGAGAGAGAAACCTCCGGCGACGGCTGGCGAACTCCGGTCCGGCACGGCACGGCAGAGGGGGGAGAGAAGACGGCAGAGGGGGGAGAGAAGAGAGAGCGCGGGGGAGGGAGGAAAAAAAGGGAGGGAGGGAGGGAGGGAGAGGAAAAGAGGGAGGCGTTCTGCCGAATATAATTAGAGAATCAGCGACCGCTTAAAGCGGTTGCTAATACGGTCGCTACAACCATATTAGCGACCGCTTTAAGCGGTCGCGCGAATTTTTTCGTCGTCGATACCTTGCCGCACGGGATTAGCGACAGCCGTTTAAGCGACCGTCATAAGCGGTCGCTAATACAATTATAGCGACCGCTTTAAGCGGTCGCCCGAGATTTCCATTCGCCAATTTCCCAATCTCTAGTAGTAATTTGGATATAGATATAAAAACTTTATATTTGAACCAAAACCCAAATTTAAATGTTAGGTATTTATAATTACAATTAGCAATCCATACTAAAAGTAAAGTTCGAATCCATGTAAATCTAGATGTAAATTATGACATCAGATAAAATTTGAGTTTAGAACGAACTATGTTTCATTCCTCATAAAATATCCGTAAAAACATCACTTCGTGAAAAGGGTGATCTAATTCATGGAATAATGCTGAAATGCGTGTTTTAGGAAATAAGCAATGTGGGAAGAGGGTGGCAAAATCCCGGATAAGTCGCTGGAATATTGTGGGAAGATTCCTTCTCCAAGCTTCGACTTGATAGTTTCTATACTACATTTCAAAAATCTATTTCTCTAGAATTTTGTATCTTATATATTTTGGGACATTTTTAAGATTTCTAGTAAAGAAAAATAACCACAAAGAACAAACAAATTCAAGTGTTCAAGATTTCTCTCATCCTTTAAAAACCAAAAAGTTCTTTCATTATGTGTTATTATTCAAAGCAGTTCAAATATTGAGTATTGTAGATTCATCAAATTACCGAGAATTCAGTTCATTTTCATGTATTTGAAGATGCAACTTTTACTTAGAGATAGGTGAATTGAGGAGATAAACAAACAAATCGATAATATGAATTTGTAGATTTATATCTATTAAATTATCGTACTTTGTAATCAAGTTTGCAATATAGCGAAAGATTTGATTTTTTTTTTTATGTGAGTTTTTCTCATTAAAGTTTATGTCTTCATATTTTTCACGTTATTATTGCGATCCCGATTAATTGCGTGTACTATTAGGATGATCCAACATACGAAATTTCACTGATGGTGGATATAACCCTATATATTTGACCCGATAATGACCCGTTTACAGGCTCACTTGTAGGTAGCAAACGAACAAACATGAATATAAGCTGAGGGCCTGCATATCCTTGTTCTAACAATTCTTGCGTTTTAAGTGATTTTTATTTATTTTTTATTTCATGATCAAAGATTTAGATGGGTGAGTTTTTTTTTTTTTTTTTTCTTTCTTTTTCTTTTCTTTTGTTTTTTTTTTTATTTTCAATGCGAAAGGACAGATTGCAAAGTCTAAAGCCGAGGTAATCACTCTTTGGCCATTTTAATCGATCCAAGATCATATCTTCAATTCACTAATTAGTTTGTCATTTACTTTTTATCATTTCATTTGTCTTAAAATGCAAAAGAAAAAAATGTGAAAGATAAACCAAAAAGCTATAACTAATCAGTACGTGATATACTTCCTGCATGAAATTTTATATGACAATATTTTGTTTTGATGTATCAGTACTTAGTTTTTCAAATAAATTCAGCACTTAATTATTAGTCAATTGGTAAAGAGAAAAGAAAATAATAGTAATCTTTACTAAGATGGTGTTTGGCTTACTAATTTTACCAAAAAAATTAATTTTTTTTAATTCTCTCTAACTTTTTTTACCAAACATATTTCTAACTTTTATCAAGTTTTTTCAACTTTCATCAAAATTTCTAACTTTTATTAATTTATTTTAATTTTTCTAACTTTTTCCAATTTTTGCTTTCTCTAATTTTTACAATTTTTTTTTTAATTTTCTCCAACTCTTATAAATTTTTGCCAAAATACCTAATAAAAAACTAACATAATACATATATGTCACATCCTAATACAAAATTATACTTTTTTTCATTTTTTTAAAAGTACCAAACAGCCTATTACCTTTCTCGACCACAACCATGGTCAAACCACAATGAAGTGAGCCAATTCTCAAATGAGCACACATACATATGAATGCGTAATAAAATATATATCTTTTTACGTCGAGTGACACCTACTAAATATGAGGCTAACAAGTCTCCGCGAGTTGTATTAATCAAATGCTAGTATTGGCGGAGTCAAAACTATTAATTAGGCATTCTAGGGTTGGTGGCTTGCATAAATATGGTCGGATTACGTCGGTGATGACCTATTCAAGCTCCTTTGTGAAATTAATATTTAGTGGGGATCAATAATGCTAACATAACAAAATGTGTGCATGTTAAACAATGTTTTATTGTACAATATATATACTTATATATGTGTGCATAGAATCACAACTCATCCTATATATTAATAAGAATTCCAAGCCTTTCAACATTTTATTTAGTTGGCATTCATATTGTGGTTTAATTAATTTGGAGTATATTATATGGTTATTTCTTACTGCAGTACATTCCCTCAATCATTTTTATTTTTTTTTTTGTGACCCGGAATCCGACCAGTTTATTACAATCCTCAACGGACCGTGTAGCCGACCGATAAATCGGGGGCAGACGAATACCCCACAAACTCGTCGACCAGATAAGTCACAAGCTTACGCTTGTGATGGGTGGCTCTTGGAATTGAACCCAAGCAAACTTTGTGAAAAATGCTCCCTCAAGCCGCTGGACCAACCCCAATGATTTACATGTTCAATTATTATTATTATTTTTAAACAGAAAAGTATAACAGGACTCTAGATTATCATACTCAGAATGAATTCGAATTGGTGACCAGTTATGCAGGGAGCAAATTCATCAATCAGTGCGTCATAGCCGCTGGAGCCCCATATGTTTCAAATGTTGAGAAGTCAGACTTGGACTTTACATTACATTTTACACTTTTGGCCCGGCCGCTCAATTCAAATTTACTGGACTACTTGGGAATACCTGCAGTGTGAAACTCATTGCCAAGCTTGCAATTGGTTTCTTAGATTTGTCCGATTGTGGCAGATGAGGTAAGAGATTGGATTGTCAATCTTTGGACTCCATCTAATTTAATATTTCGTTGACAAAAATTACTTTAGAGATATAATTTAGTCTGAATTAATAATCCCCTAAAATGGAAACTATAGAGCCGTATTACACTATTTAGGACATATAAGATGAAAAATGTTTTGGGGCTAAATTTTTTTATATATTTTTAAAAGTTTTCATATACTAATATTTTACATATGAGAAATGCTTAAAAATTTTAGACATAAAAAATTTCTTATAATAAAAATAAGTAAAACTTTGATAAAATAAAATCATATAAAATAAATAAAAAGAGAATCAAAGTAAAAGTACTCCATCTATTTATTACTAAATTAAACCTAATCAATTTGGTTGAGATAAAACATTTACACTACTTCAGAAAGAAATTATTTGTGCGAGAGATTGAGTATAAGTGAATTTTATCCAAAACTTGTATCAAAACTAAAATATTTTAAAATTTTTAGTATAATGTAAAAGTCAAAATTTACATCTCGTCAAGTTGCATCTCTACAAAAAAGTTAGTTACAAAAAAGTTTGTTTTTTGTGTTTGGAAAGGGAAAAAGAATTAATTTTTTAGTAACTAACTTTTAACTTTTTGTTAATTTAACATTTTTGTCTTTAAAGGTTTAAAAGAAGATTAAAATGTAATAAGGTAAATTTGATCATTTTAAGGAAAAGATAAAAAAGTAGTGGCTAATAACTCAGCTACCAGCTACTTTTTTGCCAAACAGAGCCTTAGATCATGTGGGGCTACTAGGAGTGCACAAAAAAACTGAACAAACTGAAAACCGAACTAATCTGACTACTTCGGTTCCATTTGGTTCCGGTCTACATCAAAATCGGTTTGGTTCCGGGTTAAAAAATAACAACTTGATATTTTTCGTTTGGTTCTCGAGTTAGTAAAAAGAAAATAAACTGAACTAAAAATAATCTAATCCAAACCAACCTGAAACTAACCAAAAAATATAATAGATAAATAAATATAATATATTATATAATATTCATATTATTATATAATATTATATATATATAAGAGTTTTTTTTTTTGAAATTGATATATGTAGCTACTATTTTGTAACAGTAGCTACTACTGTTGATGTATATGTACAATATATATGATTATATATAATCTAATATTTATAGTATTATATTAATATATAATATGTTATTTATTTGAATGTTTAGATTTTAAAACTAAATGAATTGGGTAAACCTGAAATCAACCCGATCTAATCCGATTTAAACTTACCTGAAAGTCAAAAGAACTAACATGATATTTTCGGTTCGATTTAGCTCAGTTTCAAGTTAAAATCGATTCGATTTCAAGTCCAACTTTCAATAATTGAAAAAAATTAGTTTTGCTTCGAATTAGGTATAAAATCGAACTAAATTGACTTATGCACACCCCGGATTACTGTGTGCACGAAAAAAGTCCACATGGTCTAAGAGTTGAGAAGCTCAGTATACGAATCTGTTGTGAATTTCTTACTGCAAGTCTCTCAATTCAAATTTAGTAGGTGTATGCTGACAGACTTATGAATAGCATAATAATAAAATATTCACACCACGTACCCCTCTTTTAGATTCCGTACAGACTTTCATTGCTTTGCACAAACGGCTCTATTGAGTGGCATTAGTACATTTAAGCCTGGTTTGTTAACGTTTTTATTTTTTATTTTTCTGTTTTCGTTTTTAAAATTTTGTAAACTAGTAACATAAACATGTTTATTAAATTTGTTTCTGTTTTTTTGTTTCCAAAAAAAATGAAAACGGAAACAGAAAAATGGAAACAGAGAAAAGGTGTTTTCACTCTGGTTTATTTTCTGTTGTCAATAATTTATCAATTTTAAAACTTTGTCTATTTTTGTTACATTACATAAAAATAAATTATTTTATTCAAATATTTTATTAAAATAAGTTATTTTAATAAATAATATAATTAAATTCAAAAATTAAATTAATTATATAAATTACTATAAATTATTTTTAATAAATAATAAAACTAATTTAATTTAATTTAATAGTTAATTATTGCTAAATTATTTGAAATAAATATCATAATTAATTTACTTAATTTAATAATTAAATTAATTTATATAAAATAATTAATAATAAATAATTAAATTACATTAATTTTTAATTTAATAATAATTATTAAATTATTTTAAATAAATATCATAATTAAATTAAATTATTTATGATTTAATTAATTTAATTTATATAAAATATATTTTATTAAATTATTTTAATAAATAATTAAATGAATTTAATTAATTTAAAAATAAATAATTTAATTTAATAATTAATCTAATTTAATTATTTATTTAATATGAAATATATTTTATTAAATTATTTTTAATAAATAATATAATTTAATATATTTTATATTTATTGATTAAATGATTTTAATAAATGATTTACTATATTAATTTAATTAATTATATTAATTAAATTAAATTAATATAAAATATATTTTATTAAGTTCTATTAATTTTTTACAACTAATAAAATTAAATATTTTCTAAAATGAAAAATTTATAATTCTAAACAAACTTACATTTCCAAACACAATTTCAGTTTTCATTTCAGAAAAATTAAACGGTAACAGAAAGCAAAAAACAGAAAATAACAACAGAAAAACAACAACAACAAAATGACAGTATTGTCAAATGGGCCCTTAGCATACATCATTAGCTGGTTTTATGTATCTTTCTCTATGAGTGCTTACGTGACTTGAAAAAATCATTTTGGCTCCGTTTGGAGCTAAACAAAATAAAATAAAATTCTACAAATCTCTACAAATACGAATTACGAGACAACAAAATTTAAATTCTTTACTCACTGTACGAATTACGAGACATTTACTTTTATAATTTTATTTTATTTTATATACTTTTATACAACTCCAAACACAGCCTTTGTTTTCCCTTCAATAGGTGTTGGTTAACTCTAATTTCTATTTATTTTTAGCATTTTTTATTTTAAAAAATAATTTATTGCGAAAGAAAATGTTCTACACGCAAGGACTTAAAAGTTGGGTGCATTTAGTATTTTTAATCATTTTAGTATTTTTTTTAATGATGTATTTAGATCAAGAGTTTGGTGATAAAAAAGAAAAGAAAAGAAAAAATTGAAAGGAAAATACAAGGAAAAAGGAAGTGATACATAAAATAATACATGTATTTATTTGAATAAATTTAAAAATATAATAAAACAAATGGTATTCATCAATTAATTAGTTTCTTTACTTAATTATTTTTAATTTAATTCGTTGAGGGTTGCAATAAATCGGTAGGGTTACAGGTCACCAAAAAAATTATTTTTAATTTCTCAAATTCTATGTATTTTTTTATTTTTTATTACTAATTAAACATAAATAATGATTTTAAATTTTCATTCAATTTTTTTATTTGAAAAATCATTAATTCAAATAGTACCTTTGGGGTTTTCTAGTGATTTGGATACAACTGTGTTCCAACTCCTAAATAGATGAATCAATCCTAAGGTCAAATCTAGTTTATCGGTCTTACGTTAAAGAGGGTGATTCAAATTAGAATATAGGTTAATGTACAAACGAATGGAAAAGAGGATTACCCACGTTTTGTTGTCCAAATCTACTCCTTATTTTATTTTACCCCCAACTCAAGGAAGTTAGGAAACAGAAGCAAAGGAAATAGTCTTTGTTTAATAAACTATTCCAATCTTTCATTATATGGTAATTATGAGACTTGTTTTAAAAAAAAAAAAAAAAATCTTCTCTCCCCATTTTTATATTATTTTTCTTTTATATATAGAGGTTTTGATACAAACTTTCTTGACTATATATTATAATGCCAACTTGAGACGTTGACCATAACTTTCAAAGAAAGACTTCTCCGTTCATTACTTCTCTTTTCATTTCAAATGGGGAAGTGGCTATTACCACATTGGCCTTGTTTTAATAGGGTTCCGGAATCTTGACATCCTCCAGGGGCTTGTAACGTAGTGCAAAGCCCACGCGCATGTTCGACAATAGCAACTAGCAGCAGGGCTGGCTCAGAATTTTGGATTCACTTAAACTAACACAAAATTTTGTATTCGTTTGGGTTGACGGGAAACAAAGGCACAAGGGTTTATGATAGAATAAGCTGAGCTGAGTTATAAAAATTAAGAATAAATTAAAAATTTTAGACTGACCTAAATTTAAGCTATATAAAAAAAAAATGAGCATACTATATCCCAAGTAAGCCACCGCCCTTGACTACCAAGAAATTATTCGCTGGTGGAATTCATTCATGAGTTGTGATTCATAAAGCATGTAAATGAATCGAGCCAAGAGTCTAGTTCGATCGAGTTCGTTTGTTCATGATAGAAGTCGGGTTAGTGAAGAGTTCTAAGAACCATGCTCTAGTTTGGTCTCATTCATTATCCATCAAATTTGAATTCAGGCTCAACTTAGCTCATTTAACGCAACAAACTAATTAAGTTCGAGCGCATTAAATTTTAACTCTTCTATATATGTTATGCCATTATAAACATTACCAAATCCAACTTCAATTTCTTTGAACATATGATACATTATAGATTGTACATTGATGTTCAAAATTGTACATATAAGATTTTAATATTATTATAAATTAGTTAATTGAATTCTTAACTATAACTGCGGCGAAAACTTCAACTCATTTAATAAGTGGACATAATTTTTCAGTTCAAATTCAGCTCGCTTATTAAATTAACATTCCGAGTCTAGTCCTTAATTAACTAATTTGAAGCATGTTCACAAATGACTTAATTTATTTACCACCTTACTTCGAACTTCAAAATCTAAAATCACACTTATTAACTTACCCGATTGGATATTGCAAAAAAAACAACCTCCATAAATAATACCCCTGTATAAGTTTTGATGTGATGGTTTTTACTTGGTTTGGGAAGTAAAATTTCTCTCTTCTAAAAATTATCAGACCTCTTTAATCTTGGAAGAAGGTGTATTATTTTTTGAGAGAGTTTGAGCTCTCCAAAAATTATCTCCCCTTATCATGAACTAAATTGGTCCATTTTTGCCCCTTCTCATCCCCCTTCTCACCTACAAAATGTATTTTATATATTAGAAATAAATTCTTATTTTTTTAATAAAAAAGTATTAAAAATTATATTAATAAAAAAATATATATATATAATTTTTTTCCAAATAGGGGGTCATGTGATTAAAAAAATATATTTTTTTCCAAATAGGGGGTCATGTGATTTTAAGATAATAATATTATTTTTTAACAAATTTGTGCAAAATTACACATATATTGATATTTTTTAAATAAGGAGAAAAAGATAAGCGACCAAGGAAGTTCGGAAATTGAGATATTATTATCTATGAAATTAATTTATATATTTTATAAAGTTTAATTTATTAATAGCATAATTTATTTATAATTAATTTGTCTGAAATTACAAATTAATTTGTACTAGTTGGTTTTCACATTATATAATTAGCATAAGCATATAATTAAGTTTAGGACAGCATAAGGGTAAAAAAATTATTTAATAGTTTTTTATATCATTCACCCATTCTTATACACATATTTTAGAAAACCATTCAAATCAAGTACTATTTATTATCTTTTTTATAAATATCACATTAATTTGGACCTGCCTTTTATAAATAATACTCATTTACTATATTATACACCCTTCATAAATCATCCCTCCAAATTTTAGTTACATCCAATCCAATCGAGGGATAAACTCAAATATTTCCAATCGGGATTGATACTACTGTGAACCAGCGGCTCATGCTTAGAAGTCTATAGGGCACTAATTTCAAATACTCTAAAGTTTTATTGTATTTTGGGTGTGTTTAGAGTTATATAAAAGTGTATAAAATAAAATAAAATTGTAAAAGTAAATATCTCGTAATTCGTGCAGTGAATAAAAAATTTAAATTTTATTATCTCGTAATTTGTGCTTGTAGAAATTTGTAAAATTTTATTTTATTTTGTTTAGCTCCAAACGGAGCCTTTATAATGGAGTAAAAACTGCAAAAAAATTATTCTGTAACGAATATTCTAAATATTTTAGAATTTTACAGCAGTAAAATTTCAAATTTAAAGTTTCACTATTGAAACTTCAATCACCATTTTATTATTAAAAGTCATTTTTTTTTTATTTTTTTCTGTTTTCTTTTTTTTGTTCTGGCCATTTTATTGATATAAATAAACCATAATAATGTTAATAGAAGAAAGGAGCACACGTTAATAATTATAATTATATATTAATTAATAGTAAGAAGAAAGGAACACAAATTAATAACTACAATTATGTGTTGTTAATATTAATATATTTTATAATTATCTTTTCTTCTGATTTCAGTAAATACATAATAATATTAATATATTTGTGATGCAAGTAACGATCCTCTAGAGGAAGGTTACTATCCATATCTTCGTTTCACATTATTTGGATAAGAGGTTATAAAATATCTTATATATGAATGTGTCCTCTTCACCTTAGATTAATCTTTTGAGTTAAAGCTCATTTGCATCAATAATATATGAAATCATATAAGATGTGCGTTTGTGAGAGTCGCATAGAGGATTCTAGTGAAAGGTGAATGTTTCATACCTACATTGCTTGGATAGGAGTTTACAGTTATAAAGTGTTTTATTTATGCATGTGTCATCTGTACTTAATAAATTAATCTTTTGAGTTAGAGCTATTTGCATCAATTTATTATATCAGTTTAATATAAATTAATATTTTAATTCTTACTATTATAATTTTTATTTATAAAATATATTTTAATCGTATAATTTGACAACCAAATGAAAAATAAAAAATAATAAAAAAAGATTGAGGAATAATTATTTAATATTTTAAAATTTTTATTTAGAAAAATGGATGTAGAATATTTTGTGTAGAAAGTCTATAAAACAAAAATTTTTAGAGTTAGGTTCTGGCGCTAATACACTTAAGAATACATTTTTGTGATTGAATGTAGCTGTTAGTTTGATTGGCAAAATTTTTCTTACACCCGTTCACTATCGGAGTTCGACCCCGACCCCCACCCCACTTACTTATAAAAAAAAAAAAATAAAGAGAGTACATTTTCGTGTGTGAATGGCTGTAACATGTTATGAAACATCCCCCTCCAAAAAAAAAAAAGTCAATGAATTGAAGGTTGTGACGGTGACATTAACCAAAGGAATTGAAGAAAATCTTTTTTCGAAAGAGTATTTTGGCAGTATTAAGTAATTTGTCAAACTTGAAAACACATACTTCACTGCTAAATAAGCCTTTTCCCGATGGCGATAAACAATCGTCTAAAGTCTTGAAGAAAATCTTTTTTGAGACCGTCGTTTACTCTACGATTATTGGAAAATTTTAAAAACCGCTTTAACGTCATCGTTTATCAGTACTGATCGTCATAAAGCAGTCGTTAGGTTCATTAATAGATGAAATCTACCATTGCCGAAAAGTAATCGATTATAAAGTCAAAAGACGGTCGCCAAAATAATCGATAATTCCTTTTTTTTTTTTTGGTTAAAAATTAAAAATTTATATTGCTTGCAATAATTCTCGGTTCGAATATAATATAAACACTTACATACAATTCTTTGCTGATATACAATTGAACAAGCCTTAAATTAGATTATCATAAAACAAAAAATAATATTAATTAAAAAAATTATCATTTAATATAAATGATCCAAATATTATAAAAATTAATTATTACAAAATAAAAAAATAACAAGCATTGAACAAGAGGGTAAGGCATCATCGATCAAACTAGAAATTAATTTAAAATTAACTACATTAGTCCAAAAATATATTGAAATTGAAAACTAGTTAACAAAGTAAATAATAAAATTTCAAAGCATAAGTTTTCAGGTATCACAAGATTTCGAATCCTATGTAATTCATTTCTATAGGTCACTTGTACCTATTTCATGTCACATGTTAAGTTTCACAGCAGCAGAAGGTTGTATGCTTAATTATAATATTAAGCTATTAAGGCTGCTGAAAAATAAAAGTATAACTCAATATTATTGTTATTTTTATTATTAAGCGATTTAGGCTACCAGAAAGTAGCAGTATAACTCAATATTACTATTACTTTTACTAAGTCACTTTTATTGAAAAAGTATTCAGTAAGTTAAAATAGTGGGTTCACCTATTAATTTCAACTGGATCACTTTCTCTTTTTCTAAATATATATAACAAGTATCAATTTTTTTTCAATCCAGTGGGTTCATGTGAACCCCCTGGGATTAGCGTATAGCTTCCCCTGGACCCCCCAATCAATATATATGACTAGAATTTAGTCATTAGAGTTGGGACATTAATCTTGAGATGATATATTATGATATTTTCTTTGAATTACAATCGAACCCTATTTGAGTTAAGCAGATATGTGACTAGGGGTGAAACTCAATTACCTAACAGAAGTGTTAGGGGTATAATTCGGTTCCCTACTTGTGATATATATTAGGATATATGTTTTTTGTAAACGTAAACGATGAGGCAGCCCCACGTGCTTTGATAAGTATCACCCATCTTAGGACATAGTTAGAGGTAGGTGGAGATTAGAGAATATGAATTGACATTGCATTCCATTGTTATCTATTGCATGAGATTGTACAGATTATTATCATGTGTTGAGATATTGAGATTATTAATTATAATGATATTTAATCATCGAATTGTTAATAATGAGTTAGGTTGTGAACATTAAATAATAAACTAGAATCTACGATGACCCAATTCCCAAGGTGAGATGCTTAGGCAACTTAGGTTTGAATAGTTTAAGTCTAGTCTTAATTATGAATGATAACATTTATATTTATTCTCTTTAACTGAGAGTTGGGCTGTTAGTATTATAAATTGTGTGACCTAAAGTGTAGGTTCGATACTTAAATTACGATGTCATAATTTTAAGAGATATTAATATGATTGTAATATATGTTCTAGCCATGTAGGTTTTGGATGCTATTGTCGGGGATGACATTCAATTGAATTATATTATTACTTAATTAATGGTAATGTACTTAATTAATATTATTTTTTTATAGGAATGAGAGATGATATTAGATACTTCAATTGTTATTATTTATTGTGAATCGATCTTAGATTAGGTTTTTATTTATTTTAATTAATTCTCATATTCTCATATTGTCTGTTCCGAACTATAAAATTAGAAGTGTGACACATATTATCACATCAGCAACCTACAAATGTTTTTCCTGATCTTCTCAGCTATGCTACTTAAGATCTTTTCTTCCACCCCTGCCTATGAGTCTAAAGCCTCAGGTTTATCGCCCTTAATTATTCCCTCATCTTACAATGTTACAACTTTAGCTTTCACTTTTTTAAAATTGCATTTCGATCTTGCAGTTTTAGGCTTTCTTGAAATTTAATTATCATGTCGTGATTCATTAATAACAGTTTCCCAATTATGGTTTTTTCCAAACAGTATTTGGCTAATTTATGTTGCTTTAATAGAAAGGTGAAAAAAAAAAAAAGAAAAGAAAAAGAAAAAGAAAAAGAAACGAGATACGAGGGATTTAGGGATTTAGATTGAAAGAGAGGGATTTTGAGGGGGAAGGAAAATGGATGGAAAACTAATTTTTTTTTATAAGGTTTCGTTTGGCATCATGAATTAGTAGCTGTTACGGCGGACCGTAGTAGTTATAGTAGCCGCTACGGTAAACCGTAGCAGCTGCAGGAACTGATCAAATTTACTCTCTTACATTTTAATTTTTTTTTAAACTTTTAAGTGTAAAAATGTCAAATTAATTAAAATTAAAAATTCACCTTAAAAAAAAGCCACCATTTTTTCCTTCCCAAATATAAAAATAACTGACTTATTTTTAATCAGTTACTAACTAGTTAAAAATAAATTAATTACTTTCCTTCCCAAACCAAATCCAGCTAAGTCGAATCCAGGCCAGCTAAAGCAGTTATCCTTAGTACCTTTATCGATCGCCATACCTGTCCCGTGTCAAAATTCTCATTTCTAGCAGCGATTAAGTTCAATGTTAGTAAGTTTAAACTAGGCCTATGGATTTGTAGTCTCTCTCTTCCATTGATCCTTCATATATAGGCCCCTGTTCAAAGCTATGTGAGCCTCTTAAGGCCATTGAAATGGTTTCCGCTGTTGCATTGCAAGCAGTGACAATTCAAAAGGTTTCATTGATTGGTCAATCCAGAACACCTGATCAATTAAATCTGGGTACCTAGAATCTTATAAATAGACCCATCGACATGATCACTCTATTCCGTCACTATGCCTTTTCCCACGTACACTAGAGAGATCGAAACCAGGATCTCCTAATAATTAGTTCGCAAATTAATGCATGTACTCTCCCTCTCTCTCTCTCTCTCAATATATATCTTATAAATTCGTAATCATGTTGATATCTATCTCTATAAATTCATAATCATGCGTGTGTATATATATATAATAATATATACATGCATGTTTGTTTTAGATATAGCTACGTTTTTATTCTTTATACTTAAAATAAAAATTACCCATACTTTTAAATTTTAAAAATTTTTATTTACATCTCTTGTATTATAAATTAAAGTAAAAAATTAAAAAATTTATTAAATATAATAGTTTTGATTTTAATTAAATTTAAAAATTACGTTTATACTCTCTATACTTTATATTATCTAAACTTACACTCAATGATTCTATTTAGTTTTTAATGAGTAGTTTTATTTTTTCACTTAAAAATTTAATATAATTTATAATTTTATTTTATTTTATTTTAAAGTTTAAAAGATATAAGAGTATGTTTTTAAAATTCAGATACATGATACGAGCTACCATTTAGTACTTAGCTATTTGTAGTGCAGCCTATGGTTTGGAAAATGTCACAATTGACCCATAGCCATCAAGTTGTGTGCTTTTTATATTTCTGCTTAATTAAGATTTTGGACTCTTGGAGGAAGAGACTGAGTAAGATTAGGTTGTAGGATTTCAAATGTTTGACACGGAAACTTCCATCAGCTAGTAATTATTCAGCAAAGGAGTTACAGGCTGATCAAATAGACATATCATTCATTTTGACTTGTCTTTCTGTCAATAAAATATTGATTTTTCTTTTACCATCCCAACCCAAGCCTCAACTCTTCTCAATAAAAGGCACTAGAACCATGCCACCGAGTGCGTTTAAAACGGGACTTCATTACTTCCTCAAAAAGGCTAATAAAAGAGATCCAACAAAACCAAAAGACTCGAGAGAGAGAGAGAGAGAGAGAGAGATGGGGAGGGCTCCTTGCTGTGACAAGGCAAACGTGAAGAAAGGTCCATGGTCCCCTGAAGAAGACTCGAAGCTTAAAGAGTTTATAGATAAATATGGCACTGGTGGAAACTGGATTGCTCTCCCTCAGAAAGCTGGTAAGATGAACTTAAAACCAAGACATGTAACCACATTGATTTCAGGCTCAAATTAAATTTAATTGCTAGCCCTCTCTCTCTCTCTCTCTCTCTCTCTCTCTCTCTCTCTCTCTCTCTCTATGTTGTTTGATTTCTGGTTTTGATTGGGTTGATCTACGATCAGGTCTCAAGAGATGTGGGAAGAGCTGCAGGTTGAGATGGCTGAACTATCTAAGGCCAAACATCAAACATGGTGAATTTTCCGACGAAGAAGACAGAATAATCTGCACCTTGTTTGCTAGCATTGGAAGCAGGTACTTCAATTTCCCATGCTTTTCATTTTCTCTTTTCAGAGAAAAAAGTGCACAAATTTTCCATTCTAGTAAATAAATTCCTTTTCTTTGCTGTTTCTGGACATACAAGACTTGGCCTTACCCAAATTGATCTGGGTTTTCTGATGCCTGAATATTGATGTTGTCCACCCAAAAATGGGAAGAGGGAGAGAGAGAGAGAGAGAGAGATTTGGTTAAAACAAAACCCCCCTTACCAATGTTAATTTCTTCTTCTGGAACTATTAATATTACCATTCATCAAGTGCAGGTGGTCAATTATAGCAGCTCAGTTACCAGGCAGGACTGACAATGATATCAAGAACTACTGGAACACCAAGCTCAAGAAGAAGCTCATGGGAATGGTTCCATCAAACCAGAGAAAACCACCACCAACACCACCATCCCCTTTTCAACCACCACCATACTCACAACTTCCACCATTACCTTCTATATCACCACCAGTGTACAGAGATTGCAGCTCATATTACAACCAAATCAACTCCTTCACTATTGCAGGTCTTCTCAACAACAACAACAGCTATAACAACAATCTCCAAACCCAAGAGAGCTTTTTGTTCAGTCCTCCAATGCAGTATTATTACCCACCAGAGAAAGATCACAACATCAACATGCTTGTGTTTGGAGGTGGCGGTGGTGATCAAGCAAGTTGTACTTCCTCTTCCGATGGGAGTTGCAGTCAGATCAGCCATGGGAAGGAAATCAAACAAGAAGAGATGGGCCTTCATCAGAGTTACATGCCAATTAGTGGGTTTGAAAAGAACCACCAGAAGTTCATGGTTGATTATCATCAAAACCTCAGTACATGGACTAGTAGTACTAGTACTCAATTAGAGTATGATCCATTAGAGGAAGTTAAGCAGCTGATTAGGAGTAATAGTAGTACTTCTGCTGCTGCTGATAATGGTTGTACCACTGGCTTCTTCCTTAATGATGAAAACAAGATAGCTGAGAGAAGTTTGTACTACTACTACTGATAACTGACTGTAAGTAAAATCAGAGAGATTTGAAGGGGTATGGTGAGGTGAGGTGAGGGGAGGGGAGGGGAGGTGGGGGAGGGGATTCAGACAAGACTATCGGCTTTTGGGGGTTTGTGTTTCTGATGGAAATGAATGAGTGAAAAAAAAAAAATTCTTCTCTCTCTCTCTCTCTCTCTCTCTCTCTACCCTTGACAGTACATGGTAAAACTTTTCTTTTTGTGCTTTTTCCTTTTGGGCGTTGATGATGCTGTATGTTTTGTACGGTGCTCACTGACACCTCCTTCATTCAGAACTAGAAGTATAAATTTCATGAAAACTAGAAGAAGAAGTTGTCATCATCGTTCACAAGTCTGTAGCTTATGATCGATTTGTTTGTCTATTTTAACCACATAAATTATATATATATATAAATATATTTCTGTTCTCATGTTGGGTATATTTAGAATATTTAGAATGGTAAAAAGTAAGATAAATTATAATAAATTGAGAGTTCGTAATACGTGTAATGAAAGAAAAAAAAGTTAATGTGATATAAAGTTAATAAAAATTTATAAAATTTTTTATTGTTTGTTTGTAATCAAACGGAGCCATTATGTAACTTTTTAGGGTGCCGAAGCAAAATGGCAATTGAGTCTTCCCTTGTTCTGTTTTTTTAAGAAGAGGGGTTGGATTAAAATACTCTCTTGCTTGTAAGAACATATATATATATATATATATATATGTATATATAGACTATAGACCTCCAAAGAATCTCTTATTTGAAAAAGTCTGGCCAAAGGTAGAAAAATTATAAAATGGAGAACATGGAAAAAAGAAATGAAGAAAATTTTTGGATTTTTATGGTGCCTCGGGCTTTGAGGAAGACAGAAAAACAAATCAAAATCTCAGTCTTCTTCCATAAACAGGTTTAATGTAATAATAGTAAGCCAGTGCTATTATATATTTGTAAGTGAAAGATACAGGCTACAACTTGTGTATACAAGTGTGCAAGTGTATTATAGTAATAATATAATAGTGAAGATATTTACACCTTCTGTTAATTTCTTGCACTATACAATAACTTTAACAAAAAAGAGTAACATAGAAAAAAAATTAATGAAGACACGGGTGTATTTATTATTTTCTTTAATATAAACTTTAATGAAATAGAATAATATGAAATGAAAAAAAAATTAATGAAGTACATTTATTATTATTTTTTAATATAGTTAGTAATATATATAAAGAAGAGATTTAGTGTAACGGTAAGAGTTGTCACCATGTGATTTGAGGTTACATATTCGAGTCGTGGAAATAATCTCTTATAAATGTAAGGTAAAACTGTCTATAATAGATCCTTGTGATCCGTCTCCGGACTATGCACAAAACAGGAGTCCCGTGCATCAGGCTGCCTTTTTTAGTCAGTAATATACATATATAATTAACTTGCATTGTAACCCCAATCACGGCAATAAGCAATGGGTCACAAGGTGCACGCTGCCTTTTTAGTCAGTAATATACAAATATAATTAACTTGCATTGTAACCCCAATCACGGCAATAAGCAATGGGTCACAGCCAATGGTCCCTTTGATTGGTACTAGGAGTTTGATCTGTTTGATCATTGACCATCGTTTATTGTTCGTGTGTGTGTGTGTGTGTGAGAGAGAGAGAGAGAGAGAGAGAGAGAGTACGTGGAAATGGGTCCCAACGAGAGTTGACCCTTGTTTTAGCACAATCCGCTTAGGCAGGCTGGCTAGATACTATTCTCCCGTTAATTGACACCAGTGATAGTTCCAGTTGGATAAATACATTTAAAAAATAAATAAATAAATTACACTTCTCTCTCCTTAACAGTTAAATAATTACATTTATTGTCTCTCAATATTTAAAAATTACAATTACCTCTCTTGTTTTGAAATATTACTAACATAATTGACATCCTTTATGTGTCAAAATTATTGAAATTTTAAATTTTTTTTCTCTTTTACCTCTTTCTTTCTTACATTTTCATTGATTATCTTTACAAATTTTTCAAAAACAAGTAAACAGAAAAAGTAAAAATATTTTTTTGAAATATTTTGTAAAAAAAATAATGGAAATGTGAGAAAAGAAAGGGTATAATAGAAAAACACTTAAAATTTTAATTATTTTAACATTTTGTTAAGTTTTAATTGTTTATTTAAGAAAAAGAGATCAATATAATGTTAACAACATTTTAAAATAGAGGACTAAGTATAATATTTAAATATTAAGGGATAGCAAGTATATATGTAAACTCAAATGTTAAAAGAAAGATAAATGTAACTTATCCTTTTAGAAATAGCTGAAAGTGCTTTTTTTGTTATTTATTTATTTATTTTTATTTTTTATTTTGTGGATTCAGCCATTATTGGACGATGCTTTGAAAATTAATCCAGTAAAATGTTTATCATATTTAATTTGACTTTTACAAGATTTCCTAACTGAATTACCCAAAAAAAAAAAAGATTTCCTAACTGAGTGGAAGAAGAAGAGCCAGGGAGATGAAAGAAATTCTTGCTAGTGATGTGAGGAATTAAATGGAAATTTTAGTGAAAGAAATTAATGCTTATGAAGGTATTGAGCCGATTCATAAACCTTCGAGCCGAGTTTTTCTAAAATCGAAATTAAACTCAATTCTAAACAAGTCTTGAATCAAGTTTGAGTTGAACTCAATTTAATCATGAGTCAAGTTTGAATGAAATTATTTTTGAACCGAATTTAAATAAAAAAATTTTAATTTGTTCGTATCCCTATCTTTAAATTCGTAATTCTCCCAATTTTTGATTGAATTTAACTGAATTCATAAAATTAAATTATTATTCTCAACTCTTTCTTAACAATAATCAACTTGGTGGTTGAGCGGAGCTGTAGCTCAAGTGGCAGAGCATGAGCCCTCTAGCTCGCTCATCACCCTGGGTTCGAGTTAGGATTCTCTCATCCCTCTTATCTATCAAAAAAAAAAAAAACTTGGTGGTTCACGTGCTTCCCATTCAATCAAGGAGTACCACATCAAAGTCTATCAAGAAAGAGAGAGAGAGAGAAATTTAGATTATGTTTGGATTATGATTTAATAAAGATGGGAAACGAATCAGATTTAAATTATTTTTTTAATCAGTCATAAGGAAGAAAAAAATGGAGGATTTGAGAAAAAAATAAATTGTTTAAAAATACCTCTCATTTTCTTATAACTTAACAAAATAAAAAGATCTATTTGAGATAAAAAAAAATTTTTTCTTCTTTCTTCTCTTTTTTTATTTTTCTCTTTTCTTTTTCATTTCATTTTCCCCCCCAATAAAATCTATGATCTAAACACTTAAAAAAGGGAAAACAAGAGGTGGCGACTGTGCATTAGTTGCTTTCAGTTTATAGTTATATATGTAGAGTCATCTTCACATATAGTATTTATTTTTATTATATTAGAAGTTCATATGAATACATGTAAAACAAAGAGCAAGATTAATCTTGAAGCAATGAGGTTTATTCTTACATTCACTATGCTTGGATCAAAAATGTGCCAAAAGGAAAAATAGTTGATAAATGAAATTATTTATATGTATATTTATTTTATTGTTAATAAGAAAGATAAAAAAAAAAGTAGATATCATTTAATTTTCTTTTAATAGATATCATTTAATTTTCTAGTCAATCCTTTTTCCAACTCCAAAAAAAAAAAAAAAAATCACATTTTTATTTTATTTTCCCCATTTGACTTCACTTTATTATTAAATAAATAACTAAGCAAACACCAAACAAAGATCCAAACACACTATTAACAAATCTCCTCTTACCCTACATCTCATAGGGAGAAAGAAGAAGATAAATTTCTCACACATTAATTAAAATAAAAAATTTTATTTTATTTTTTATTTTAAGTTTTGAGTGGAAATTAAAGAAGATTAGCCACTCTTAGGGCATTCGCATCGGATGCTGTAAACATTTAATTTTGTCTATTTTAGAATAGAGAGGATCAAAAATGAAGAAAAAATGATATGCATTAAAAATTCTTAAATTAATAAAGTAACACTGTAGTATATCTACAGTGTTACTCCATATTTGGGGCGACAGTATGAATTACTTCTTTACCCATTTTTGACTTTTTTTAGCCGCCCCCTGTTGTCTTTCTTTTTCTACAGCTATTATTTTTTTTCAAGAAATTATTTGAGAAATAATTATTTAGTATTTTAAAAATTTTTATTTGAAAAGACTAGTGAGAGAACTTGTAAAATAAAAAAAAATTATCATATTTTTTGAAAATCTAATAAAAAGGTAGGAGTGGATGCTCTAAACTTCAAATCGCAAACAGGTGGCTTCGTTTGGACCCCTAAATTTTTTCAAAAAAATCTAAAAAATTTTAAAAATTTTTAAATTTCTCCAATCAAATTTTGTCATGTATGACTTTTACATAACTTTAATATTAATATTTTATTAAATATATTTTTTTTTTCAAAACTCCAAATGCCACCATGGTGTGGCAGGCAAATCACCCTTGCCAACTTGGATGGGAATCCAGGGACCATTGTTGTGCTATGGCTTACTGTGACATCAAACATGTATAAACTTGACCAAAGCTCCCCTCTCGAGCCTAGCCTCCGTAGGTTGTGTTTAGAGGACAGATTTGCAGAGAGAGAGAGAGAGAGAGAGAGAAAAGGTAGGATATTGAAATAAAGTAAAATTGTTAATTTTTTTGGTCATTACTAGGAAAATGAAAAAAATAATAAATTAATTTTTATTTAATTAATCACAAAAAAATGCGTTTCCCTACCTTTTATTTATTTATTCTTGTCATCATAAAATCTTTACACCAAACATACCTAAGAGTGCATGTCTGTAATGAAAAAAACTTCATATGCCTACGATACTAAGGCAACCCTTGTGCTAAAAAATTTTACAAAAGGAAAAGAGGTAATAAAAGGCCTTGGTAACCTTTCAGGAAAAAAAAAAAGGAGGGGAAAAAAAAAAAAAAAAGAAAAGAGGAGTAAAAGGCCTTAGTAGTCAACTTCAGGAGTGTACAGAATGACTTGTGACTAGTTTAACATGCGGATCTGACTTGGTGTTTATTGAGTCGAGTCGTGTGGTTAAGGTAGTGTTTAAATGGTAAAAAATTATGACAAAAATATAAAAAAATTGATGTAAAAGTAATAAGTGATAAAATTTAACAGAAAGAAAATATAAAAAAATTAGTAAAACTTGATGGGTTTTTAAGAGTTCTAATAAATTAAACCTCCCCAAGTAAATAAGTTGAGTTCAATTTGACTTGTTAACTAAAATTTATCCGCAAACAGCGGTTGTTGTCAATCGGATTAACGATGATTCGCCTATTAAAATTATTTAAAAAAAGTGTTAAATGATATTTAAATTAATCTATTATAATTAAAAAAGGACAAAGGATTAATGAGTAACTTATTATTTGAAACCTTTTTAATTGGTAGCTTGTAATATGACAAATATTTTTACTTAATTGTAAAGGTTACAAATATTTATAATAAAAAAAAAAGAAGAAGAACAAAGGATTAATGGGTACCTTGTTAATTGAAACTGCCTTAATTGGTAACTTGTCACATGACAAATATTTTTACTTACTTGTCAAGTCTATAAATATTTTTATCAAGTGTTTTCTGACGCTTGTTAACATTTTTCTTTCGTTCTTTTTTTTTTCCTTTCATTTTTTCTTTAAATCAAGTAAAAGAAAGTCATTTATTACCACAAATTTTCCTTTGTCCTTATTCTTCTTTTCAAATTTTCTTCAAATCAGACCCCCACGAAAATGAAGTAATAGAGAGCATCATATTTTTTTTTTTTGGGTAAAGGCAATGAAAATAAAAAAAAATAAATAAATAAACAAGTTTTCGCAAAAGAAATAATTTTTACTTCTTTTTTTCCATTCTCATTTGTTTTTAATAATTGCAATGTCCAAATATAAGATTCAGAAAAAGATGGTTTTGAAACTAATTGATGTAAGCAAAAATAGGCAGGGAATCCACATTGGGAAGCAACCCAAAGGGTCCAAAATTACATGATCACAAGATCTGATGTCAGGGTAAACCCACTGCTTCATGGTCTTCTCCTTCTGTAATATTGATAGGATGAAGTTAATATATACATATAAAATTAAAAATTTCTCTGCCACCCTCATTTATTTTTGCAATATTGTGAGAGCCACACATCCATATCTCCACATCTGAAGTGTACACTAAACTAATCAACAAACAGGAAGCCAGCTAGCTATCCCCATTTCTTTAATCAGATCACTTCAAGCAAGCCTGCGAGGGAGAGGAGGAAAGCTTTGTCTAGGAATGTCTTTTCTAGTGAATTGTAAAAGGTCAAAAGGTGTGGAACCTACTGACACAGGAAAGTATAATAATACTTATATATATATATATATATATATATATCTGTATAACATCTGTTTGTCAAAATACAAAAAAGGGCTAACAGGTTGAGTTTTGGAAGTTTGCATAGGGAAGAGGCATAAAATCTCTGTGTGTTCCTTGCGCTTGGGGGTGTTGATTTTGTCAGACCTGTTTAGATCTCTACCATCCAATCTCACTGGACTTTCATGGACGACTGTGTCTGTTGATGGGAAGCCAGTTCATCTTAAGCATATATACAGCAGATGTAAAAACTAGTTACTCAATAAATAAATAAATAAATAAAAAGGAAAGTTAATTCCCAAGTGATCTGGGAAACAAGAGGCAAATCAAATCATGGGGGTATGGGGAATCCCAAGTGCCAAATGCTTTACAAGTCTTTTTGATCTAAATGAACAAGAATTGAGATCAAGAATTCCTCCATAGTTTCAATGGAGTGTCATTTTGTAGAATTATACCCACAAATCTATCAAGAGATTAAGGTTTTATTTGGAGTGGTAAAAAATAAAAAAAAAAAAGATAAAATATAATTTTGAATTAATTTTAGCGTTTGGTAGTTTTTTTTAAATTGTATCTTTTGAAAATGAACAGTGACAAACCGTTAAAATGGTTCTTCAAAATTGATTCTAACAGTTTTAAAAAACTTCCCAATTTGTATTTTGCACTAGAATGTTTCGTGAAACAAAACAATGTTTTGGAAATCATTTTAGCCAATCCATTCTAATAGTTTGTGTGGGCTCACCACACAATGGTACTCGTTCAAAAATTTTAGAGTTAAAGAACATGATTGTTGAAAAAAAATTTCCTACCTAGTTAAACTCCTCCCGGGTTCGATTTTTTTTTTTTTTTTTTGCAACGGAATATTTAATTTTTTTGAAATTAGTAAAGATAGAAATACGTAAAATGTAATAAAGAATTTTGGTGGTTTTTAGAGGTGATTAGAGTTTTATTTTCTTTTATTTTATTTTTTAACACACCAAACGGTGCCTGAATTAAGAAATCAAATTTCTAAATTTATTTGGACTACTTAAGCAACCCTTAATTGTCTTTTTCTTTTTTTTTCTTTTCTTTTTTTCACTCAGATCTTCCTTGCAATTAATACATCAAATATAGATATAAATAATTTCCGTACCAAATGATACCGGCTAGTACAATTCAGCGCAAAATAATGTGTTCTATACTAGCAATTACTTGACTCAGTCCACAAATGTTCAGACTTGTACCGAGACTTTTCGGGCCTTACAAGAATTTTTCGAATCACATTGGAAATTTTTAAATTTTAAATATTTTGTCCTGTAATTTTTTTTTTTTATTTACTAAAGCCTTATAAAATCAAGAATGGTAAATCTTGCGTTTTACGATTAAATTGTATTTCATAATTATTTAAATGATTCATTATATTTTTAGTAGATACGAATATTCTTTATAAATATAGTACAATTCAAAGACGACCTTAGGGTTATTTTATTTTTATTTTTCTTAAGACAAATGTAATTTTTTTCATTAGTAAAAAAGAAAATTCATCAACTGGGGAATGGGGTTGGGATTAATCAAACCCCTGTGAATTGCTGATCCACAAAACATATGATATGCAAAGGTACTCTGTACCGGATTGGTCACTATTTAGGCTAGGTTTTGCTAAGAAAAAGCTGGATTTTAGATTTTTTCATCAAAATTTATTATTATTATTTTTAAAAGTAGTAATTTTTAAGCATTTTAATCACATTTAGATTAACCAAAAAAAAAAAATCAAAACATTCACTTTAAAGTAAAAAATTAAAAATTAATTTTTTTATTTTTTAACTGTTACTCATACAGACATAAATATTTTTATTTTTTTATAAATACAATTAACAAAATTAAAAATTACATCTTCTAAAAAAATTAAATTTTAGTTTAAAAAAATCATATAGGACAAGAAAAAACTTAAAACAAAAAAAAGAGAGAGAGAAGAAAAAATTAAAATATTTTTTTCTAGCCAAATGAAGCCTTAGAATAGGCACAGATTCCCAAGAATTCCATTTGGATACCTATGAATTTTGAGTGAATATTTTTGAAGTTAAAACTTCATAATAACAACCACTAAAATGGTGAAACCACAACTTAAAATGATGAAATCATACGATCTCAAATAACTATTTTTTGCGATAATTTCATTTTTATCATTATCAATCATATTAAACCACAAAAATCCATAATGAGCTCTACATCTAAATTAACAAAATTATATTTTAAGTAATTCTTCCTTTAGAAAATAGCACCAAATCCCTTGATTTTAAATCCTACAAATACAAACACAACCTCCAAGTTGTGGTAGAATAAAAAGTACATTTTTGTATTTATTTTTGAGAAAGTTTTCCTTCTTAATACAGACATCCTTTATGATTAAAATTTTACACATGGAAGAACACTAAAATTTGAAGTGCTTATTACAAGAATCGCTCGCAAAGGCAGCATAGAAGACCACATGATAAAACCAAGGACGACCGACCTGCATCACAGAACCAGTGGACTTCAGCAATGTTACCTCTCAGAATATTCAGAACCATTTAACAAAGGATGGATATATAAATAGAAGCCAAACCCTCCTTATAATTGAGCCGAGTTACTCACATACATTCAATAAAAAGTTGCTTATGAGCTGTTGCAACCAGACAAACAACCCCTAACCTGTATTAAGGGGGTGTTTGGTTGACAAAAAATAGGACAAAAAGTACAATAAAAGTAGAAAGATGTTATATAAAGGTGAAATATAAAAAATTTTGATTAGAGAAAAATACAAAAAGTAGTTAAAATTGATGAATTTTGATGATTTTTGGTGGTGCCAAATAGGGCCTAAAGACTACTCGTTGGTTGACCCATCGACCCATTTGACCAAGTTTTATAAAAATTATATGGGCTTTTGCCGAAGCTATGGCTTCCTATTGTCGACTTAGAGCAAAAACCAGATGATCAGCTTAATCTATTTGAAGTGCATATTAGTGCTTCCATTCCGGAACCACCATGTATAACAAGCAGCATAAGTTTGTAATTGTAAAGTAGTTAACGGATTTATATAGAATTGTGTCTTGGATTCAAATTCCAAACCCCAGCAAACAGGGGCGGATGCAGCCTTGGGCTTACCGAAGCTGTAGCCTGAAGCTGTAGCTCGAGTAACCTGCCCAAAAAATATTTTTTTTTTCCAGTTCAAAACTTTTTTTTTTTTTTTTAAATTTAGCATACCTTAAATTTTTATAACTCAACTCATTTTAATTTTAAACACTTTGTTCAGCCTAAATTTCTATAAGCCAGCCTATTATTTTTATACCCTTTATTCAGCCCAAGCCAACCTCAAATCTTGAGTCCGCCCTGCCAGCAAATAAAAAAAAATCTCAGTCACCACTACGCATCAATGATAGGGAAGAACTTTAGAGAGCATTGCTTCACGGTAAGGTCATCCATCATTTCTTTTTTCCCAGTTTTGCATGAGCAACTATTTTAGTTGGAACAAAAAGTTTTCATGACCAAAAACTGCATCCGGTGTTGAAAGAAGAAAGAAAGCTGAAAATGTGCACAAAAATAACTCATAAGAACCTAACTTTATAAGAAGAGATCCAAAGGGTACAATGAAACCATAAGCATTCATGGACCTTTTATCAGTGGGGGCAACAGTACAGGCAATTAGAAGCTAACAAGAAATATAACTCAGCCGAGTTTTTACAATGTACTACATATGCGAGGTTAATTAATAGAAAATCCGAAACAAATCAACGGCACGTAATTTTGGGAAAAAAAGAATGGGTGTGTTTACCTGAAATATGTTCAGTACTATACATCAGCTCCAGCAGCTACACTTCCAATTGTTTTAGGGTCAAAAATCTCGATCCAATAGCCATCAGGATCCTTGATGAATGTAATCCCTTTCATTTTCCCTGCAAGCAAATATGGCATATTTAACACAAGCAATCTTAATGCTCTCACCGTGGACAAGCTTAAATTTTAACACTGTTCAAGATTAACCGTAATAAATAATCAGAAATTTAGTAATCCGTTACAGAAAAAAAATTTGTAACCGATAAATTAAACACCTTATAAAACTAGTCTCAAATACTACACCATTTAAGGGTCTTCCTTGCCATATCCATTCAAGTAATTTTTTCACAGAAATGACAGATAAATAAACTATTCATCCTAACTGCTTCAATCGGTTGAGGGTGCTCTTGTCGATTTGTTTCTCCGGATCGACAATCTTCTCTGAGGGCTCAATTTTTATGCCACCAAGATTTATCCATGCTTGATGGCACAGTTGGTGATGAAGGTGCCAAAGGGGAGGCTCCCAGATGGTGATGATTCTTCAGGTGGACGTCAATTACCTCACCGATCAACATCCTAGCGTCTATGATCTTCCTTGACATAGGCTCCGTTTGAAACTACACAAAATAAAATAAAATCTTACAAATCTCTACAAACATGAATTACGAAATAACAAATTTTAAATTCTTCACTCACTGCACGAATTACGAGATATTTATTTTTACAATTTTCTTTTTTTTTATACACCTTTATACAACTCCAAACACACCCATAATAGCGACCATCAAGGATGCTTGCTCAACAGACACGTCCATTGTCCTGTGTGGGATCAGACTTGAACATGTTTACCAAGTTGAGAATGCCCATCCTTCAACTCTGCTTGTGGGTACATAGACGTAACTCACGAGGAGTTGGTCTAGCTGATTACCCCCACCAAGTCCTCCTTCCTATAATTGGTCGCTTCATAGTGGAACTCAGTCTCTTGCACGACGGCAACTTGATAATGGAGGTGAAGTCATCGGGGCCAAACATAACCTCTTTCGCATGCAGCTTGGAGAAGATTTGTGGGCCATTGTCATGGTAGTCTATCTCTTGGACGTTGGCATAGCGCTGTTGCACAAACACCTCACACGCTTGGCTGCGTTGACTGAGGAAAACCTACCAACCCCTTCGCCTAAATTCCTGGACCAACTGCATGCGGCCTAGCTCGCCATCGTCAAATTTGATGAAGCGTTTGGCACACACAACCTTTGTGCCAAAATGGTCATCATATAATTTCTGGGACTCTTGCCCGGCAAAATGATAAGTCATCATATCCTTTCTTCTTCCCCTTTCTAGCGACCTACTTGAACCGCCATGTTATGGAACTTTCCATATCTGAAATTAACCAAAAAAATAAAATAATCAATAAACAACAATTGGCAACAAGAAAACACAACTAAAACATCAGAACAGAGTCACAAATTGAAAAAGAGAACTCGTGGCAACAATAGAACAGTTAACAACTCAGGACACTTTCAAGACCCAAACAGCCCAACAATTTGACATGATTTTCTTAATCTAATCTCCCATATATTGCAAACTAAATTCAAATCTTAGGAAAAATGGAAGCCACATATTAGTTTAAACTTGAGCATAAAATCAATTTACTAAAAACCCACAACGAAAAGGAGATGGAGAACCCAAATTTCCGGTGAACAAATCATAAACACCATGAGACATTAACACACTCACATATATAAAATCGTATATAAAGATAGATCATTCCATAGACCGTTGGAATGGATGGGGTTCCATTAAAAGGGAGAACACTTAACTGTTCAATTTCTGTTAGAACAGGGAGAGGCAGAGCAAATAATTTCTTGGTATGTGGGGTTCTTGGGTACACCTGAAGAACGCACAACAATCAGGCAGAATGGGACGTAGAATATCCCAAATCAAAAGGGAGTGAGCTGATTTTGGTCATCCTTCCTGCTAGGTTTCGTTGAGGCAGAGAAGACGGGCAATGGTTGGTGCGTGGGAGAATGGGGAGCAGGTGGGGGTTTTCCCCAAATTTTATCCGTGATCCGTTCAAATGAATTGTAAGTAAACCGTTCCAACAGTTTTGGCTAGGATCAATATGAGAGTTGTTTTTTGCCTTTTTTTGTATTGTTAAATTATTTTTCTCTTTGAATGGTGAATATCTGTATGATTTTCATACAATTTTTTAATTATATATTTGGTATTTTTCGAAATTAATGAGGATTGTAAGAGTTAGTAAAAGTATGAGTTTTGTGTAGCTCCAAATGGGACCTTATTTTTCCCCCCCAAAGATTACAAAACGCAATTAAATCCTACACCCTTTTCCTATGTTTGATGATTCTAACACCCCACCATGACTCCAAACAATGCCTCATCCACTTTGGAGAAACTCATGCCATACTGAATTGAGTCAAAGCCAAGTTCCAAAGCTCCTTGGCCCACGAGCACTCCACAAAATGGTGAATGATAGACTCGAACGTTCTTTGGCAAAGATACAGCCCCATCAAGTTTTATTGGAAACTGATTCCGAGAGGGGGTGGAAACAAAATGATAATAGGCAATTTATTAGGACGATACAACTTACAATTCCCTCCCAATGAAGCAATATGAGGCAACATTTTAATAAGTACATGTAGTCATCTTTCCATTTTTATTTTTTTGGGGTGGGGAGGTTTTGGTGTTCTCCCAAAATTCTCTGATTTATGTGGCTTTTAACAATTGGATCACAAAAAACAGTTGGAAATTGCATCAAAATTAACAGAAATGTTAGATCTGAAGAAAGTTAATCAAAATGGATATGCATGTATCATGCAAGCCAACATCTGAGAGTTACATACCAGAGCCACGAGGTTTTGAATTCCCATTATGGTAACCTTTGAAATCAGGATCACTCTCAGTGCCCCAATTGCTGTGCAAAGCATGAGTATTAAAAATGATCACAGTGCGCACAACCACAAAAATTCAATTCCGAGAGAAAGAAGGGGGGGGGGGGGGATATTGCAGAGCAGAGCAGAATATACTGTGTGCGTTCAATTGTAGCCTTCTGACTGAATGTCCAGGCGGTACAATCAACTGGATAACTTGGACCTGATGCAAGAGCCTAAGTGAGACAGACAGAAGGATATCAAGATCTTCCCACCCCCCCCCCCCTCTCTTCCACTACGTAGTTTCACTACACCAAAAGGGGGAGAAACCCAGATATTTGAAGTAATTAAAAAGATTAAAATTAATACCTGTCAATCACAGAGAAAGAAATCTGAGAGAAATAAGGAGGAATGGTAATATTACCCTAACAACACCATTGTATAAGGAGAAATATCTTTCCCCACCCCAACACCCCTACCCCCCCCCCCCAAAAAAAAAGAGGAAATAATTCCCATAAGACCCTTCAAATCACATGGATCAATTACATAATTGTGTGTTCCATTCCACCTTCTTGTTCATCCGTCCAACCAAATGACCTTCAAATCTGATGGATTTTCCTAATAATTCTAGCTCTTCCACTTACCAAGCATACCAACCTCGAAGTGGGGCAGAACTCTTTTAACCAACCTAACAGAAGTACTCATCTTACAAAACCCAAAAAATAAAATTAAAAAAAAAAAAAAAAAAAAAACAACAACAACAACAACAAAAACAAATAAATATCAAGCCTCTCAAGTCACCATACAAGGAAGACAGAGATAATCTACTGTCTCTTCTTTGCAGAGAGAGCACTAATTAGAAATAAAGGCATTAAGAAATCTATTGAATGAAAAAATAAAAAATAAAAAGTGAATCTTGCGCTTTTCACAGAGAGAGAGAGAGAGAGAGAGAGAGATAGAGAAAGTTATCAAGAAGCTTTGAAAGAAAAATAAAAATCCCATGTGCTTTATAAAAATAGTAGGCTAACTAGATGATCACATAAAAGACATAAGTCAACATAACTCAACACAACTCAACAAAACCTTAATCCCAAATTAGTTGGAGTTGGTTACATAAATCCTTTTCCTCCATCTATTTCTATAATGGGTTTTGTTTCCATGAAATTATATGAAATTAGTTGTTTTCTCACAATTTCACTTCACGTAATCTTACGTCTACCTTTTATCCTCTTCATCTCTTCTACTCAGATTGACTCACTCTTTTTTACTGGTGCATCCATGAGTCTACGTTAGACAAAACCAAACCATCTTAAACGACTTTGTCTTCTGCCAAGCTCAACTTCTCTTCTACTTTGGACATGAAATGCATACGATTGCTAAAGTATTTGAAATCATATTTAGCAAATACCATTGCAAAAGCAAATTGAGAACAAAGCACCAAGAATAGCCATTAAGGCATTGGAAGTGATAAACAATCTTTAGGAAGAAATAAAGAAAATTTGACCTCATAGCCCATAAAATACAGGCTAAACTTCATTTCTGGAAAATCCAACCTTTTAAGTAACCTATAATATTCAAGGAGAAAATTCACATGAAATTTAACTATGGAGAATAAATAGAAATCACAAATAAAAATTTACAAGCTATGAGGTTACGGTGTGACCCAAAACTATAGATTTACTCTCAACTTTTGTCACGCCCCGGGTTTCACAACCTGAGCATGTGAACAAAAGAACACATATTATATCATTTAATAACTTTCCCTATCCCACATCAGAGAGCTATACACACTCTCTATGGAGCAACAAAAATAAAAATAAATAAAACTAAACTTTAAATTTAAATAAAAGCTATAGTCAAAGCTAACCAAGCAATAAGCTCCAAAACTAAACCCAAACAATCTCCATAAAATTAAATAAATCAACAACTTATCTTCACCTCACAAATAAAGGTTTATTACAATCCACAAAAAAATAAATAAATAAAATTTCCTAAAGTCTATCATAACTATATAGCAATAAATAAAATTTCTAGTTTCTATGCTTAGAAGGCCCCGCATGTGACTCAAAACTCATTGCTTGCATCACAAACTATAAGAGAATGAGCACTAATACCACGTGTGCTCGGAACCCTAATAATAATATAAATGCAGTAATGCCCTAACCTGCTACCAAGTGAAACAGTTATGCACAAGAAGCAATCTCAAACAATAAATTAAATCAATTTATCAATTTATCTTTGTTACAATTAATTGTGTTTTAGCACCACATCACACATCAAGAAAACAATTCGATTCCAAGGTACTGCTACTTGGTTGTCCCGTAGAAACAGGACTCAACCACTATACACCATCCTTCGATGTCTGCTTGGTTGTCTCGTAGAAACAAGACCCAACCAATATACACCATCCTTCGATGTGTGCTTCCTAGACCGAAGTCTTAGGATATAATATGCCACCCTTAGACATCTACTCGTTCGTAGGTTACTAGCCTACTGGAATCGATAACCAACCCCGCGTGGGTTTCGGGACTTTCAACCCTTGAGTACGTATACCCGATATTTTCAGTACCTCTCAACTCAAACAAAAGATAACATTAAATTTTATGTTATATCCGCATAAATAATTTCTTCATTTATTTCAAATTTTTATATAAGATTATGAATAAATAATATTTTTCTTAATTTCTTGAATCTCATGAAATTTCTTCAAATTTTAATCACTGCACATTCACAAAATTCCTAAACAAATTAATGGACAAAGAATTCTCATAAAGATGCTATTCAATCACATCAAAAGGACTTAAAATATATATATAAAAAACAAATTGTCATCACACATTGACTACGAATGAAAGACTAGTCACTTTCTGGGTGTTTTTGTCACTAGAGGAGGAAATATATATACATATGTGCAAGTCACTTTTTGGATTGTTTATCACTAGAGGACAAAAGATGTATATATATATATATATATATATCACAACATGTATTCAATTAGTACTCCAATTCTCAAAAGTCACGTCCAAAGCCATCATTCCCAGGGATTTATAAATTAAAGAAAAAAGAATTTTAAACAATTAATTTAATCAAATTGCCTTGGGACCATTAATTCATATGAGATAGTACATACACAAACACAGTCACATACATATATATATATATATATATAAGCGCACTCAGTTATTCATTCAAACTTCAAATCACGTTCAGATCAATCATTCTCAAGGATTATGAATGGGAAAAAAAAATTAAGCAATCAATTGAATCAAAAAAACTTCCTGAGATTTTTACATATCTAACTATATACATAACTATACATATATACATAAAGAATTAAAAGCCCGCCCCTTACCTTGGCCAATTCGGCAATGGAAGAGGATGCAGTTTGGCAAATCCAAGAAACCGCCATGCAGTTGCCCAAAGCAAATTTAGGGTTTATATATATATATATATTTTGAAATAACATAGCAATATATATATATAGCAGCAGTTTTTTTTAATATATTTTTAATAATTACATACTTTCCCCTAAGCTTTAAGAAAATTATACTTTTTCCCTAAAATTTTAAAATCTTTTCAAAGATAACCAAAAGTTAACATTTTTAAATACAACTCAAGTTAAATAGCAAAATTTTAAATTATTAAATTTAAATAACTAATTAAATTTATTGAATAATAAATAAATATATATATATAAATTAAATTAAATCAAACTCGGGTCATTACAACTTTTCTTTTATATGAGCGACAAGAAACAGTTATGAAAGAAAACAATACAAGGGAACTGACAGGAGTTCTTTATCCCCCATAAATATTTAAATAAAAATTCTCTAAGGTTATTGTGATTGATCAAGAAACAAAAGTTGACATGTTACACAAGAATCCACCCTTGTTATGTGTAAAAGTTTGACAACTTGCTACCACAACACTAAAATATATATATATATATATCTTGAAAACTTCAGCTAAGAAGAAAAGACGTTAAGCCATATAACATAAATTTAGATCAACATATTTAAGGGATTTTTCCTATCAAAAGCTCAGCAAGTAGACAAAAGTTGTATTTGATGTTGAAGCCAAATAAGATCCCAAAAGGACACTCAGCTAGAATAAGGGAAATAATTAGTGAAAAGCCGAATAAGATCTCCCTACTTGGGTAAGAATGGCCTGGAACTGAAGGCATCAAATATGCCCGATGGCATTCAAATTAGTTTCCATATCCTTAAACAATTGCTACTAAAATTTACTGAAAAAGATACAGGGCTGTCCAAAAGTTGTTATGCACGCTTGTAACCCACTTATATCCACGCTTAAGGCATAAACTTTGGTGAATAGGGGAGATAGGCATGTCCTTTTCCAACCATATAACATATTAATCAAACGAAATACTTCTATATTACTAAGATGAATATATCAATTCCCTCCCCTACCCTTTCAAAGGTAAGTGTTGCTTAACAAAACTAAGCAGGGTGATGACATAATTTAAGCTATGCATGGAAAGCCAAGGCTATGAAAACTATTTAGACAAAGTGAGCAAAAATGTGCTACAACATTTTTGACAAGCTCATCTCTAAAACTTGATTTATTCAGGTCATATTTGCAGCATGCAAGAACAGCAAGTTGCTAAACTTAAACCAAGCAAACAGTATAGAACACTGTATAGACACTAATATGATGCAAAGCACGAAAGGAAGAAAATAAGCAAATATGTAATGTACTTTTGATGTTTTATGAGGTTAGAACACTGACGTGCATATTTTATAATCATTTCTTATTTCAAGTTCGTAGCACTTAGGAATATTCTGGCATTTTTAGAGTGCTATATATGGGTCATGGATTCATACATGGATCATATTTGGGTCAAATATGGTTATTATGCATCTTATAGCAAATTTTTTTTACCATGTATCGAATAGCTTAGTAGTCAAAGAGTCAAATTGCCTAATATTTTGAGATATAATCCTAATAGAATTAGGGAAGTCTGCCTATAAATACTGCATATGCAATCTTGCTTTCCATTAGAGAGAATATTTGAGTTTGCATAAAGCTTTTGAGACGCTTTGTGATGCCCTGTACAACTTTACCTTAAGCTGTGTTTCACAAGGGGTTTCAAGGTGGGATCCCTAACACCCCCCCCCCCCCGGCCTTCAATTGCACTCCTAAAACATGAAATATTCAAGAACTTTCTATCTGCAATTTCAAGAAATCCTGCCACCAATTTTGAAAAACAAGCCCAGACTATCCTTTTCCAAATAGAAATCTCTTTCTGCCTATTAAAACCCTAACAACATATTATATATTGTGCTTTTTTTTTTTTTTTCTGTTAACTATTTTTTTGTGCGTGTGTATGCTTTTGGGGGTTTGAAGGGGGAGGCTGTTAATTCAAATGCTTTGTCAGAATTATACAAGTTATATTGCATTTGCACCCTTGACATAGATTTATCATATATACTATGCTATATGCAAGTTGCAACTGACAATGCAATTTCATGTGAAACCAATTTGAATTTACCCAATTTTTGAATTATTATAGCAACTACTTTTTAGGAGTAATTACACTTTATTCCCTTGGGGCCGCCAAAACATATGACCCACTTTTCATTTAAAAGTTAATGCATAACCCCTCGTAATTTGGATTAAACTACAAATTTGACAAAATCTATTAAATTTAATTGAAATTGTGTTTTTTGTATCAAAATTGTCAAGGAAAAAATCCAAAAAATATATAGATAAAAGTACACCTTTACCCATTTTTATGTTAAAATAAAATATTTCATTTTTTTTTAAAGAGACTCGATACAAAATCCACAAACAACTTTACCCCTATTTTTTCACAATAATGTTTTTTGCACAATTACATATGAACCTCCATTGCACGTGAGGCACAAATCTAGTTAAATTAACTTATGTGCCTTTAACTTAACTTATTCCATCAATTTTGCAATTTAATCCAAATCACGAGGGGGTTATGTATTGACTTTTAAAGGGGTATGTGTTTAGGGGCCAAATCCCACGGGGATAAAGCATAATCACCTCTATTTGTTATCTATCTCCAAGTTTTATTCTCTTTTGGTTGTTGCATGACACAAGCTCATGTTAAACCAATTCGAATTTACACCATTTTTTGAATTATTAAAGCAGTTCTTTTTATTTTTTTTTATCTATCTCCAAGTTTTGTCTCTCTTACCCTAGTAAGCCTCCATGTCACCAAACCAAACCAAACCAAGCCTTTTCCCACTAGGTGGGGTCGGCTAGAAGCCTCCATGTCACCAATTAGTAAAAATTTCTCCACTCTAAAAATTGGTGTAATGTTTTGCTTTTTAGAATTAAAAACACTTTTTTTTTTTTTTTTTTTGTGTTGCTGTGGCGTTGGGCAAAGGGGGGTGTCCTAGGTGATGAGCATGGCAGTGCCAAGTCTAAACAACTTGGGCTAAAACCCTTGCTCTTCTTATTTTTCTCGAATAATGAAATAACAACCTTCTATTTATGTTACCTTTTTTATGACATAAAAATACCGAGGAACATTTCAGTCCGATTATTAAAAGGGTCATTAACCCAACTGAGCTTGGCTGTCATTTCCTTAATTTCCCCTTCTAAACGCCTTAAAATATCTTCCAATTTATTATGGATTGTCATTTCCAATTGCCATCGGTTAGCCCTTGCCACCTCGAAGAGGAGGTGGAAGTTTGAAGTCCTAAAATAAAATGGCACGAGATAGTATGCTCATGAGTCATGAATGTTTGTCTTATTTATTGCCAACATATATTGACTCCCATTCGGTGTGCCAACATATATTGACTCCCATTCGATGTATATCACATGCATGGAAGCAATACTATCCACATTTATATAGAGTTTGAGATGATAACTCCAGACAAGATAGAAAAAAGAGTGTATAAATAAGTCGGAAGGAAAACGTAAACACTACTGAGAAAGATAGAGCGACAAGTTAAACACATATTCAAGGTTATAGGGATATAAAATGAGGGATAGTCAAAAGTTCAATACAATATAAATGAAGCATTTCAAATATAGCTGCTATGTTACGTGGACTCGGCTATGAGTGTCAATTCCATGTGTGTCCAGGTGTCATACATTTCTAAACCTTAATTTTAGGATATTGGGATATTAATCCAATAATTAGAGTATGGATATCTAGACAAGCGGTGAAATTTTAATATATTATATATTGTATGATACATTGACATGAGATATTATTAATAAGTAATGCAATTGAAATTTAATAAAATTTCACGAAAAATAAAAATTTGTGCTTACCATCCATGTGAAAGGTTAAAAATTTTTCTCTACCATCAAAGTTAAATTCTAGTTCTTCAAAAATCGTCAAAAATTAGAGGATTTGAGTGTTTAATTTGGGTACAAAAGTCGGACACATATCGTATACCCTTATCCTTGTCATATTCGATAGACAAATGTACACTGAAGCAAATAGAAGAATCTGGTGGATCTCGTGAATCCTCTCTCACAGAAAAGGAGCACCTCGAGTGATTATAGATTTATAATTGATGTCAAGGTGTACCTAACATATCTGAAACTAGATAATGACATTAAAATTGAGGGGTTGTGAGCCAGGGAAGCAAAATAGATAACCCAACAGTGTCGTAACCTTTAATTATTGAAACATTTTAATATTAAAGAACATATTTTTTTTTCTTCGAAATGCTTATGCATTTGAAACATGTCCTAAAAGAGATATTACATATGTATTAAGAGTGATAGCTAAACTCCTATGAAGCATGGATACTTTAAAATGAGTGCATCCATAGACTAATATCAGACCATTACTATCCATAGATAATAACCAAATATCATTCAAGTAATATTTGGATCTTAACCTAAATTATTGAGCACCCATATCAACCACTACTTTACAAATTGGATTATAATGGCTTTTACGGTCATCTTGGCAACTCATGAAATAGACATGTCATTGTAATTCAAACTAATGCCATAGGGAGTAGAAGGAAGACTGCATATCTGGTAATAAGAAAAATGAAAACAGATAAGCATATCACATCTTAAATGTTTGAGATACGTATGTTAGACACATCAAATCCGTTCCTCCAATTATATAAGAAAAAAAACATACCCACCACCACAGGGAAGAGGCACCTAAAACATACCCACCACCACAGGGAAGGGGCACCTAAAAGACTAATAATGATTGCCAAGTTGTGTTTAGAAATTAGGCAATATAGACTTAGCGTGTTTAACATGCCCCATTGTCATAAAGTAATTGATCAACTTATAATTGAATCCATAGTTACAGAATGCATACTATGTATTTATAGAAATTGTTACAAGATAAATAATCTCCCTTCTCACCTCTTCCCTTCTCCTAGACTTCTTTCTCTTTCCTTTGTTGTTAGATTTTCATTTTTCATAAACGTGTGCAATGGCATGTAGCACTAGAAGTATCAGAACAATGCCTGAACTCACACAAAATAGCGTAAAGCTATTTAAACCACATCCTAATTTTAATTGCATTAAGCATTAGATATCTCTTGCAGTTTCTCATTCAATCAAGAAAGAACACGACTTGTCCACTTCAGCTGCCAGCTAAAAATTAGTGTAATATGCCAAAAATAAAATAAAATAAAATAAAAAGCCAAAAATTGCTGTAATCAACATTAGAACAAAATTATAGCTCCACAGCTTAAAGGAAAAAAAATCATGAGATAAAAGGGCTTACGACATGCCCAAAACGCGAGAATAGAAATCAAGACTGACTTTTGGATCCTCGATCCCGAGCATCTGCATTCAAAATAAACAAACAAACCATGAATTAGCGAATTAATCATTTTTAATAAATCAACACAGGCTCACAAATTTAAATAACATACAAACACAAACGTATAGATGAAGGGTGCGCATTGAAGAGTAGATTCCTTACAGTTTGTTGCATGATGTAACCTTCAGTGGCTTCATCGGAGGTGGTGTGAAGGCCCAGATTGTTGGACGGAGATTCTTTGGAATCTGAAGCCATTGGTAATGATACGCAGCGAGGTCGATTCGGGTACTGCAAAAAGCCATAGAGAAATGGAGATTAGAAGACAGTGAAACTGAAATTAGGGGAAAAAATCAAAGCATTCAAGAGGTTTGGACCTTTGGGTTGATGGAGATTATTTATTTATTTATTTATTTATTATTATTATTATTATTATTATTATTATTATTATTTTGGTACATGGGTTGATGGAGATGAAGCTAGGGATTGAAGCTGAGGATGTTTCTATAATTCTATCGTGAATCGTAGTAGGGAGAAGCAAGAAAAGTAACTGGCCTAGAAGAGAGAGAGAGGGAGAGAGAGAGCACTCACCTTATGACGAGGGGTGATCAGTCTGATAACTGATCGAAGAGGTGGTGTTAATGGGATAACTTGCAGCTATTTTATACTAGCACTCTAGCAGGCACACGCGATGTGTGTATAAAAAAATAATTTATTCTATATAAATTTAGTTTTGAATTTATATAAAAAAATAATAATATGAAAATATAACCAAAAAAATCATAAATAAAGAATGGAATGAAAAATAAAGCATTAAAAACTTTTTATTTAAAATAACCCAAAAAAATTAAAACTAAAAGTATAAAACCTCATAAATAAAAACGAACAAAAATAAAATATTTAAAATTCTTAATTAATTGAAAAAAAAATAAAAAATATAAAAGTTATCTTCATTATAAATTTATTAAGATTTGAAGTGTAAACCATCTACATCATATTATATATATATATATATATAAAGTAGAGTCTAGTAACACCGCTGCATCATGTATGATTTAACTTATGCTATAATTGTGACATGTAATACCTAATTGTAACTATTTTACATCTGTATGACTTAAGTTGTATTATAGTTATGGCACGTGATGTTTAATTATAGTTATTTTAATTATCTTATAAAAAAATTAGTATTTTACATAATTACTACTTATTCACAATTTTTAATTTTATCCAAATTATAATGTTCATGAATATCACTTCATATTTTTATTTAATCCACACTTTTATTTATCATATAATTTTTTTATTTTTTATTTTATTTGTATTTAAAACATATTCTTATTTTTTATTTTTATATATTAATAAATTATTATTTAAAACATAATAAATATTATTATTATTAGACAAAATAATACAAAAAATATTTACCTTGTTAAATAAAAGTTTTAATAATATTATTATTAAACAAAATAATCTAAAAAATAATTAGCCAGTTAAATAAAGATTCTTAATTTATTAACATAAATTTATAATTATGATTATCTTAATTTATAATTATATAATAAAAATGGAATTAGTATTGTACATAATTAACACTTATTCACAATTTTATTCAAATTAAATTGTTCGTAGATGTCACTTGATTTTTTTTATTTAATCTACACTTCTATTTATCATATAACTTCTTATTTTTAATTTTGTTATAGTTTAATAAATTATTTAAAAAATAATATATATGATTATTATTGAATAGAATAATGCAAAAAAAATAATTAACCTATGAAATAAAAATATTAATTTATTAACAAGTAACATGTCCTTTATTATTTTTATTATTACACAAAATAAGTGATATATCTTAAATCAAATTGTAATATTATTTATTAAAATTATATATATTATAATATTATTTATTAAAAAATATCAAATAAATTAAAAATTAAAAAATAAAATTAGCAATGGATAAATCAATCCAATTGAAGTGCTGTTCAAACTTTTATTGGATTTGGACTTTCAATTTAAGATGATCTATGGGATGTGCATAGACTCTCGCATGGTTTGTGAAAACCTATGCGTAGGGATCTACTATTTTCAAATCTATTTTAATTTATTTCAAAAGCTTTCAAAAACGAAAACCTTTGACTACATTCTCTGTAATCACTGGTAAAGGTTTTCGATTTTAACTTTCTTAATATTTTTGAACAAATCCTAAATCAAATTTGAACCCAAGTATTTTCATTGAAAATCTTTTCGATTTTCTAATCCTAAACTTGATTTTAAAATTGAGTATTGAGAAATTTATAAACCCTAACGAAGACATCTTTCCAATCTTTCATTCCTTTCATATGAACTTTAGATTGTAGTTAAAACACATCCCATAGTGAAGTAGTAAACTACTTGGAATTGAAAGTTGGATCAAGAACCACTTTAATATTGTGATTATTATTTAATTTAATTTCTGAGTTGATTGAATTGTTTGCCTTGAAATTTTAGAGTAGATTTTTTTCTTGCAATTTAAAATTAAATTGAATTTATTTAATTAATATTTAATTTCTTTAAAAACCAAAAATAGAATTTTATTCGCTGACTTCTTTTAAGTAGTTATTAATTTATTCTTTAGTCTTAAGCTTAAGTTTGGAAAAACCCTAGAATTTAGTTTCGATTGAACATCAAACTTTGCTTACATTCAAATTCTGAAATCCCATTATAACTTAGAAATTGAATAACATATGCTCCCTATGAATTTGATCTCGGACTCACCAAGTTAAAATTACACCGCACACCCTTTCATTTAGGGGTTAAATAGACGCACTTTCTAGAAGCGATCAGACAGTGACAATTACGACTTGCAGAGGGCGATGCTAAAGTAATGCGTCGGTATTTCATGAAAATAAAAGCCGACAATTCTGACTTCTTTTTTACAATGAATTTGGATGATAAGGGTCAATTAAGGAATGTAAATTGGGCTGATGCAAAGAGTAGGGTAGCTTGTAAGGTGTTCGGTAATGTTGTGACTTTTGACATAACATACTTAGTAAACAAGTATGACATGCCGTTTGCTCCATTTGTAGGCGTCAATTATCATGCTCAATCTACTTTGTTGGGATGCAGGCTTATTTCTAAAAAAGACACAAAGTCATTTTCATGATTATTTCATACTTGGATGACATGCATGTGGGGTTGTGCTTCAAAAACAATTATTACTGACCAATGTATGGCCATGAAGAATGCTATAGAAAATGTATTCCCTAACATCCGACAATGGTGCATATGGCATATTATAAAAAAAGGTGCCTAAAAAATTTAGTAACTACAATGCCTATCAGAAAATTAGGTGGTCCATACATGCAGAGTTTATGATTCACTGACAATAGAACAATTTGAGGATGCTTGGATAGGATTTATCAAAAAGTATGAGCTTCAAAGTAACATATCGTTGGAGGGCTTATATCTAGAAAGGCAACAATGGGTGCCTACTTATCTAACAGATGTATTTTGGGTAGAGATGTCATTCACACAAAAAAGTGGGGGTATCAATGCATATTTTGATAGTTACATTCATTCAAAGATGACCCTGAAACAATTCATAGAGCAATATGAAAATACGTGAGCGAATAAGGTGGAAAGTGAAAACCTAGAAGACGTGAAAAGTCGGAACACTTATATCCCATATATAAGAAAATGTGAGTCGGAGAAGCAATTTTACAGTATTTACACGCATGCAAAGGTTAAGGAGTTTCAGAACAATTTGTCGGGAAACTTGGCTGTTTATGTTTGAAGACAAAAAGAGTTGATATTGTGTCTGAGTTTGAGGTAAAACAATCATTACATTTGGAGAAAGAAAAGGGGAATATATGAAAGAAGTGTCATTTATTATTGATTTTAATGCTAAAACCAATGAAGCACATTGCAATTGTCGATTGTTTGAGTTTAGAGGAATGGTGTGTATACATCAACTGATGGTGTGGCGTCAAATGGGAATTCAAATAGTGCCTGACAAGTATGTGTTGAAAAGATGGAGTAAGAATATGAAAAAGGGTCCACACTAAAGTTCGGATTTGTTACGATAAGTCATCAATATCAATTAAAGCGCGTCACCATGAAAACATGTGCGATCTCTTTAATAAGGTTGCTGATTTAACGGAAGAATCTCAAGAGAAATATGATATGGTAATGACACGGCTTCGAGAGCTAAAACGAGAGTTGATGGAAACTTCAATTGTGGTTTAAAGTAATGCCATTTCACTTGGTGATGGCATGGATACTCAAGGGAAGGGTTCTTTTTCATTTGGAGATAAGGTTATATCTTTTAAACGGAGCATAAACATACTTGACCCGGAAGGTAGAGAATGAAAAGGGAGACTGTCGACGAAAAGAATGATCAGTATTGTAGAAAAAGCCATTAAGAATAAAAGACAAACAAAAAAGAAGCCATTGTCAAACCAAAAATCCAAGGTATAAGTTCTTAGGTTATGTTTGCTACGTGAGAATGGAATAGAATGGAATGGAATAAGATGTGGAAACGGAATACGAGTGGGAATGAAATGGAATACTCATTCCATTCCTTTGTTTGGTTACCCGCAAGAAAATAATAGGAATAGAGTAGACATTCAAATTTTCATAATTTGATTATATATTTTAATTACAATAAAATATAATGAAAATTGCTAACATTAATTTTTTTAAAAACTATAAAAATAAATTTTTATTTCTGGAACATGAATTTGAGCACATAGGGGCCTGGGTATAATGGTTATTTTTATAATTCAAATTCGAATTGGGCCAAAAATTTTTTAACTATAAAAAAAAATATGTTAATAAATAATTTTCAGTCTTTTGGGTTGCCTAAAATACAAAATTGGCCTAAAAAAGGACCCAGGTGCAAAATAGTCATTTTATATTCTGAATTCAGATTGGACTAAAATTCGTTTAATTATTAAGAGATATATTAAGAGTTTTTTTTTTAACCTTTTAAGTAGCTTAGAATACGAATTTGGAAAAAATAGCTAGAGGTAAAATGGTTATTTTACAATATAAGTTCGAATTAAAATAAAATTTTATTAGCCATAAAAAACACATCAATAAATACAAAAATTAACCTTTTGGGAAGCCCAAAAAATGCAAATCTTGGCAAAAACTGAACTTAGGGTTAAAATGGTCATTTTGCAACCCAAGCTCAGATCGGATCAAAATTTACTTAGTTGTTAAATAATATAAAAAAATATTTCTATTAGCTTTTCAGAAGCCTCAAATATAAATTTGAAAAAAAAAAGACATGGGGTTAAAACAGTCATTTTACAGTCGGAGTTCAAATCTAGTTCAAGAATAAGGTCATGACTAAAATGGTCATTTTATAACCTTAGAAAGTAATTGAGAAGGGACCAAAGTAGGAATGAATTTCGTTTCATTCTCACGAAAATTCATTCCCATGTGCCAAACATGGCCTTAATGTTTTGTTGCTTACTAGTTAATATGGATATGCAGATTTGTTCGATGAATGCCGTAATAGTTATATTGTTTGTTAATTTTAGGATATTGAGGAGAGTGTAGTAGGTCATCATATGAGGACATAACAGAATGTTATAAATTTAAATGTAAGAAATTTTGGACTTTTTTTTTTATATGCCAAGTTCTGTGATCTTTCAAGAACTTAAGTTATTGCTGGTTTCATTTGAAATTTATTTGAATTTAAGTTGAACTGTTGAAAATGTAAGAAATTTTTTTTTTTTCATATAGGAGTCATTTAGGTCAATTCATTTTGATTTCTTAGGTCCCTTTTGATGTGGATGGGTATTTTCCCTTTACTTTTTCCTTTTTATTAGGTACACAGACAGTTAATGCTTCAAATCATTATTTTTTCTCAAAAGCACAAATTCATACTTTATTTTAAATTTCAAGAGTTTAAGGAGATTGCGATTGGGCACCATATCGAGACACAAAGAGAGTATTGTAAATTTAAATGTAAAAAATTTTATTTCAAATTGTGCAATCTCCTATTTCATGTAATTGTTATTGAAAATCATTTTTTATTATTTAGCAGAATCACCTAAGCTACATTGGGCACTCAATGTTGCCAAACATGATGCCTCATAATATGCCACCAAATATGGCACAAAACGGAAGTATCTTTCCACTTGTTCCACCTTTATGTCCAACCTGAGAAAGCTTGAACCAATTTATGCCCTGTTTTCCAAGTTTACAAAGCTTTTTAAATGCTCAAGTTTGGATGGGGCAATTAAATGTTATGGATAGTCAAGTTTAGGGAGGAGGACAATCAAATATTTTAGCAAATCAAGGTCAATATTGGATAGGACAACAACCATGTCAAGTTTGGAGATGAGATAAATCAAATTTTACGAAAATGATGAACAAGACGGAAAATGATGAAGAGTAGTTGAGAGATGATTAGATGAGACATAATTAGAGGAGACATGATTTGGTTAAGGTGCTTTTGCTAATATATTGCACTTTTCATTTCTACTGGATTGGCATTCTAAATGGACTTTTGTTTAATTAAAAATTTTGGCAGAGTCTCCTCTATTTTTAGTCTTAGCTTGATGTCTCGCATCTCATTTAGTACAATAAGAACAATAGCAAGAATCACATCAAGTTACACATAAGCCCATGCTGGGCATTTCTCATTCTAAATCACCATTCACAAGCCACATCCATAGCCCAAAACTAGACATAATAATAGCCATCTAAAGTTGAATTTTTATTGAAGGTTTAATGTAATTACATCATTTAAGTACAAGCTACAAGCTACAAGTTACAAGGGTGACAAAAGGTTAGGGGGGAAAAAACTAGAACTATTTTTTATTGTTAATGAATTCCGCTCTTGCTACAATTGATGGTGTTGTTGAAACTGAAGCAATCACTATTTTTTTCAAATTTGTTCAATTGATGGTGTTGTTGAAACTGAAGATGTCGATGAATTTTACACTTACCGCAATTTTGTGGATTTTCCATGGACTTGTAGAGTATGCCTTTAAACTCAAGCATTTCTTTAATTTGTGGATTTTGCATGGATCCCATGCTTCTTTTTTACAGCTGTGTGCCACTTCTTAAGAGCCTTGGATGTTTGTTCATCAAAGATGGTTCTCTTCATATGTGAGCCCATTTGCATTTCCATCTAAGAGCCAATCACTCATTAGACACAACTAACTCCAAAAACACTTATTAGTCTAACAAGGAGTTCTTAAGTTTGTATTTTATTGGATAATTTTCCAATGAAACAAAAATTTGCATTCTATTTAAACTGATTTAGATCGTTCAATTTGACCATAATTAGAGAAGTGGTCTGTAGCTAGTAGCACGAGAAATGTTACATTAGATAGAGCACTTGAATGTAGTAGTTGGTATTGTCCAAAACTTGTGTTAATGAGAGTTTACACGAAAAAAATAAAAAATAAAAAATAAAAAAAAAACATTGTTGAATGCCACAAACTAGACAAAGGAAACAAAACAAGCACCTGAGCTATAAGGGCATACAGAGGAAGCATAATGTAGAAATATTGATTAGACTAAAAAAGCAAAACACTGATTCTAATATTTCATTTTCAAGGCTTGCCCAAATTGCCTTGTACCCAAATGCCTTTAGGTGTTAAAAAGAATACAAAAGAAATGGAACTATCTAAGATATAAAAAAAAAAAACAATTTATGTGACTTTTTCTTGCCCAAGTCTATTATAACCACTAAACTGCACGGAGGCAAGAATTAGAAATTTATTACCTGAATCTGACACGCCGCAGCTCTCTGATGCCATTGGCTAACTATCTGATGGTAATGTACACTCCAGGCTTATCTTCCTTAACCCATTCTGACTCTACTTTACTGGCATTACTAATTGAAACTGAAGTCTCATCACGAGAAGAAGTGGTCATTCGTGAAGCATCAAGACCAGATCCATAAGCACTTGACCCAGCATTGCAATACTGGCTGCCTCCTTGATATGAAAACTCAAGTGGTAGATAACATTTACCACTAGAAGGTCTATAATGGCTTCTTGGCATCCAATCTTTGTTTATCATGAGGCTTTTTCTCGCTGATACAAGTCTTGAGTAAGAAGAATCTTTCTACATGCAATGTCCAAATTTTATTGGGATCTCTATCAATTTTAGTCTAGATGTAGGTCATTACCTGACACACATATGATTTCCTAGAAATAGAAGAAGCCATATAGCCAACCATGTTTAAGTGTTTAATGAAAATTGAGTGCCTCCATGTCATTTGCATAACTATTAAAGCAGTAACTATCATTTGGAATAGAACCATTAGAGAATAAATGCATCATATGGCCAATCGAATGTCGAAATTTTGGTTTTGTAGGACAAGAACTCGTGATCGGGTTTCTGTTTCTTATATTGCTCCATTTATTTATTTTTTATTTTTTTAAGGTAAGTTAAAAAAAATTGAACATTAATACTAAGCGAATAAACTGAATCCCCCCATGCCCTTCTACATTAAGATTTGAAAACTATTTCCTAATAGTAGGGGAAAGAACTAATTGTAAGACTATCAAAATAGGATAATAAAAATGCAAAACTTGATGTGGCATTCAAATACATAAAGTTCAAACTAGAAAATTGGGAAATGAGGATCTGTCATGAAGATTTGAAATGATCAGTACACAAAAAATATTAATTTTCTTTGTTGAGAGATTTTCATATCAATAAAAAGGTTTAGTAGACTAGTTTGTGATTCATGACCAACTGTACATTCATCTTGGCTTAGTAGAACACCAGAGAAATACATTAAACAAAACAAACAAAAATAAAGCCAAAGGTCATTTACCCCATCCTCAGATCTAGGGGGAGTGTTAAGAGCTTATCGATTGAATTTCTGAACATTGTAGAGCTCCATTATACAGTCATAGTTCTCACCCCACCATCTTTGAACTTGCCATTTATTGAACATTTCTCAGCTTCAAATTTAAATGCCCATGCAAACATTAGTTTATAATCTTAGAAGCAAATTAAAGTTTAGTAACAGAAAAAAAAAAAGAAACCACTAAAGATGCACTACACAATTTGGCATCCAAGCTTTCATTAAAACAAAATTAGCTTATACTAGAAACAAAGCAAAATGGATCAGATGAAGAACTAACTATGGCCGATGGATCATACCTATCGTGTACGAGAGAGTGGTACCTCGAAATGTCTGGATTATCAACAATCTCGGGGCCGGATATCACCACGTGGACCATTAGTGCGGAGGAAAATACAAGTGCGATGACTTCTCCATTACCACCATCGGCTTCGGCGACGCCATCGATTGGTCCTTCCCGAAGCTCTTTGCAAGCTTCAAAACCCCCTCAGATTTGGGTTTTTTTCTTTAGTTTTTTTTTTTTTTTTTGGTGCAAAACAACATCGTTTTGGCACGTTGTAAAAATTGTTGGGAAAAAAACATTGTAAACGTAGCATTTCTAGTATAAATTACTATATGAAACCGTTTTGTAATTCATGTAATGTATAAAAATTTTAAATTCTTACAATTATTATTTTCAATCATTATTTTCAAATAAAAGTCTAATCCAAATTAAGGGTATGTGTAATAACCTGAATTTTTTTTCCTTAATTAAATTATTTAAGTGTAGTAGTGATATTTATTATAGTAAAAATCTAGAAAATTGAGCATTTGAAAATTTTTGGAATGATAAAAATTAGTTGGAAAATTTTTCGGATTAAATTTCACCCTATGTGGGAGTTTAATGTAGAATTTCTAAAATTTTTATCCAAACACTTCTTAGCCCAATTACTTATTTGGTTCAAACCAAGACCATTAACCCATGGGTCAACCCTTTTCTTTGACTCACCTCAACTCATTTCAACTCACTTTATCACTCAATGAATTGACTCATGAATAGTTGCTATAAATTATTTCCCGACAACTTCATTTCCATCTTCCATACACTCTCACCATCTTTCAAAATTATTTGACTAATTGGACAAAGAGAAGACCCACATTGATGACCTTAAAGCATCTTTTTCAAATTATTTAGCAAACAAGATTTAAAGCATTTTGTTTGAAAGCTAGCATGATTTAAAGCATTTGGTTAAATTGTCAAAAAGCTAGCATGATTGTTTAAATTTGTCAAAAAGTTAGCATGATTCCCGGATCATGCCACCTCCATACATCTTCCCCAATGCTTTTCTTAAATGATATGGTTAGATAGTCAAAAAGTAAGCATAATTCTTGGATCATGCTACCAATTGTATAGGCATGATCTTACCTTAGTTGATTTTTCTCTACTTATAATTTTCTCTACACTCCCTAGAAATTGTGTGTCTTCAAAGAGAAGAAAATAAGAGAGAAATAAAAATAAATTATTTATTAGTGAGGCTGAAGATTTGGTGTTGCTTGGAGGAAGAAGAAAGGCTTGGAATTTTCTAATTTGGGTGGTGTTCAAAGCTAACTCATTTTTCCTTCTCAGACTTGGTCATTAATATCTTCATTGAGGTAGGATGATGAATCTCCTAAAATATATTTGATGCATTTTCTGGTTTGAAGTATGAAACTTGATTGTGATAAAAATAAATACCCGTATTGGGGGTAGGGAAGCCAAAATTTTGACTGAAGTAACTCAGTATGCTGACAGCTCTCTATTTGTAACTTCTTATGTGCTTCTAACCCCTAAAACGGTGGAATTAGACTTTGGCTAAAACATAAAAGTTGTAGCCCTTTCAGTTTTCTTTTCAACCCAAAAAGAATTGCATCAATCCGATTTGTGAGTCAAAAGTTATGCCCAAAATACTGAGCACGTGTAAAATTGTATTTTCTAAACAAACTGAATTCAAAGCTGTTTTTGTACCTTTAGACCTTAGAATTTTAAAAAGTGTAAAACATGAAAGTTGTAGGTCTTGAAGTCTAGTTTCTACAGATATAAAGTTTATAGATATTGGAGTCTTGCTCTATTTTATATGAATTTTCTTTCAAGCTGCTATTCTGCTTAGCTTTAATTGATGCTTGTTTGGATTTGTTTAGAATATTATGTTTAAAGATTTATTTAAATTTCTAATTTCCTTCTGTTAGTTATTGTCATGTTAATAATTTCTATTGATATGAAATTATTTTAAACTAGATATTATGTATTATTTGACACTCTAATATTGATGATAATTGACTTAGATAATCAGTTTCATCATGGATAGTTGGATGACTTATTCAAACTAAAATGCTAATATTTGATAAAATGCCCAAAAGAAACAATGGACTCGTTCTTTTCTCATTTGGTCTTTCTTAAATGAATTTGATTTATTTTTGGCATTGTTTTGTCAGCCTAGCAAGTTATATAATTATATTTTTATGATTAAGTGAATTAAATAAAACTCATTTAATACCTTCCTAAACATTGGGATAATTCTGTGGACATTTGTGGATATCTTGAAGCCAAAAACCTATGATAAGGGTTTGGTTATAAATAAGATGATGATTGAAAATTTATTTAAATTATTTTTGAATAAAATAAAACTTATCAATTTTGCTAAAAATTAAATATAAGTCCAAGAGCTATTTATTATCTTCATATTCCATAAAATAATAAAATAAAAGGTAAAAGGAGCAAAAACCGAGATTTGCAGCCAATGAGGTTTGAACTTGTGACTTTAAATCGCAATTAGGGTCGCCCACCCACTAAGCTACCAACCTCGGCCTAATTAATATACCATTAGAAATAATTTTATTCTTATCAAATTTGGTACGGTAAGCTTGTCAAAACAATTAACTAAAATACTAGTTTGTATTCTAATTTTTTTTTTTACTTGCTAATTGTTAATTTACATATAGCGCCTACCATTGTGATAATGATATTGATGACTATGTTAAATCTTTGATTTATTGAGAATTACTATTAAAGTATGGATATAGATAAAGTGCTTAAAAATATATTGCATGTGACTAAATAATCTCACTTTTGATTCATCGCCCGGGAACATTGCTGGTTGTTATTAAAAATGTCTGATTTCCATACAAGGTACCCTTGGAATATAAAAGGGTGAGAAGAAATTAAGGCACTTCGTGCTAAAGCTATTTTTGGCAATGGGGTGATGGGTGGGTAGAAATGGCCTTTTAGATGAAGATGGGAACATGCATTTTATTTGGGAGATGCTCCCTTCTGACCTGGCCAGTCAGGTAGCCGGTCGCGACGGCTAGGTTTTTGGTAGGTGACACCGTCGGTATGCATTGGATGCTAAGCCCGTAAAGTCACTGGTTCCCAAGGCTGGGGGTAGAGGAGGATAGGAGTATGATTATCTTAGGAGGATTTAGATTAAACTCCTTTACAAAATTTTACTGTGACCAGCAACCTCTCTTGTTATGTATGAATGATGTGTTGGAATTATTTAATTATATTTAATTCCTCTCGATTAATATTTTATAAATATATATATATATATATATATATATGTATGAAACCTATATCGCTACGGGGTTTGATCCCGAGACCTTGAAGATCTAAATCTGAGATCCCTAGCACTGCGACACAGACTTCATTGTGGTATACACATCAGTATTTAATTATTTTATATGTAAGTAAAATAGTAGTTACGGTTACGATTTCATCGAACCGTTGTAAGTATAATTTACATTATTCAGTTGAGATCTATTGAATTAATTGTTGCATAAATAGTATGCCACTTAAACACATTCACTTAATACAGTGTAGTATTGCAACCACTGCATATAGGCACCTAGGAGATTCTGATTACTGGGCTTTAGTAGCTCACCCCTTGTGGGAATATTTTTTCAGGATATTAAGCACAGGGATACAGAAGATGAGCTGGAAAGAGATTAAATTCTCTTAAATATTCCATCAGAAGAGTTATCTATTTTTTCTTCTTTCCTGCACAGAGCTGGAGGACTTTATTTTTGGTCTGTAATAATTGTTGGATGATTGTAATTATTAAGCATAGACCTAATTTGCTTTTATGTGGTATGTAATGTTAATAGCGTGATTGGGACACTTAGATGGCTCTGTAATATTTTTCTCTATCTTTATTTTGTGCCCTGTAGTTGAAATCCCATCAAATGGTTCAGTCCAATGACTTATAAATATTGTTTGGGATAAACATGAGATTTTGACTATCTTAAATTTTTCTTACGGGTCAACCCCAATCTGGAGGAAAACTCTGGGGTGTGACAGCGTGTTTTTATCATCTTATTTTTATACCTAACAAATAAATTCCAAGTCACCCCTGGACATTCGGTTATGAAAATCCGGGGCGTGACAGTACGTTTGGAGTATTGAAAAATAATGAAAAAAAATAAAAAATGTAGTGATTTAGGTAATTTTTTGCGTTTGGGGCGCATCTACCAAATCAACTTTTTAAAAAATGAAGAGTGTAATTTTTTCACTTTTGTGTTAGAATGTTGGAGAGAGAAATCGTTTGAATGGATTTTTAACTCTATTTTGGCGAATTTATGTCAATTTTTTTTTTTTTGAAAATTGTTAAACTTTTTGACTTTTATTTTAGAATGTTAAAGAGAAAAAACCGTTCTGACTTATCGTTAGGCCCGTTTCAACGGATTTTTGTCAAATTTTTTGAAAGTTGTTGAAAATTTTTATGATTTGTAGAAAAGTTATTAAGATTTGTGGAACTCTTATTGGGGTTTGTAAAAAAAATTAGTGGAGTATGTAAAAATTTGTTGAGATATGTAAATATATATAAATTTATATAAATTTCACAAAATACGAGAAGAATAAAATGTGTTAAAAAGTTTGAGAGATTTTCAAAGGATTTCAGAAGTTTTCATAGATTTACCCACATTTTCAGCATACCAAATACACCCTAAATGGAAATTCAAATATGAAAAATTGAGAAAGAAAAAGATGAAAATAAACCCAAAAAAAAAAACTAATTGAAACTGAAAAAGAGAGTTCTCAATATATTTACACTATAAAAAATAAAAAGGTTAAATATATTATTAATAAAAACATATTATTTTAATAAATTTCAAGTATAAAAAGTTAATAAGTAAATTATGTTTTAAAACGTTAGAAAATTTATCTTTAAATAATTTTAAAAATATTTTATTCTCGACAAATTAAATATCTTATATTGTTTTTATAAAAAAAATACTTATTCACGGATAAATCTCCACTAATATTGAACTAATTCTAAATATTTTTAAAAAATAATTACGTTATAGGTTAGGCTTCGCTCCAAATACTTTTCAAAAATTTTAAAAATTTTATAACTTTTTAATTTTATTTCTAATTAATTTTGGATAAGTGTTACTTTTATATTATTTTAATACTATTTTTTAATTTTTTTTAAACTCCAAATATCCCCTCAATTGAGGGGATGATAGGTTACACCCTCAAAATATTTTACTGTCATCAGAATCTGTAGGGTTTGAATTGGTTTTAGCAAATCTAAGGTTTCAATTAATGGGTGCTTTACCTCCTACTCCCCGTAATATCAATCAACCTTCCACTTAAGAACTCCTGCAAGTGTGTATATATGAAACAAGTGATACAAGCAATGGATGGAGAGAGAGAGAGAGAGAGAGAGAGAGACAGAGAGAGAGTGAGAGAGAGAGGGGGAGGGAGAGAGAGATCATTACCTTCAGAAGCAAGCTAGCCCGAGAATTTGTTTGGGGATGTTCATAACCTCAGAAACACCAAGAACGTAGAGAGAGAGAGACACGGGGAGAGAGAGAGAGAGAGAGAGATCATTAGCCATAGAGATGTCTGTCAATTAGCCTTTATAACCCTAGAAAGACCATTTACTCTGGTATCCTAACTCTTTAAAGTACGTTTTTATCGTCAAGAAATATTTAAATTTACAAAACTTTATTGAAAGACTTTATTTTTTACGTAATTTATTTTAACGTATTTATTTTTAACTCTAAGATTCAAATTTAACCTTGAGTTAAATTTTTCATTTTTGATATTTTTATATTTCTTTAAAATACTATATACTTCTAAGAATCCAATTAATTTCAGTGACAGAGGGAGATGAAATGATATACCTGAACAACATGCGTGGATGTGGGATTGATAAAGTGATCAAAAAAACTGAGAGCCAAAATGGCATTCACCTGCAGATGCGCCTGCGCCTCATCACCTCTCTGCTTGGTGGAGGTGCCTAAGAAACCTACCACAGCATACAAAGCTCTATATGTTTTCAAAATATATACTTCAAAATATGATCAGGTGCAGGTGCAAATGCAGATAAAGGCAATATCAGCGCTGGGCAATCGTTGATTTGCTCAGTTGGAATACCATCTCTTTGACTGACTTCCCCAACTCTTAGGAACACTCATTAATTAAGTTAAACCCATACAAAAGAAAAAAGGAAAAAGCAAAAAAAAAAAAAAGGAAAGAGGGGGAATCCAATTCCATCTCCTTCCACAAACCCCAACATTTATATGATGTCGTCGACACTGCGCAACTCTGCTGCAGCCCCAGCAGAGGAGGAAAATAACATTAGATATTATTATTATATTATTATTATTATTAATTATTATATCACGACGGATAAGGTTTGAGTACAACTTTATTAATTTATGAAACGTGGCATTGGGTGAGTTTGAAGCGACGGAAAAAAATAAAAAAATAATAAAAAAATTATAGTTTTGAGTAATTTTTTTATATTTGATACCTAGTTACTGAATCATATTTTTTAAAAATAAATAGTGAAATTTTTTAATTTTTGTGTTAGATTTTTAAAGAGAAAAATTGTTTGGCTTGAGTTCATTAGAACAATTTTATATCAAAATTTATTGAAAACTGTTGAAAAGTTTTTGATATTTGTAGAAAAATTATTAGAATTTGTAGAATGTTATTAGGATTTGTAAAAAATTGTTGGGATATGTAAATATATATAAATTTATAAAAATTTTATAAAATATGAAAGTGCAAAATATGTTATAGAATTTTAAAAATTTTCAAAAAATTTCAGTGACTTTCAGTGCACCAAACACCCCTATATTGTCAAGAAAAAAATTTATCGGGATAAATTGTCAAAATAATGTAATTTTGTTTGAATATATTTAAAATAAAAAATAATGAAGAGATTTTAAACTTAGGGGAGCGATTGAAGATCCAAAAATCTAAAAAAAAATATATATAATTTGAATAACTTTTTAATGTTTCGAGTTTAGCTACCAAATTATATTTTTTTGAGATGAATAGTTTTGTTTGAATAGATTTTCGTCAGTTCAAACGGATTTTAGTAAAACCATTTTGACATTTATATTTGAACTTTTAAAAAATATAGAAATTTTATTTGGATTAATAGAGAAATTATTAAGATTTGTAAAAATTTTATTAAAATTTGTAGGAATTATTGGTTGTAGATATATATATATATATATATATATATATATATTCACGTGTAGTTTGAGGTGAAAAGGTTTGATGGTGATTTTTTAAAATTTTTTGAAGTATTGTTTTTTGTGAACCAAGCAGGTCCTTAATTATTTTGAATAAAAATAATTTTAATATTTATTATAAATACGAAATTATCGTTAGTAAACTATTCAAATTTGTTATTGTAAAGAAATAATGGGCCCTCCTTTCAAAAAAAAAAAAAAAAAAAAAAGGAGTAATAAGCGTGTTTAGAGTTAGAAAAGTAGAGAGAAAATGTGATTTGATATATTTTTAATATTTGGATTATAATTAATAATTCATAAAAAATAGAGATGAATAGCAAAAATTTGTCCAAACAGAATTCGACGTAAAATTTGTTGCGTTGAATAATTTGTAAAGATTTATTGAGATTCTTAGGAGTGTTTGGAGGTCAAAAAAAAAAATATCAACATTTGATTATGGAGTGTTTAATAAATTATCAATTTTTGTTACTAATTTATTTTGTTACAGTAACTTGTCAACTCAAAAATTAATAAAAGTTATTAAAAATTGCTAAAATCTATTAAAAATTATCAAAAATTTTATCAAATATGCAAAAATTGTAAAAAATTATTAAACATTATTATTTGTTTCATTAAATATATCAAAAATTATAATTATTAATTTTTTACAAAAATATTAAAAATAATTAAAAATTACGCCTTCGACTGTCCTCTTAAGGGCTCGTTTGGAGTAAGAAAAAATAAGATAAATTGAGATAAAATGTGGTTTGGAGTTAATTTTGGCGCCATTTTTTTCGGAAAAATCGCAAACCGTGGGAACGATTTTTCAAATCCATTCCCACAGATTCAAAAAAAATTTAAAAAAATAGCGACAATAGTACTCATTTGAAAGTTTTCGACACGAAAAATATGATTGTATAAAAAATTTATACATTCGGTTAACCTATTTTTAGATTTTTTTAACGAAATATTAAAATTTTTTTAAATTAGTGATGATAAAAAAATTAGAAGTAAAAAAATTTTTAAAAATTTATAAGATTTTTTAAAAATTTTTTAAATTTTTTTTATTCCAAACGAGCCCATTGTAGCTTTTAAAGTGAAAAAATTTTTTTTTAGTTTTGGGGGGGGGGGGGGGGGGTCCAAGCCGCCCCACAATCACTCCCCATCCGTATGACCCCAATCCCAAGGAAAGGGAGAAACGGGTTGTCTATTCTACTCTCACTCACTCACCCACTCAGCACAAAAGTCTTATTGCAAAAAAAAGGTGTGGGTGATCTCACATAAAGGGCCACGTGATGAGAGCGCGCACACCACGTGGGTTTCGACTAACCCACGAATCATAGGATGCCACATACTGTACAACAGCTGACGGTCCACCTGAATCGACTGTCTTCCCTCGTGCTGCCCCTTTTCTTTTTTTTTTTTATTCTGGTTTCCAAGGAAACTCGAAGATATTATTGTGATTTGTGGGGTGGGGTATGAACGCGGGCAGCAGCAACATAAATACTGCTGTCGTGGTAGTAACTTGAAACGGTCGTATTTTGGGTGAAACGGTATCATTCAATGTCAGCAAAAAATTAAAGAAGCGGGGTCAGTGTCAAAAAAGAAAAAAGAAAAAAAAAATCTGGTAGGAAGCGCCAAAAAAAAAAAAATAAGAAGAAATGAAGAGTGGGTTCAGTAATTAAAAAATTAAGTTTTTTTAAAAGTTATTAATTTAATAAAAAAATTATTTTTTTATTTATTTGATAAAATTAGATTTAGACTGAATTTGAAAAGAAAAAAAATTAACTTTTTATTTTTTTAATTAGTTACTACCTAACTATTAAAAAACTACTTTTATATATTTAAAAAGGAAAAAAGTTAACGTAATATTTGATTTACTTTTTTTATTTTTTGTTTTCTCCTTTTATTTTTTATTTTATCTATTTTATATTTTAAAAACTACATTTTGTTATTTTTCATTTTATGTATAAATTTATTTTTTATTTTCTAAAATAAATTTTGAAAATGAAAATATTTAAATACGTTTTGAATTGTTTTACTTATTTTAAAAAACACAAAATGAAAAATAAACTCAAAACGGATATACCAAATCACACTTAACTTTTTAGAAGTTAGTTTTTATTTGTTTATTAATATAACATTTTTACTCTTCAATGTTTAAATTTTTGAACATAATTTTTTAGTAGTTAGTTTTTATTTTTTGTTAATTTTATATTTTTATTCTTCAATGTTTAAATTTTTTATTTTTGAATTTATTTTTCATTTTGTGTTTTTTAAAAATAAAGAAAACAACTCAAAACGTATTTGATTACTTGTAATTTTTAAAATTTGTTTTAGAAAATAAAAAATAAATTTAATCATAAAATAAAAAATGACAAAAAGTTATTTTGAGCTTTTTTAACGTAAAATAAGGAAAATCTTAAAATATGAAAAATAAAAAATTTTAAACTAAATGTGTTTTCTATTTTTTTAAATTTTGAGATTTTCAAAATTTAAAACAAATAAAATGAAAAATAAAAATAAAAGTAGAAAACAAAAAATAAAAAAGTAAATCAAATATTACCATAGCTTTTTTCCTTTTTAAATACATGAAAGTAATTTTTTAGCTTTTTTCCTTTTTAAATACATAAAAGTAATTTTTTAACAATTAGGTGGTAACTAATTAAAAAAATAAAAAGTTAGTTTTTTTCTTCTTAAACTCAGTCTAAATCTAATTTTATCAAATAAATAAAAAAATAATTTTTTACTAAATTAGTAACTTTTAAAAAAAATTAATTTTTTAATCATTGAACCCACTCTTCGTTTCTTCTTCATTTTTTTTTTTTGCGCTTCCTACCGTATCAGATTTTTTCCTTTTTTTTTTTTTTTTGGTACTAGCCTAAATTTTTTAATTTTTTACTGATGTTGAACGGTGCCGTTTCGCTCGAAACGCCGTTGTTTCAAGCTACTGCTGCCCCCGCGTCCGTGGGGTATGGTATGGTAGACGTTGGAACAAAAAATGAAAAAGAAAAAATAAGCAGCGACTGCACGTGCAGTTTGGATAGTTAAGATTTAGGGGGTGTCTGGTTGACAAAAAATAAGGTAAAAAATATAATAAAAGTATAAAGATATAACATAAAGATGAAATGTTAAAAATTTTGATTAGAGGAAAGTAAAAAAAGTAGTTAAAATTTGTAAATTTTGGTAATTTTTAATCCTACTAAACAAGACCTTATTAAAATTTGTAAAAAATTATATATGTTTTTTTATTTTCTTACATTAAAATTTAATTTATCACGTATCCCTTTAATCCAAAATTTTTTAATTTCTTTTAGCCATTCAAGCATTGATTGCATTGTCCAAGACACAGCCGCGGAGCCACATGGTGCCTTCACCCACGCTGAAATTTTTTTTAAAATTATTTGATATAAAAAAATTATAAATATTTATAAAAAATTTTTAGATGTATTTGGAAGTATATCTTTTAGTAAATTTTGGTATTTCTTTATCAAAAACTTTTTACCATTTTTTTTATAATTTTTGGGCGTTTAGTAAAATTTTTGATAAATTTTAACAATTTTAGTAACTTTTGATAACTTTTAGCAATTTTTAATAACTTTTGTGTGTTTGATAAAAATTTTACTAACTTTTGAATAAAGTAAATTATTATAACAGAGTAGAAAAGTGACAATGTATTTGATATCAATGTATATTATTTTATATTTTATCGTATTTTATATATTCATTTAGAATTTAAAATTTTATACGTGATTTGTGCTACGCCGACCCAAATTCTTACGTACACCACTATTAAGACACATACTTTTTAATGACCAAATGTAGTGGTAAAGAGACCTCGGATGACAGTATTTTGCCACCATTTGACAACTCAATTTTTAGCGAAGAATTATTAAATTTTACTTTTTAAATAATTGGTAAAATATTAATTTTTATTATTTTTTTATTTAATACAGTGCCTTACTCGACTCAAAAGTAATTAAAATTTACCAAAGTTAAAAATTTTACTAAACACTTAAAAGTTACAAAAAATTACTAAAAATTACTATTTATTTAACCAAACACATCAAAAATTATAACTAATAACTTTTCGTTAAAAAATATCAAAAATTATTAAAATTTAAACTTTTAGATGGTACCTTCCTTGCCACTCTTCATGGATTTGATGAAACTGATTTTATTTAAAAATTCTTTCAAATTTTTATATTTGTAACTAAATTAAGGTTTTATAAGTTTGATTTAATTTTATTTCATAATTTAATTTTAAAAATTTTATATTATTTGAAATCTAATAGAAAATAATAAAATTTGATGATAATTCATTCTTTTCTTAAATTATTTAAATAAATGAACAAATTTACTCTTATATATCATATTTATCATATTTTTTAATATGGCTAAATTTGATATTTCTCTTAAATTAATTCAATTCAATTTTTAAATTCAAACATATTTTTCAAATACAAATTTTTATTTATTAAATCAAATTAATTTAATTTTTTATTTTAAAATTAAATTAATTCTAAAAAAGAAATGTTTTCAAATGCAAAGAAAAATGTTACTTTATTAAAAAGTTTGATAAGAAAGTATTATATTATTTTATACCGCTTTAAATGATAGTGGAAGTTATTTAGTGCTCGTTTAGTTGCAGGAAAAAATAATAAAAGTTCTAGAAATTTTTAGTAATTGAAAATTTTGATTCATTTGATAGAAACTTAAAATTTTTTAAAATTTTTGGTAACTTTGGATTGTTTGGTAAAAATTTTGAGAAAATTTCAGTAATTTTTAGAAACTTTTGGTTGTTTAATGAAAAGTTAAAGAAGTTTTAGTGATTTTTGATAATATTGCCAAAAACCAAAAAAGAAAAAAGTTGCCAAAATTGTTAATTTTAGGCAACTAAATAGAGTAAACAAAATTTTTATTCTCCATAAATAACTTTAATTAAATATGTGATTATTTTTATATTCATGATAATCCAGAAAGTTGAGGATTAGTAAATTTTTAAAATGATAATATTTATTAGAAGCATTTCTGAAAATAAATTCACTCTATGTGGAATTTTAATGTGAATTTGCTAGACTTTCATTCAAGCAATTCCTAACTCATTTACCTCTTAGGTTAAATCCAAACCCATTAACCCATCACTTAACTAAACCTTAACTGATATTAATTTACCTTGTCACTTGTCGGGTTGACTCATGCATAGTGGACTTCAATTACTCTCTTTACAACATTGTCTTATTCCTCAATTTCTTTCAAATTTCACCTGAATTCATTATTCAAATAGTAAAATTCAGCACATTTTTTGAATATTGACACCTCCTAAGCCTTCTTGATCCAATTTTCAAGGTTTTGAAGTATTAGATGAGGGCTTTGTCTTCATCCACCAACACCTTCTATTCACCCAGTTAAACCTCCATATATCTCCTATATATTGCTTACTTAAATTGATTAAATAATTCAAAGCAATCTAAAGTGTTGTGAGGAGAAGTTTGCTTCCAAAACTTGTAAAAGTTAGCTGAAAATTTATGGTGTGTTCAAGGGAGTAAAAAAAGAAAAAAAAAAGCTTGTAATTTTCCAATTTTGAAAATTTTTGGAGTTCAATTTCTTCTCCTTCTTAGACTACGTCACCAAATTCCTCATTAAGGTAGGTGATTGGACATCAATTGTTACATATTTATATATTCAAATTACACTTGCACACATCATAAAAAGATATAAAATCTATGTTTTGTGCAGATTTCATCTCCATATCTCCAAAGTGGAATATGTGTTGATTTCCATCACAAAAACAAGAAATTAAGCTACATTGAGGATGTTGAGAAGAAAGCATGCTACACAGCACATCAAAGGATTGAAGCTATTTCAGAAGAAGAAGAAAATTCAGTTGAAATCAATGCAAAGAGATCAGAATCACTATTCTGGAAATTTCTGCAGCAGAGGATCATATTCGAATATGGTTTTACTGTATTCAAATATAAGCTTCTTCACAACAACGAATTCCATGTGACCCCAACTTCTCCATGTGATGTAACCTGCAATCCAGGGAGGGCAAATCAGTAAAAGTAGGAGAAAGAAGGAGCTATCATGAGGACTACATTCTGTTAGAGGAGGAGAGAGAAAAAAATAAGCAAAAGGAGATACACACGGAGCATTCCCCATATACACGCAGAAAAGCACAGGAAGTTTAGGGAGAGAAATTCAGTTTTGTAGAGAGAGGTTTTGAGAGAAATTTTATTGAGAGTTCATAGTTTTACATTTTAATTTCAATTTGGCATTGGAGTTTTTGGAGATTTACATTTTGAATTCATTTCAATTTCTGTAATTAGATTTTCAGTTCTGAATCCATTAAACTTTCATTTTTAGGTTGAAATGTCTTCAATTCAGATTTTCATTTCTGTTTTTCTTCTCTTTAATATGATCGGCTAAGTCTTCTTGGGCCAAGGCAAGGGTAATGCCCTTCCAATGAATCTCAAGTGGCCGAACTTCATGGATTTACTTTGAGTTCTTATGATTATCAAGTCAATTTGCAGCTGGGTGTCTTAGAACTCATTGATTCAAGACCCGATTAATCCAAATTTGTATATCCTATTGATGAGTTCATAGGTGTTGCTTAACTTAGAACTCTCATGACATTGTTGTATGTGGGTTGCTAGAATTAGAACTCCTATTGTCCTTAAAATAGGTTATGCACATTGAGTGTTTAATCCATGGTTTGTTTCTATTGAATTAATTTTCTCAAAAATCAGCACAAATTGATTTGGTAATTTATAAACTCTTGGCACTTGAAATTCATTCGGATTGGTATTAAACTTGTCTTGCTCAACCTTTTTATCACTTAATCTTTTAGTTTAAATTCATTTTACTTTTGGAAAACTAGTTCAAAACCAGCAACCAACCAAATCAGATTTTAATTTTCTGTTTCACATTTTTGTGAATTGTGTTTTGCCAAATTAATCTCCATTAGAGTCATTCACTTCATTACTCCCTAGATCCCTGTGGAAATGACCTGGGACTTACTAGTTATTTTGTGCTTCAACCACACCTTGCACTTGGGGGAAAACTTATCTTGATTTACCTCACTTAACATTTTTTTTTTAAAATTTGAATTTATAATCTAAATTTTCATCTGAGCTTTTATTTTGGAGTGAGGTAATTAAGTAAGAACAAGCAGTAGGACAACATATCACCCATAATGTATTCCATGTTTTGAATTTGAATTAGAATGATCATATGTAGGATTAATTCGATATTAAAGTATTTCTTGGGTTTGAAACATGAAACTTGATTATGTATGAAATTTGGTTAATTATCTTTATAAATTGTGAAATTTAATTATCATTAATGTTCTAAATATATATACTAGATTGTTAAATATTCATATGTATTTATAATGGCATATTATGAGACTTAGACTATAAACTCATAGCCTAGGAAGTGGAGCATGCAAAATAGAACAATCTGAAAACTGCACTAGAAATCTGATACTGGATGCACAGTCCAAACAACCATCCAAACGAAGGCACTAATGGTGCCATTTGAATGCCTGTCCAAATAGGAAGGCTTTGGATATGGCGCTGGATGTTGAAGCATGCATCTGAGGGGTTGTTTTGATTCTATGTGGCACTATAGCTATGTCATGTCTGCCCAAGACCTATTCTTGATTGTTTTAGACATTGTTAGGTCAAATTTCAATGTCTAAATATTATAAATATTTCCAAAATAATTAGTCACACTTTCTAAGCTTGGATTGATTTAGTTTAATTGCTTATCTCAGTGTTGAGCTAAGAGTAGAGGTTAGGGGCCAGATGAACGGTGAATAAATATGATTGGGAACCACAATGACACGTGGCACCCTCTCATTTCTTGATCTACTAAGTATAGAGAAGAAGAAATCTCCACTTTTCACTATTACTACTTCTTGACGTGAAAAACATGGGAGACTATACTCTATATAAAGAAGGTAAAAGATAGGTAAGAGGTATGCCCTAAACATATACAAAAAAGCTCTCATCATTTTCTTCCATAAATAAATTTTCACTAACTTGGGCATTGGAGAGCTCTCGACTAGCCAAGGGTGGCCGTAGCCCCCCCTAAATTTTGAAAAATGGTATCCGTATATATAAATTCTTAATTACAAAAGTTTTTATTATACTTTAGCCCCTCTAAAATTTTAAACAATAGTTGATCTATATATGTATATATATATATATATATAAAACACCACTACTAGTACATATAAAATTTTGAATTAAAAAAAATTAAATTATGAACCAATTTCCTTAAAATTTAACTATTTTTTTAATTGTTATATATAGGGTGCATTTAGAATGTAAAAATCTTCAGCGTTCTCGAAAAATCTCCAACTTTTATCTATTTTCTCCATACTAAAAATCTCTAACTTTTTCTAATTTTCTCCAAATTTTATCTTCTTTTTCCAAATTTTACCATAAAACTCCAAATTAAAAAAAAATCAACTTTTATCAACATTTACTAATTTTCTCCAACCGTTTTCACACTTTCAAGAATAAACCAAACACCTAACAACTTGAAATTTACCTATTTTTTATTTTTTTGCCAAACTTTGGCAATCCGAACACCGCCATAATCTAAAATTTGAAAGTCCATCTATACATATATATTAATTATTTTTTATTCACTAAATGTAATTTATAATATTAATTATAGTTTTTTTAGGCCTAACTTCAATCTAAGAAGGAAAAAAATTTGGCCACTCCTAATTAATAATTTGGGTTTCGTCCTTGTAAGAGAGGGTATACGATTTTTTTCTTTTCTAGTTTGATATTTCAAATATATATAGTTTTTGTTCGGTAATAGAAGATACCACTGGAATTGCTCACTACGTCAATTGAAAAAGCGCAGTTCAAGCAGGCAGCGCATAAGAAATCAGAGGTAAGGGCCGAGGGGGTCTTCGACCAAAAAGTTCTCTGATGGTAAAGTTAGAAAAAGATTGAGAAAATTGTAAAGAAAAGAGTAATACAGAAAGCTGACAATAGTGAATGTAATTGGATTTTGAGGCTAAGTCTTGAATTTATAGTAAAATAAAACAAATAAATTAATAGGTAAATAAATGAATTGTAATGATTTTATATCTTATATGTATATACCAAAGTACATGGTGGTTTATTTTTTCTTAAATACCTTTCATTCTATATTTAATACTTCTGACTTAGCATTAAATGCGTGTGGATACTAAGTAGGAGGAATGAACATCAGAATAGATAGAATACAACCTTGAGGAAAATTAAAATGTCATATTTGTCTCTCACTTGTAAAGCAATAAACTAATTGAGCTAACTATGAAGTAATAAATTCAGTTCATTTATTATCGTTTTGCATCTATGGTTAGAATCACACCAATATAGCTTTGCTGGGTGATAGGACCCAACTGCAACGATTTACTAATTATTAAACTAATGCCGAGCACATTTCTATTGTGCTCCAGATGGTGCCACGTGTCCCATTCAATTATGCTCGAGATGATGTCACATGTCCCTGGTTATTTTTGTACCAACATTGTGCCCCCACTTTAGTTGGGATAATTACTACTCGAGTAGAGTATGAAGCATCTAAGACAATACCTATTTCATTTATACAAAATCTTTTCATATCCTTGAGTACAATTTCATTTCTAACGTGTTTCCTTTTGATTGGTGATTTTTTTCGGCTCATTTATAACATATGAGAACTCTTTCGCCTTCTAACGCATAGAATACTTAATGCCATCATCAAAATCCTAAAAAGTAAACTACTAACCATTGTATTCACATCAATTCAGGTGGCGCATTTAATGGGAATTTTGTCACCAGACCCTTCCTTTTTATTCAAATTTTGAAATGCACATGTACGTGTATATATATTCTGAGTGTTTATTTTATCAACTTTTTCTGCACTTCTCAAGCTATCTCAAGTGTTTCTATAATCTTTAAGCTCTCTCTCTTGTGATTTCACTTTCGATCCAAATCCTTCTTTCGGTGAATTCTTGGAGGTTCCTCCATCATCTCTTTCTTTCTTGTTCCATTTGGGATAAAAAAATAGGTAGGTTGGCCGAGGAACTGAAAACTAATGAGGGAGTTGGTACTTTTAAGCAAAGGTACAACATCCCTGATAGTGTGAATATTAAACTCACTAAAGAAGGAGTGCCAGAGTTAGGGATGTTTCCTATTGTAGTGATCATAGAGGGTGGTTTAAGATTCCTAGTCTCCCCTTTCCTCCGTAAGATGTTCCATAAGGTTAACCTTTTCCCTAGGTTCGTTTTCCATAATTTTTATAGGATAGTGAATAGGATAGACAAAATCAATCATTAGTATGGGTTTCATATATCTAAGTGAGATTTACTGTACTGTTACAACATCCAAAAATTAGGATGGACGAAAATAAATGGTATTTGAGTTCTCATCTTGATAAAGTCCTAGTCCACATGCTCCTAAATAACATTAAAGGATTAGAGTATGATATCTGCGTTGTCATAGGGCAATGGATGAATAGTCCCGACAAGAACTCCTTTCCCCAAATTACTGCAGTAACAAAGGGCCTAGGTTGAGTAGTTTTAGTGTTTTCATTTTCTACTTGTAATTAACTTGTTGATTGAATTTTTTTATTGATTGTTTATCATTTTTATGTGTAGACAACCAAACTAGAAAGGCTTGGGCAAATAGGAACCTTGCCGATCGCCCCTACATAGAGAATGTACTGAAGTTCTCGGGTAGACTAGATAATTTTTCGTTTGCAAGGTTGGCACCTATCCTCTTCAACTTTCAACCTAACTACCGATCATTTGTCACCTCTCCGCAGGGGTTCACCATTGGAACAATCTCAGAGACTCTTCAGCAGTAGTTTAGCTTGATTTCCATCACATCCATCACCCAGCTTGGCGACTAGCTCCAAATTTTGTTCTTCCAATTGAACAACCAATCCCTACCGACCAACCCATATTGGATGTAAGCCCAGTTGTGGAGCCAGATGTTCAAACAGCACTTGAGACAAAAAAGGAGGAAGAAGCAACCCTTACCTCCATTGACATCCTTAAGCAAGAAATGGCTCCCAAAAAGGACATTAAGAAGGTCATCGAGGGGATGGCAAACAAAAGGAAGACAGAGGTTGCAAAGAAGAAGGTCATTGTTGCAGAGGATACAAAGGCCAAACAAGGCCAAAAAATAAAAGAAAAGTAAATGGAAGCCAACAAGAAGACTTCTGGAGTCTTGATTAGGGAGCCAACTGAAAGCCTCCCGAAAAACTTCTTGACTAGAGGAGGAGGACCCTAAAGTTAAAAAGAAGTAGAAGGTTGATGAGTCAACCGATCTGGTTATCCTTGAAGATCCTCCTAACCTAAAAGTATCCCCATCTTCTTCACAGACATTAGGGGATGTCCCCCGACCAACTCGACCCCCTCCTCGGCAACCAAGCTCTTCAGAAACTGAGGAAAAGAGGCATGAATAGGTCCATCTTCAATCTATTCATCCAAGAAATCCTATTTATCGTGCTTCGTCATTCGTTCCTCGGATCATAGTGCCAACTTATAAGACTTCAAGTGGTTAACCCTTTATAGTTCGAGATTCTGCATTCATCTACCCATATGAGTTCATTAAGGGAGTGGCCCCCCCATACGATCAATAGAAGGTACAAAGAAGCCGACTAGAAGATTTGCACCAAAACCTACTTAAGAGTGTGATATCCGTAAGCTTCTAGTGACTTTCAATAAATTTCATTTCTTTGTATCTTATAATTTTCAATTTTTCTAACTTAACTTGACTTGTTTTCTATTTTAGTCTTCCTTGTACTTTCTTAAATTAATCTCCCAGAGTCAAATTATGCACAGAAAAATCGACGATGACAAAAGTTTGATCCAAGGATTCAAAGGCGGGATTGCCGAATTTGAGAAAGACTAAAGGCAGATAAAGATAGAACTTGAGGCTGCCAGGTTTGAGGTTACGGTAGTCGAGGAAAAACTAGAGGCCAGTGAAAATAAATTTAATGTTGTAGATAAACTCCTACCCTCCAAGAATAAGGAGTTGCTAGAGAAGGGCCGATTACTTTTAGAGACAAGAGCCGAGTTGTCCTTTGCAAAAGCTGAGCAAGAGAGGGTTTCTACAAAGTTGACCAAGGTCCAACTAGAACATCTCAATCGAAATGAGGCCAACATATAATTGAAGGTCGTGCTCAAGGGTAAAGACATTGCCCTTCAACAAAAAGAACAAGAGCTAAAGACAATTGAAAAAAACCTACCCAAGAAATTGAGGTAAGCTTCCAAGATTTCATTCAATAGATGACAGAGGGGCAGAATGAATACTTATTCGGTGGCTCAGAAGCTGCTATTAAAAAGATATCTGTCGAGCCAACCTTAGAAGTCTACAAAGATGTTCCTCCAACTCCAACACGCGACAGTGTGGGAGAGAAGAAACTAGAAGAAAGTGAAGTGGAAGTCCAAATTGACCCTAAGATTGCCAAACTTCAAGAGGCCTCCACTTTAGAACTAAAACAACCTCCCTAAGACTGAAAGTTATTTGCCTTTTTTTTGTTTTATATTGTAAACTTTGTTGTACTTCAACTTTTTAAAATTTTAATGAAAGACTTTTCTATTTTTGGTTGATATTATTGTGCTTACTCATAGTATTTACTTTTGTTAAAATGGTCTTTAGCCAATCCACTTTATCTTTAAGTTTGTAAAATAAAAATATTAATCCTGTTGAATAGATGATGAACACTTAAAACTGAATACTTAAGCAATTAATATGCTTTCTAAGTCAATATCGAGCACAGCATATTCATAATGTGCTACATTATAAACAATAAAACTCATAAGTATAAAGCATATAAGCAATACTCACACATGTGAGATTAATATGGCAGTTTAATCAAGTACATGGACTTAAATTACCATAAATTCAACTAACTTAACCTTCAATATGTTACTGACCACATGTCATGTGGTTGGGAGGCTTCTTATGTTAATAAACTTGCACTGGGATTCCATTTTGCTAATGTGGTCGAGGCACCAATTTTTCACTTTATTTGACATTCTTAGATATAATTATTACTCAAATGAGAGAACTAAGTTTCTGTGTAGATCAGATCCAGATTTTTGAATTATGCACTGGACGAAAACCAATGAGCCTATCCTTTTTCTAGGTCAACCTCTAGGATCATCTAGTGGGATTTACTTTTTCTGAGTCAACCACTGAGATAAACAAATGGGACTATTCTTTTTCGAGTTAACCACTGGGATGAACCAGTGAAATTATTCTTTTTTGAGTCAACCATTGGGACAGTGGGACTATTTTTTATTTGAGTCAACCACTGGGAAGTGGGACTATTCATTTTCGAGTCAAAGTTAACCACTGAAATAGTAGGACTATCTTTTTTGATTGTCACATTTGGGTGCCCCAAGTCGACGTTCCTTAAATTTTGTGTATGTCTTTGAAGCTAGAGCGAAGTTTATTCTCATTCCTACTTTATCAATAAATAGAGATTAATTAAATTTTTACACATAATATAACTTCAAATGTACCACGTTCCAAGGTCTCTTCACAGGTTTGCTTTCCATGCTAGCTAAGCGATAAGCTCCATTGCTAAGCACCTCAGTAACTTGGAATGGACTTTCCTAGTTGGAACCAAGCTTGCCTTCCATTAGGTCTCTTCTTGCCCCCGTTAACTTCCTGAGGACAAAAGCTCTAGCTTTGAACTCTCGTGGCTTTACCTTCTATTTGAACTTCTTCCTCATTTCTTGTTGATATGATGCTAGCCTTGTTGCAGCTAATTCCCTATTCTCGTTGAGCAAATCCAAGCGGACACCCATTGCTTTGTCATTTTCACCTTGATCAAAGGCTACCATGCGAATAGTTTGCATGCTGACCTCCAATGGGATAACTGCTTCTATCCCATAAGCAAGAGAAAATTGAGTTTTTCCAGTAGATCTCCTTAGGGTAATTCTGTAAGTCCACAACACTGTTGGAAGCTCTTTAACCTATTTACCTTTAGCAGTCTCCAGATTCTTCTTGATGCTATTTAGAATAACTTTATTAGAAGCCTCTGCTTGTCCATTGCTTTGTGGGTAGGCAGGTGTTGAATAAACATTTTTGATCTCATATCTAGAACAGTATTCCTTAAACGGGGAGCTATCAAACTGTGTTCCATTGTTAGAAACAAGTGTCTTAGGGATGACATATCTTGTTATAATGTTCCTCCATATGAAACAAATGGTATATGCATCCTTGATGTGAGCCACAGGCTCTGCCTCTACCTACTTAGTAAAATAATCCATGTTGACTACTAGTCACTTTCTGTTTCCAGTAGTAGTGGGTAGTGGCCCAGTATATCAAGACCCCATTGAGTAGATGGCTATAGACTTGTGAGAGAACTGAGCTTCTGAGGTGGTTGATGAGGAACTAAAGCAAACTTCTAGAATTTCTTGTGTTTATGAACATAAGCTTCAACATTCCATCTAATTCTTGTCCATTAGTAGCCTTAGGTAATTGCCTTATGAGCCAATGATCTACCCCCAGTATGTGCCCCACAAGCCCCTTTATGTATTTTATAAAGAAAATTCTAACCTTATTAGGATGAACACAAAGATGATAGGGACCTCTAAAGGACTTTCTGTATAGCTTGTGGTCGAGGAACAACGAGAACCTTGTAGCTTTCATCCTCGGCTTCCTTACTAGTATCTTGTCCTCGGGGAGAATCCCATCCGTCAAGTAAGAGACAATTGAATCTATCCAAGAATGATCCAAATCAATGCAGGCCACCATTTCTCCCTTTATTACACATGGCCTCTCTAACACTTCAAAGAAAACAACGTCAGTCAGCCTAGTCCTCGGGGCTGCAACTAGCGTTGCTAAAGTATCAGCATGAGTATTATGATCATTTCCAATTAGCTCAATTCCATTAACATTAAAGCCTTACAATTTCTTCTTTGAGAAATCTGAATACTCAGCCATCCGTTCATTTCTTGCTACATACTCTCCCTTTAATTGGTTTGCCACCAACTGGGAATCGATCTTGATCAATACATTTCAAGGAAATAAGTGTTGAGCAATATCAAGTCCAGCCAGCAATGCCCATACTTAGCTTTATTGTTGGTCGCTTCGAATCCCCGTTTTATATCATATTCGATTGTCACCCCCTTAGGAGTCGTTAAGACCACACCTACCCCAGCACCTCTCCCGGACGAGGACTCATCCACTTCAATTTGCTATGATAGTGGAACTACTTCAGCTTCTGAGTTTATTTTTAGTTGCCATATCTCACGTATCTACTTGAAGACTGGGGGAGTAAATTCTGCTATAAAATCTACAAAGACTTATTTTCTTTATTGCTGTCCTTGGCAAAATCTTATGTTAAAAACTCTAACAGTTACTACCCATTTCACCGTTCTTCCTATGATGTTTGTCTTCTCCAAAAGTTGGCCAATTGGCTGATCAGTGACCGCTTGAATATATGAGCATCAAAATAATGTGACAACTTTTTGGATGCCACTATCAACGCCAATATGAACTTATCCAGGGGAAGATATTTCGTCTCTGCCGCCTGTAGAGTCTTACTCGCATAATAGATGAGTGGTCTGCCTTCCATCATTCTCTTTTAACAAAATAGTACTCACTGTTTGATCTGACACTGTTAAATAAAGTTGTAGGATGTCCCCTGGATTGGGAGCAATTGCCAGGTATTCTTTCAACTTCTCTAGTGCTCCATCAACTTCCTCATCCCAGGTTATTTTGTTTGTCTTCTTTAGTAACTTAAAGAATGGTGAGCACTTATCTGATACTCGGCTGATGAATCTATTAAGTACTGTGACCATCCCCATAAGTTTTTGAACTTCTTTCTTCGTACAAGGTAGAGCTATTACTTGAATAGCTCAGATCTAGTTAGGATTAGTTCAATTCCTTGTCTGGTGACCGAGTGGCCTAATAATTTTCCTGAACTGACACCAAAGGCACACTTGGCAGCATTGAGTTTCAACCTATATTTATTAAAATTGGAAAACATATGCTGTAAATGCTGAATGTGGGTCTCAGGCTCCTTGATTTTAACCACCATATCATCAACATAGACCGCTATTATCTTTCTGAAGTCCTCCTTGAATATCTTTGTCACCAATCGTTGGTAAGTGGCTCCAATATTGTTTAACCCAAAAGGTGTGACTTTATAGCAGTATATCCCCCTTAGGATGATGAACGAAGTCTACTCCTTATCTAGCTAGTGCATTGGGATCTAATGATACCTACTATATGTATCTAGAAAGGACATCCTCGAGCTTCTAACTGTTGAATCTACTAATTGATCAATCTTCGGTAATGGGAATGGACCTTTAGGATATGCTTTGTTTAAGTTCGTGTTGTTCAAGTCCGTGCAGTTAACACTGACTCTCCATTTTTCATTCTTCTTCTTAACGACTACTATGTTTGCCAGTTGTTTAGGGTATGAAACTTCCATAATTGCTTTAGCATCAAGCAGTCTGCTGACATCATTAATGACAACCTCCCTCATCAATGACAACTTCAGTATGCTGCAGAGCAGATCTTCTTGCCTTTTGAATTACGGGTTTCGCTTCTAAATTAACATTTTGCTTATGACTCATAACCTTAGGAGAAATACCTGGCATCTCTTGAGGTGTCTAGGCAAATGTACCAATGCTCTTTAGCCGCATTTCTATCAGTTCTAACTTCTCCTCGACTCCCAAATTGGACCCAATTAAATAGAACTTGTCATCCTCAGCTAGACCAATTTGGACTTTCTCCAGACTTTCAACAACCTTCTTCTTTAGATTACCTCCAAACATCATCGATCTTAGGGGTATCCTCAGGCATTTTTGTAATTTATACCTGTTCTAGCGGCGGCTTGGACTTCAAAATAACAGAAAGCACCTCTTAGATGCATGATCCGCCCTCATCTCTACCACCTCATCACTATATAGGAACTTGAGAACTTGGTGGTAAGTAGAAGGGACCACCTTTAGTATGTGAATCTAAGATCTTTTTACTATTGCATCGTAAGAAGGTGGTACATCTACCACTGTAAACTCTACTTCATACTCAAGTAGACTGACCCAAACAAGAATAATCACTCTCCCCAGTGGCCAAACTGGAATAGAATTGAAACCAATAAGTGGGCACTCAATTGGCTCTAAGTCATTCTCTGTGAGCCCTAGCTTTTTGAATAGACCAAGGAGCATAACTTCTGTGGAACTTCCTGCATCTACCAAGATTCTCTTCATATCTATTTCAAACATCTTCAATGTAATGATAAGTGCATCGTTGTGTGGTTGCTTCACCCCGTTGCTTTTATTTTCTAAGAATGATATTCCCTGAGCAGCCTCTCTTCTTAGGCATTTGCTTGGGGAACCCATTACCTTCAACACCCCATCTGCCTTCCCAACATATCGCTTATCTGCTCAGGGACAGGCGATAATATTCTGGTGGCAATGCTCTATGTGAATAACATAAATAATGGCTGGTCTCTGTACATCCCTTCTCGACTTGGCCCTAGGTAGGGATTGTGTACGTCATCTTCTTTCTTTTCATCTGGTTCCTCTCTTTTTCTTCCTTAGTCTCTTCACTAATCTTCCCTTGGAGCTTGGGGTTGATCAACTATTGCTCGCGCTTTCACCTCATCAATATACTCCTTCAGATGGCCCTCTTTCACCAGATCTTCCAAGAGATACTGTAAGGAATGACATGCCCTATATGGTGCCCCTTCTCTTGATGTTATGACCAATAATATCTATGGTTCTCCTTACTTTGAAGGTCAGGTAATTTCCTTGGCCACTTGTAATATAGCTTATCTTTAATTAAGGGAGTATTCTGAAGATTGGCTCTTTGAACAGCATGTTGATAGCTTCAAAGACAGACTTTCCAGCATCAGTGAACTCTCTCTTTCTTTCTCTCTGCTTTTGTCCCTTCAACTCGAATGACTTTGTTTCCTTTCTCCTTCTGGTCAGTAGGCTTTGTCTTGTTCTTTACTTTAGCATACTTCTCATTTTGGTGCATGAGGTCAGACATATTTGTCGCTGGCTTCTTTGTCAAGAAAAGCCAAAGTTTGTCTCCTTTTTGCAATCCAAGTTTGAAAGAGGTTACAGCTAGTTGTTTAGAGCAACCTTCTACCTCGTTGTATAACTCCATGTACCTTCAAGAATAATCCCTCAAACTTTTATTGTTCATCTTTTTCTTAGTAAGATGTATGTTAGCAATTTTTAGCTATTTAATGTTAGCCAAAATTTTGGTAATAAACTCCTCAACAAATTGCTTCTAGTTACTCGTAATCCTAGGGGGCAACTTGTGGAACCACTAAAGCGTAACGCCTCCCAGACTAGATGGAAATACTCAGCACATAAGCTTATTATTCTAGTTCCATAGTGTCATGGTCTGTAACGTGCCAGGGGCCCGATTTCCATCGTACGTTGTAAAATGGGGAGTCACAAACTTATTTCGGGGCTTAGGCTCAGTTATACCACTAGTGAACGGGGAAGCTGAAATCTTTCTCAACGCTGTCCTAGCCAACATCTGAGTGGATTGTTTTGAGCCTTCCCACTCCATGTGTTCTATCTTCACCGCTTCCTTGGCCTTCCCAAACTTCTGTGTTTTTGTGGGTGCTGTATCGTCACTGGATAAGCTTTTTTCCTCATCTCGCTCAATCTTCTGGCTCGAGTGCTTTCTTCTTGGAACATCCTCATTCAGTTGGGACTTTGAGGTCTTTTGTTTTTGTTGTTGCTGTTGAATAATATATATATGATATATATATTATTTTGAGAAAATAACAAATAATATAATAATGTATTATATTAAATTTGATAATAATAATAATAATTAATAAAATAGTGTATTTTATTAAATATTATTATTTTCTTATTATTGTCTCATTAGGGTTTCTCGCTAGTCTATATATAAATATAGACAGCTTTTTCTAGTTTTCTGAGTAGACGTCATTACGTCGTATCAGACTCACAGAGAAATTTTGCAGACCCAAAAGTGAGAGAGAAAAGAAAAATCGTGTTTTCTTGTGAGATTTTTCCTGCATGAATTGAATTCATGATTGAGTGCTAGCACACATCTCAATTTGTTGGGTGTTCGTTCGGGTGTGGATACCGTACAGGGTGCTTGCTATCTGCAGCATCTTACGATCTGCTCCGTCATCTGATTCGTAACTCCATTGAGAGGTAATTTTTTTTTTCTAAAATCCTTATGTGTTCAATTAATCGTTAAACAAATGGATCCTAGGTTGTTTAGGGTTTTATTTATTAATTGGCTGAAAAAAATGTTTTTAAGAAACCCTAAAACCCAATAGTGGTATCCGAGCAACTTGTGCGTTACGATTGAATTGAAATCGGTTTTATGTTGCATGTGATGCTATGAATTTGTTTTAAAATTCGATCAAATCGAATTCATTAGGATTAAATTTCGATCAGTTTTGAATTCGTTTTGGCGAATTAGTTGATCTGTTAATTTTATTCATAAAGAGCTTACAAAACAATATCGCGATTAATCAGATTAATTAAAATAGTTAAATTATATGGTAAGGCAATGTTGTAAATTGGATTGACGTAGGCTAGGAATCTGTGGGGTTATGGGATTGGGATGACAGAATTAAAATTAGGGTTCTTGAATAGAAACCGTATTCGTTGTGTGTGACACAACATGATACACAGACATGTTGATGACCGTGTAAGAATACACATTGTCTTGCCACGAATGTGCCCTGGGAATATAATGAATCCTAGACTGTCCAGAATCATGTCAATACATAGACATACATATTTCTTAGAAAATTTAAGGATGTTTGTATCAAGACCTGTGTACTATTAAGGATGTTTTTCTCGAGGTTTTTGAATGAATTTTACAAATATAATGAATTCCGCCGACGCTGCCCTATTGTATAGGCACTAATTAAATTTGCTTAACATAGAACACGCTTTCTATCATGTGTTTTGTGTTATGAGAATGTTACATGCGTGCCTTATGTTGAATGCATGGTGCATAGCATGGCCTTTTTAGTTTTATGTGATTGGCAGGTTTATTCTTGGTTTTGGGTTTCAGTTCGACCTGCGTGTCGATAGTTTGTTTTGGGCCTGCATGCCACCTTTTATTTTAACAACCTTGTTTTGGGTTTTAATTTGACATACGTGTCGATAATTTGTTTTTGGCCTGCGTGCCACTTTTTATTTTAACTAGTAATAGTACTAGGATAGAATATAGGTTGTTGTTGTAATGTACAACATGGAGACCGATGGTGGCAATCAAGAATATCCATATTAATGAATACAACCCAAGGAGATGATAGATCATCGGTTGATCTATACAGGTCAACCTTGTTTATGGGCCATGCTATGGCACTTTTATCTTTATGTTTTTATTTATATATACATGAGATGTCATATGTGAGATGTATGTGATGCATGTGCTGACCAAAGTCAGTCCTATATAGCAAATAAAATTAATTAAAATTTTAAAATCTTTCATATAGTATTAAGTCATAAAATTGCCTTTTATGGTTCGAATGTGCCTATCAAGGCTTAGATCGTCTAATTGTAGGTTCTGCCAAAGTAGGGTACAATAGACTATCCTAGTTAGGTAGGGTGGATAATGGTGCTATCCATATGTCGTAATGGTTAGACTTAAATAGGCTATCAAAACAGTTTTGGGCCTACAACATTAAATGGGATTAGTAGGCCAGGACATGTAATGCCAATCCCATAGCAAGAGTTACATATGATGTAATTGGAAAGGGTTTCCTACCTAAATAACTAAATTTTGAGTGTTATGCCACAGTTGACTCAATGTTTAGTGAAATATGGATCTTGACCCACTAAGAAACATCGAATGTTAAAAGGTTTCCAAATTAATATTAGAGGGTTATTAATTTGATAAAATAGTGGGAGCATGTAAAATGGATTGAATAAAGATAATTAACTTTGCATACCTCTATATGTAGATCATGGCAACAACAACACAACCTTGCGATCAATTCTTGACAAAGAAAAACTGAATGGCACAAACTTCCTTCACTGGTATCGAAACTTAAGAATTATTCTTAAGCATGAGAGGAAGTTATATGTGATTGATGAACCGATCCCTAATGAACCTGCTGATAATGCTCTAAGAGCCGAAAAGAATACTTATAGTAAGCACAAAGAAGACTCGTTGGATGTGACTTGCATCATGCTTGCTACTATGGATCCTGAGCTTCAGAAGCAAATGGAAGACATAGAGGCATACGATATGATCATACACCTCAAGGAAATGTTCCAAGAGCAAGCAAGACATGAGAGGTTTGCAGTCACAAAAGGATTAAATTCTTGTAAAATGGCTCTAGGTAGCTCTGTGAGTACACATGTACTTAAGCTGAAAAGTTGCATAGACAGGCTTGAGAAGCTTGGTACTTCAATTAGTAGAGAGTTGGCTACGGATCTGATCCTAGCCTCTTTACCTCCTAGCTATGATCATTTTGTGATTAATTATAACATGCACAAAATGGACAAGTCAATAATGGAGCTGCATGGAATGCTTAAGAATGTTGAACAGAATATTAAGACAAATAATAATGTTCTATTGGTTCAAAAGGGAAAGGGCAAAAAGAGGAATGCCAGTGACAAGGGCAAGGGCAAAGGAAAATGTGAGACCAAAGCTAAAAAACCAAGCCCCAGTCAAAGGCCAAGCCACCCAAGGAAGGAGTTTGTTTTTATGCAATGAACTAGGTCATTGGAAGAGAAATTGCAAACTATATTTGGAGGATTTGAAAAAAAAGAAGGGTAGTGAGACTACCGCTTCAAGTATATATGTTATACAAGTTAATTTATCTACTTCTACATCATGGGTATTAGATACTGGATATGGATTTCACATTTGTGTAAATGTGCAAGGTCTAAAGCAAAGTAGAAAATTGGCTCAAGGCGAAGTGGACCTACACGTTGCAAATAGAGCAAGGGTTGCTGCATTAGCCATAGGAACTTTTGAATTAACTCTGCCTTCTGGACTTATTTTAGTTTTAAATAATTGTTATTATGTGCCTGCTATGAGCAGCAACATTATTTCAGTTTCATCTTTGGATAAGGATGGTTTTAGATTTATTATTGAGAATAATACAATCTCCATCTATCATGGAGACATTTTTTATGATCTTGCTCATTTGATGAATGGTCTCTAAGTTCGAAACTTTGATGAATCTGATCATAAGTCCATTTATAATATTAATACCAAAAGGATCAAATCTAATAACTTGAATCCAACTTACTTCTGGTATTGTCGCTTAGGCCACATTAATAAGAAACGAATATCAAAGCTTCATCAAGATGGGCTTTTAGATTCATTTGATTTTGAATCATATGAATCATGTGAATCTTGTTTAATAGGTAAGATGACAAAGGCTCCTTTCATAGGACAAAGTGAGAGAGCTACTAACTTATTGGGCCTAATACATACTGATGTATGTGGACCATTAAGTTCACCTACTAGAGGAGGTTATTTGTACTTCATTACTTTTACTGATGACTTCATAGGTATGGATATGTATACCTAATGAGGCATAAATTTGAATCATTTGAAAAGTTCAAAATATTCAAAAATGAAGTGCAAAACCAGCTTGGTAAAATATTAAAACACTTCGATCAGATCAAGGTGGTGAATATTTAAGCAAAGATTTTTCTGACCATCTTAGGGATTGTGGGATAATCTCATAGTTGACCCCCTCCAAGAATACCACAATGGAATGGTGTTTCTGAAAGGAGAAATCGAACTTTATTAGATATGGTTTGATCAATGATGAGTCAAACAGATCTTCCAATATCCTTCTGGGGGTATGCCCTAGAAATTGCTGTGTTCATATCGAACAAGGTTCCATCAAAATCGATTGAAAAGACACCATACGAGTTATGTAATGGGAAATGTCCGAGTTTGTCTTTTCTAAAGACATGGGGCCGTGATGCTTATGTCAAACGTCAAGTGTCTGACAAGTTAGCACCCAAATCTGAAAAATGCTTCTTTGTGGGGTATCCTAAAGAAACAAAAGGATACTATTCTACAACCAATTTGAGAACAAAGTGTTTGTTGCTCGTAATGGTTATTTTCTAGAAAGGGAATTTGTCTCTAAAGGAACTAGTGGGAGTACAATTCAACTCGAAGAAGTTCAAGAACCACAAACTAGCACGGAACCCATGATGGACATTCAATTAGACTCGCAATTAGTTGCTGAGCCCGAACCACTAACTAAAGGCCCGCGTAGGTCTAGTAGAATTCGTCACGAGCCTGAGAGATATGGATTTCTCATTACTGACAATCACGATGTGATGCTCATGGACCAAGATGAACCCACGTCATACTAGGAAGCGATGAAGGGCCCCGACTTTGAGAAGTAGTTAATAGCCATGAAATCAAAAATGCAATCCATGTATGATAATCAAGTATGGACTTTGATTGATCCACCTGAAAGTGTTAAAACTATTGGGTGTAAATGGGTTTTCAAGAAGAAAACTGATATGGATAGAAAAGTGCATACCTACAAAGCACGACTAGTTGCAAAAGGCTTTAGACAAACTCATGGTATAGACTATGATAAAACCTTTTCACTTGTAGTCATGCTTAAGTCTGTTAGACTTCTTCTTGCCATAGCTGCGTATTATGACTACGAAATATGGCAAATGGATGTCAAAACAGCCTTTTTGAATGGAAACCTCGTTGAAGATATGTACATGACACAACCTAAGGGTTTTATCAATCCAGGGAATTCACATAAGGTATGTAAGCTTCAAAGATCCATTTATGGATTGAAGCAAGCATCTCAGAGTTGGAATCTTCGTTTTGATGAAGCAATCAAAGAGTTTGATTTCATCAAGAATGAATATGAACCTTGTGTTTACAAGAGAGTTAGTGGGAGCGCAATAGTTTTCCTAGTGCTTTTATGTAGATGACATATTGCTCATTGGAAACGATATTCCTATATTACAGAATGTCAAAACATGGTTAGGAAATTGTTTCTCAATGAAAGACTTAGGTAAGGCTGCCTATATTTTAGGTATCAAGATCTATAAAGATAGATCTAGCAGGATTATTAGCCAAACTACAAACCCAAATGAGAAGTTTGTCCTCATGCGAAACTGAGTTAAAGCTCCAATTGAAGCCATTGGAACCTATCAGTTGATTTTAGACACTGGAGTTCACTTAGATTAGTTTCAAACCCTTTATGTTCTTTCTATTTCTAGAAATTTAGGTTCATTGTCTAAACTTGATATATTTGCATATTCTTTCGAATTAGGAAATGGATGTTTCAGTTTGTTTAAACACAATCATTTTATTAGTTCTGGTATTCTTTGTGATGGTTTATGTAAATTGAAGCTCGATAACCTTTTTGCTAAAATCCAATTGACCATACATCATAATGTTGGTACTAAACATGATTTAGTAAATGAAAGTTTTGCTTACTTGTGGCAGAAACGTTTGGGTCATATATCCATGGAAAGAATAGAAAGATTGGGGAAAAATGAAATTCTACCAAGATTAGATTTCATTGATCTTGGCATTTGCATGGATTGTATTAAAGAAAAATATACAAATCACACAAGCAAGAAAGAAGCTACAAATAACACACAACTTCTTAAGATTATACACATTGATATATCTGGGCCTTATGATGTTCTATTTTTTGGTAGAGAAAAATATTTTATCACCTTTATTAATGATTTTTCATGTTACAACTATATCTGTTTGTTGCATGAAAAATCTCAATTAGTAAATGACTTAGAGGTGTTATTAATGAGGTTGAAAGATAATTAGATAGAAAGGTAAAAATTGTCAGATCCGACAAATGTGGTGAATATTATGGGAAATACACAAAATGAATTATTGCCTGGTCCGTTTGCTAAATTCCTTAAAAGACATGGCATATGCACAATGCTAGGTACATCATAACAAAATGGTGTTGTAGAAAGGCGTAATCTTACTTTAACGAATATGGTTAAGAGTATGCTAAGTTATTCATCTTTACTCTTATTTTTATGGATGGAAGCTTTAAAGAATGCTATGTATTTATTGAACAAGGTTCCTAGTAAGGTAGTTTGAAAGACTCTTTTTAAACTATAGACAGGAAGGAAACCCAATTTAAGACACTTACATGTTTGGAACTGTTTGACAGAAGTAAGAATTTATAATCCACATGACAAAAACTAGATTCAAGAACAACCACTGGTTTTTCCATTAGTTATCTAGAATAATCTAAAGGGTATAAATTTTACTATCCTAACTATAGTATTAGAATTGTTGAATCTGGAAATGCCAAGTCCATTGAAAATGACAAAAATAGTGAGAGTTTGGAATCACATAAAGTTAAAATCCAAGAAGTTAGGAAGAAAGTTCATTTACCTGTAACTTCTTCTAAGATTGTTATTCCTATAGTTATTGAATAGTTTAACAACTTTCAAGTACAACAAATGAATGATCAAACACCTCACAATGAATTCACTAAAAATGAACTCATAGTAGATGGACCACATAATTTAGCAGTGAAAAGGTCTCAAAGATAAAGAAGATTTGCAATTTCAAATGATTATGTGATTTACCTATAAGAGTTAGAATTTCACTTGGGAATTGATGAAGATCTAGTTTCATTTTCACAAGCTATAAAAAGTATTAATTCTACTAAATGGTTAGATGCCATGAAAGAAGAGTTAAAAATCAATGGATAACAATAAGGAGACCTTTTCACCAGTCTCTAAAAGGACTCATTTAGAATTATTATAGCATTAGTGGCCCATTATGACTTAGAGCTACATCAAATAGATGTGAAAATAGCTTTTATGAATGGGAACTTAGAAGAAGATGTTTACATAGCTCAACTTGAATGTTTTTAAGTTGAAGGAAAGGAGCACATGGTGTGTAAACTAAAAAAGTCAATATATAAACTTAAACAGGCCTCACGACAATGGTATCTCAAGTTCAACAATACTATCAATTCCTTTGGATTTAAGGAAAACAACATTGATCGGTGTATATATCTGAAAGTCAGTGAGAGCAAGTTTATATTTTTTTGTTCTGTATGTTGATGATATCTCGCTTGCTACTAATGATCTTGGCTTATTGCATAAGACTAAGAAATTTTTCTCTAAAAACTTTGAAATGAAGGATATGGGTAAGGCATTTTAGGTTATAGGAATTGAAATATTTCTTAATAAATCACAAGGGCTATTAGGTTTGTCTCAAAAAGCATGTAATAATAAATTTTAGAGAAGTTTGGAATGGAAAAATTCCTTGCAAGTATTGTTCCAATTCAAAAAAGAGATAAGTTTAGTCTTATACAATTTCTAAAGAATGAATTGGAATACACATAAATGGAAAAGATTCCTTATGCATCCATTGTTAGAAGCTTGATGTATGCGCAAATTTGTCCCCAGCCAGACATCAGTTTTGCCGTTGGAATGTTGGGCAGATATCAAATCAATCCATGAATGGATCACTGGAAGGTTGCAAAGAAAGTGTTAAGATACTTGCAAGGAGCAAAAGATCACAGGCTCACTTATAAGAGATCTAATCATCTTGAAGTGATACGATATTCAGATTCAGATTTTGCTGGGTGTGTTGATACCAGAAAATCCATATTTGGCTATTTTTTCTTTTTGGTTGGAGGAGCAATCTTATGAAAAATTGTAAAACAGTCTATTATTACTGCATCCACTATGGAGGCTGAGTTTGTGGCATGCTTTGAAGCCACAGTTCATGGATTATGGTTACGGAATTTTATTTCAGGACTTGAAATTGTTGACATTATTGCCAAGCGGGTGAAAATTTATTGTGATAACTCCACAACAATCTTCTTTTCTAAGAATGACAAGTACTCAAAGGTGCTAAACACGTGGAATTGAAGTACTTTGCCGTTAAAGAAGAAATTTAGAAACAAACGGTGTCAATTGAACATATTAGCACCAATCTTATAGTTATAAATCCATTAACAAAACGGATTGCCACCAAAGACATTTAATGAGCATGTTAAAAGAATAGACATTATGTGATGTAATTAAAGATGATGTTTTACGATATTTATGACTTTGACACTCTGAACTTACTTAAGTGTTTCTGTTCTTTCCTATTTTATTTAGTATACATGAATGAATTTTATGAATGATAGTAGGAATAGTATTCATTAGACATTATTATTGGACCGTTATTTAAACTTCTCCAATTATAGATCATGTTAAGTGGGAGTTAATGTTATAATACATAGAAGGAAATTTGTCGATATAATGATGTACAACCACCATAACTCTCATTGACTTTCACTTAATGATGACAATGAGGAAACCAATATAAGAAATGATCTAGTTTCTACTATGCACATTATGTTATATTATTAAATGATAACATCAAAATATGACACATGGGCCAAGTGGGAGAAAATTAGATTTATGTGACCCATGAGCCTATTTTATAGTGATATATTTATTTTAAATTATGATTATACTTAATAATTAAATATTGACTAAATTTTATTGGTCAGTTTTAGAGAAATTTCAGTTTTCTTAAACCACTCTTTGATGAATAATGATTATCATGAATATATTTTAAATAAAAAGATAAAGTCGGTTGGCCCTCTCTTTATTATATAATGCGTATCTTCCATCAGAATTTAATAAGGTTTAAGGGAAAAAGAAAGAGAGACACAATCTGTTTAATTAAAAGGCTCTCGCATAAAATTAGATGAAAGATTACACTATGAATTAAGATATGCATTCAATATTGTTAATTTTAAATGTGAAAATTATAATTTCAAAAAATTTGAGATTATCATTTGTACCAATTAAGATTTTGCACATCTTTAAATTTGCTTACACTACGTGACCCATTTGAGCTAGCTTGCCAGGGGCAAATTTACAATCACGCTACTTCTTGCAGACGCACCCAGGTTCCAATCAACTTTTAGAAATGTGCATTGATGACTTGTGATTATAAATCTCAAACTATTATTATAAAATGGATATATTTTGACATATATATATATATATATTATTTTTTAATCACATAGATTCTAAAATTAATATTTTAGACGAGCATTAGTGATGTTAGATATTTCAAATATATATATATATATATATAACTTATTTGGAATCTCAAATTTCACCAAAAAAAAAATCAAGGAACTGTAAATTTTTTTTTTTGGTAATTAAATTGTAAAATTTTAGATTGTAGTGTTTGATGTGTCCCTCTAAAATGTGAGAAAGTGAGAGGAAATTAAAGAAAGTGAGAAAATTAGAGAAAGTTGGAAAAAATTAAAAATTTTTAGTATTGAAAAAAAAAATAATTTAAAAAAAGATTAGAAAAAATTGGAACAAATTAGAAAAAATTAAAATTTTTAAAAAATTTTAACACTCCAAACACACATTAAATTTAAAAATAATTTATACTTTGATTTTGTTTTCTCTCTACAAATATCACGTCCAAACGTGACAATAATTCACCTCCAAGCCCACGCAGTGATGATATATTTTGGATGGTCTTGTAATTTAAATTTACTTTTTTTTTTATTACACTCTTATTACCTATATATTTATATATATAAAAATAATAGTCGAATTAGTTCAATGGACAGAATTACTTATTTTTTCTTTCCATTTTTATTGAATTTTTGGTCATTTCTTACGGAACACATTCTCTCACTCTTTATATATTTTTTGAATATATGTTTAAAAAAATTTAAAGTTAGCATTTTAAAAAATGTGAAAATATTTTTTATAAATAATAAATTTTACTTATTTATTAAATATTTTATGGTTGCCTATTAGATAAAGTCGTTTGAATTTTTTTTTATCTTAAAAAATGATATTTAGACTTTAATTTTCTTTATATAGTTCTTAAAAATAAGCATTTAAATTAAAAATTCAATTTTAATGTAAACAAAACTTAAAATTTTAAATTCATATACTTTTACACTATTTTGGTCAATTATATAATAAAGAAGCTTAAGAATTTAAATTTAGAATATTTTCAATATTTAAATTTGTTCAAGGATCAAAATTATTTTTCCCTCTTCACTTTGATTTTTTTTGGTCATTTCACATAAAAATGTACTCTCTCATCATTTTTATATTTTTTGAATATTATTTTAATATTTTTAAATTAATATTTTTAATGTGCATAAAACTTAGAAATTTTAAATAGATACTTTTCTGAAAGATAAATTTTAAATAGATACATACATATATTCAAAATACGTAAAAGATAATTACGATAGGTATAAAAAAAATAGTAAGACGAAATTAAAAAATAACGAACCTAAAAAGCTATTAAAATCCTAAAGAATATGCGAAGGGAAATTTCAGTTGATGTAAATACCAAAAAAGCCGTTGAAATCTTAAAGAAATATTGTCACTTATTTTATAAAATAGAAATAGATATATATAAGATAAAATAAAAATAGAAAAAAAAAGCCACTCTGAAAAAAAATTGAAATCAAAATAGAAAAAAGTAATTCTTAAAAAAAAAAAAAGACATACAGAAGGGGAAAACAGTAATAAACTTTAATTAAATAGGCAAAAGGTCAAAATTGAAAAAAAGATCTTTATCGTTATTCTTTAAAAAAAAATTCCATAAAAAATTGAAACTTAAGAAATAGGTTAAAAAAGGATGTCGAAGCCTAAAGGGTAACCACCACCCCCCCCCCCCAAAAGATCGAGAAGGTCAAAATGAAAATAAATCCATATTACGAGGGGCAAAACTGAAAATAAGCCCAAAAATGGACGTTGAATTCATATAAAAATAATAGTTTGGATGGACTAGTAATTTTAATTTTCATTTCAAAGCAAATGCATGGTTGTATTAATTGAGGAATTAATGGATTATTTAATTCTTCGTATCAATGGATTATGTAGACCTCACCTCATCCGTTTAGCTACGTTATCCTAAACAAGACAAAAAAAAAAAAAAAAAATCATCAATGCAGATCCATCCATGTCGAGTTACTGGCGCATTTATTTCACTCTCGATAAATTATGCATCAAAAGCAATATAGATATTTATGTATACACCAACCAATGCCACGCCGATGTGTTTGTGCATCTTCCACGCTTCAAGATTTGATAAATTAATTCGCTTTATCATAGGAACAAGGGTTTATTGCAACAAAAAATCTATAATATTGGTATTAGAAAGAAACCAATAAATGGTAACGGAAACAGTAAGAGTACATCATTTTCTTTTACCTAAGTCGTATTAGTAAATGGAAAAATTGACACGGTAAATAAATATTTAAAATTAAATATTCTGATTGAGTATAATTATCGTAAAAGAACAATAACCAGTATCATTAGATTTGGTATTGTTAAATTATTAATCACCGTATCACCTAAACGTTTAAATTGTTGGAACAGGTATGATTTTGTTATTTATCTTGATTTATTCTCTCTTAATATGTTTTCCAACGTTTGGCTAAATTGACAATAATTTTATTATTTATATTAATTTATTTTTTCTCAACACCTCCCCACATTTAGCTGGATTGATTTTTTTAATTTGAAGGGTTCAAGCATGTACTATTATTTTTTTTCTATTGCCGCAGTAAAGTTTAAACCTAGGCTTTTGTCTGATATACAATTCAAAACAAATTACAAGGTGTTAGATTTGCTAAAAAACACAAAAATACTCTAATTTTACTAATTTTTTCAACTTCTTCGAATCAAATTCTAACTGTCACTTTTACAAAAAATTTTTATTTTTTGTTTTTTCTGAACCATCAAAACACCACCTAAATAGAAGGAGAAAGGTTTATTTATTACCTATATATTTATATATATAAAAATAATAGTCGAATTAGTTCAATGGACAAAATTACTTATTTTTTCTTTCCATTTTTATTGAATTTTTGGTCATTTCTTACGGAACACATTCTCTCACTCTTTATATATTTTTTGAATATATGTTTAAAAAAATTTAAAGTTAGCATTTTTAAAAATGTGAAAATATTTTTTATAAATAATAAATTTTACTTATTTATTAAATATTTTATGGTTGCCTATTAGATAAAGTCGTTTGAATTTTTTTTATCTTAAAAAATGATATTTAGACTTTAATTTTCTTTATATAGTTCTTAAAAATAAGCATTTAAATTAAAAATTCAATTTTAATGTAAACAAAACTTAAAATTTTAAATTCATATACTTTTACACTATTTTGGTCAATTATATAATAAAGAAGCTCAAGAATTTAAATTTAGAATATTTTCAATATTTAAATTTGTTCAAGGATCAAAATTATTTTTCCCTCTTCACTTTGATTTTTTTTGGTCATTTCACATAAAAATGTACTCTCTCATCATTTTTATATTTTTTGAATATTATTTTAATATTTTTAAATTAATATTTTTAATGTGCATAAAACTTAGAAATTTTAAATAAATACTTTTCTGAAAGGTAAATTTTAAATAGATACATACATATATTCAAAATACGTAAAAGATAATTACGATAGATATAAAAAAATAGTAAGACAAAATTAAAAAATAATGAACCTAAAAAGCTATTAAAATCCTAAAGAATATGCGAAGGGAAATTTCAGTTGATATAAATACCAAAAAAGTCGTTGAAATCTTAAAGAAATATTGTCACTTATTTTATAAAATAGAAATAGATATATATAAGATAAAATAAAAATAGAAAAAAAAAGCCACTCTGAAATCAAAATAGAAAAAAAGTAATTCTTAAAAAAAAAAAAAAACATACAGAAGGGAAAACAGTAATAAACTTTAATTAAATAGGCAAAAGGTCAAAATCGAAAAAAAATGGGTTCAAAAAGGTCTTTATCGTTATTCTTTAAAAAAAATTCCAAAAAAAATTGAAACTTAAGAAATAGGTTAAAAAAAGGATGTTGAAACCTCAAGGGTAAAACCCCAAAAAAAAAAAAAAAAAAAAAAAAAAAAGGGATCGAGAAGGTCAAAATGAAAGTAAATCCATATTACGAGGGGCAAAACTGAAAAATAAGTCCAAAAATGGACGTTGAATTCATATAAAAATAATAGTTTGGATGGACTAGTAATTTTCATTTTCATTTCAAAGCTAATGCATGATTGTATTAATTGAAGAATTAATGGATTATTTAATTCTTCGTATCAATGGATTATATAGACCCCACCTCATCCGTTTAGCTACGTTATCCTAAACAAGACAAAAAAAAAAAAAAAAATCATCAATGCAGATCCATCCATGCCAAGTTACTGGCGCATTTATTTCACTCTCGATAAATTATGCATCAAAAGCAAATATAGATATTTATGTATACACCAACCAATGCCACGCCGATGTCTTTGTGCATCTTCCACGCTTCAACATTTGATAAATTAATTCGCTTTATTATAGGAACAAGGGTTTATTGCAACAAAAAATCTATAATATTGGTATTAGAAAGAAACCAATAAATGGTAACGGAAACAGTAAGAGTACATCATTTTTTTTTACCTAAGTCGTATTAGTAAATGGAAAAATTGACACGGTAAATAAATATTTAAAATTAAATATTCTGATTGAGTATAATTATCGTAAAAGAACAATAACCAGTATCATTAGATTTGGTATTGTTAAATTATTAATCACCGTATCACCTAAACGTTTAAATTGTTGGAACATGTATGATTTTGTTATTTATCTTGATTTATTTTCTCTTAATATGTTCTCCAACGTTTGGCTGAATTAGTAATAATTTTATTATTTATAGACTCTTGTTGTCCGATCTTTCCCTGGACTCAATGCAAGACGGAAGTTTCGTACATCGGACTGTCCTTTATTAATTTATTTTTTCTCAACACCTCCTCACATTTAGTTGGATTGATTTTTTTTTTAAGGTTTCAGACATGTACTATTATTATTTTTTTCTTTCGCCATAGTAAAGTTTGAACCTAGATTTTTGTCTGATATACAATTCAAAACAAATTAGGGGGTGTTTGATTTGCTAAAAAACACAAAAATACTCTAATTTTACTAATTTTTTCAACTTCTTCAAATCAAATTCTAACTCGTCACTTTTACACTAATTTTTTATTTTTTATTTTTTTTGAACCATCAAAACACCACCTAAATAGAAGTAGAAAGGTTTATTAGGATCTTGTGCAAGTTTGAAAAGCACTAATGAACCTTTCTGTTCACAGTTAGTTTTGAATTAGATCTTTTAATATGGTATTACAGTGGGATTTAGAAGAATAACTTAATCATAAATTTTTCACTTGTGCAGTTTTTGTACTTAATTCATTAACCTGACTTTCAAAAAAAAATTGGTAACTTCTCAAATTTGTTCGAATGTGGTCTTTATTACTAATCCAAATGGACACCACTCTAATTTTTAGAAACAATTTTATTTAAGATTGAAGAAAATTAATAAAATTAATAGAAATAAAAAATGAAAAAAAGCAAACCAAACGCGGTCATTGTCTCCAGCAACAAAATTAATGAATAGCCTGCAAATTGCTTGAAGGATCTGAGCTGTCATGTCTCGGAGCATTTGAGTTTGGCAAATGTTAGTGGGCAGTGAGAGGGGCCCTTTTCTGATAATTGAGGATGCATATCTTCATTAATTAAATTGTAGGCCCGCGGGCACAAGTTGGTGGAGAGACACGGGTGGGGCTAATCCGACCAGAGTTTCATTCCTACGGTTCCGCGAATGAAATTCATAGAAGTGACTCTTTGTTTTTCTCCATGGTTTTTGTTTCTTTGTGCAACTACACAACACTAAAAATTATTGGGTACTACTATTATTGTGTTATATTAATTTTAAAGCAAAATCAATTGGTGATTAATTTCATGTTTTTCTTTGATAAATTGATTTTTAATTAATAAATTTGAAAGTAAAATTTTACAAAAATACAAGACAAAGAGAACATAATTAGTTGTGATTAACAATAAATGATGAATTAAGTAGTAAAATTAGTTGAGCTACAAAAACTTTAAAATATATATACATAAAAATATATTCAAGTTTTAAGTTGACTAATACATTGCCAAAATATTTTTGGGCAAAAAAATTATATATATATAAGTGAAAGATTCACTCATTTACTCTGTGTTTGGAACATGAATTTGTGGAAGAAAATAAAAAGTGAAAGAAAATGATAGGAATTCAAAATCCTCCATTAGTTTCCCTTGCTCCACATTACTCTTTTTCATTTAGCAAACTAAAACTATTGTGGAGTAGGGGAAAATTAATGAAGTAGTGCAAATATCTTTAGTCAAAAGTCAAATTTATTTTTTTATTGAGTTAGAAAAATAAGATTAAAATGAATAACTATTTATCAACAAAATTTAAATTTTACTTGGTTAGGCGTATAAAAATTGTACAAATTATAAATTTTATTTATCTTTTATTTTTTCTTTTCCTCCACAAATCTATATTTTAAATGTAGGGGGTGTTTGGTTGGTCAAAATCGACCAAAAACCACTAACTTTTACCATTTTTTTAATACTTTTTTTACTCAAATTTCGTCACATATTATTTTTACATCAATTTTTTATATTTTTACTATACTTTTTGGCCAACAACACACTTCCACATCATAAGTAAATTAGGGAAGGTCAAATAATGTTGCACTCAATTCATTTACATGATAACATCGAGGTCAGCTCATTTAAATGATCGTAAATAAAAAAATATGCAAGAAACAAAGAATTTATTAAAATAGATCCATTCTTTCCTATTACATGATGTCTTTGATTTCAAAAACACTTAATTTGAGAGAGTACCACGAATATTACTAAAATTGTCAATTTGTTATTCATAGAGTAGGATGGGAGTTATTGAGGACATGATCGGATAATGCTCGCTTTCATGTGGCCCTCGAAAATCAACTTGAATTGATAGAGTGCTACACACAAATATTAACAAGTCATTGTAATGAGTCTAATTAATCTATGGTAGTGTCATTGTGCACATATCTAATTTTGGATGTGTGACATATAATTTTTAATGACATTTTATCTTTTAATATTTTTAAATTTAGATTTAGAAGAATGATCAGGTTAATGGTTTAATTGTCAAATCAGTTGAAATTGAACCATAACATCTTAGATAGATTCTATATAATACATTAATAAAAATTAAATATAAAAATAATTAAAAATTACCTAAAGATTTTAAACTTATTAAATATTTATTTTAATATCAACTCTTTACTTATATAAAGTCATTATCTATTAAATTCCACTTAACTAAAAAAATGTGATACGTAAACCATTAATAATTTATAATAATTTTCTTCTGTGAGAATAATCTTCCAATTTACAAGAAAAATAAAAACAATTAGACAAAAATTTCAATACATAAGAATTATTAAATGGATCAAACCATGAACAGCTATTACGAGTCATCGGTTCAATAGTAATTTTTAACAATTTAATTTAATTTTTTTTAACAATATATTTGACCTATGAACCAATCTATTTTTTAAACTGAATTACGGGTCGATCGGTTCAATCGTTTAAGTCATTACAGATTTTAAGATATTACTGTCTCTTGCTCTTGGGTGACGGCCGGGTGATGCCCCAAAAATGGGGATTAGCTCGAAGTTAATTCAAGTACAAATTCTTTTGGGCCTGCAAGTGATACTGGGTTGAGCACTCCCCTAGTAGGCGTGAACAAAATGATTGCCCTTCTCTCTCTCTCTCTCTCTCTCTCTCTCTCTCTCTCTCTCTCTCTCTCTCTCTCTCTCTCTCTCTCTCTCTCTCTCTCTCTCCCTTTGTCACGCGCGCGCACACACACACACACACACACGAATGAATTGTTGCTACCGAAGAGGAATGGATATTTGATCCGATCAAATCTGTTAAAAATTTATCTATAAATATTCTAATAGAATTGAAACGAATTTGTAATTAAGATTTAATAGTTATGCAAGTTTGAAATTTGCTTGTAGGGTATCTGTTATTAGGTACCTGTTTATACTTATAGAGTATTCGTTAAATACCCTTTTAATAAAGCATAATATAGTATATATATTTAAACAATTACAATTTTGTTCCCAAACTTAAAATTGTTAAACTTTTGGGCCTATATTTATTTGATGTGAATTATTGTCAAGTGATTTACATTTTGAAATGATAGTTAAATTATTAGTTTTATAAAGTCAAATATATAAATAATAGTAGTTAAATTATTAGTTTTGTAAATTTATTTAAATATATAATTAGTGGTAGTTAAATATTACTTTTATAAAGTCATTTGAATATATAATTAGTAATATTTAAATTATTACTTTTGTAAAGTGATTTGATATATAAGTATTGATTGAATTATGTGTACTATATTTTTTTTGTAATTTATTTAAATAAGATTTTTTTAAATTTTTGCTTGGCATGAAAAATAATAAAAATCTTGATAGAAAAAAATCTAAATTCATATTTATAAATATATTTATTGTGCGTTATAAAGAACATATACATCAGTTGTTTTAAAAAATCAATTTAGTATTTAGTAAGTCTTTTTAAACGGATATTTAATGAGTGCATGGAACAAGACAAGAAGGGTTTGAGATGGGATAAGTTTGGGATTCTAATTAATAAAATGAACATGTTTGAAATAGTAACATGCAGGCAAAAATAAATTAGTTTAATAATGATAATGACTAATTAGGTGGATACTCGACACATTTACATCCCTAGTTGCTACTATTTTTAATTTTAACTTTTCTCTCTCTCTCTCTCTTTAATTTATTTTAGCCTACTATTATAAGTACTTCATATAAATTAATCGATTTAGTACTAAAATTTAAATTAAACTAAAAGTTATCGGCTAAGTGAGTGTTTAGAGTGACAAAAAATTAATAAAAGTTGATAAAAGTTGTAGTTTCGTAATTCGTCTAGTGAAAAAAAAAAGTGAATAATTTTTAAAAATTTTAGTATTTTTTAATGAAACTTAGAGTTCCAAACCCCACCAAAAATATTTGGAAATCGTAACAAAATTATTGAAAAAGAAACTAAACTAAACTCAACCATCTTTTTTCGGTTTAGTTTCTCTCTCTCTCTCTCTCTCTCTTAAAATAACAAAAGTTCAAATACTTATAAGACACATTAATAGTTCTGTCAAATTAATACTCAACCTTTTATTGTTATGTAGAAATAGCTAAAAAATGTTTAAGGAAGGCAACTAAAAGTCAAGGCTACTAAAATTTTAAAGCATAAATAGCTTTTGAATTGTCTAACAAACTATAACCAATAGAATAAAAGGGCGTTTAGAGTAATAAAAGTGAGATAAATTGTAGGTTTATAATTCGTGTAGCGAGATAAAAAGTAAATAATTTTTAGACATTTTCAGAAATTTTCAGCGAATTTCATCGTGTCAAACAAGCTCTAAGTACTAAAAAAGGTAATGCTTCAACAATGATTCAGAATCTATAGCCTATCCTTGATTCCAAAAGTAGAATGGAACATAAAAACAAGTCTAGCAACTTAATATATAATATGCTTCAACAATTTAAAAAAAAAAAAAAGTAGAAGTTTACAAACAAGAACTAAGAAACCAAAGGAAATTTAACAGGAAATAGATGAGGAAAAAATAATAAATTTATCAAAAAAATGAATAAAAGAAAGAAGAATATGCAAGGTTCAAAAGTGTATTGTAACTAATGTGTGTCAACCTGGTTAAATCAAAACTCTAACTAATTTAATACCAGAGTTTCTTAAAAATAAAAAGAAATAAAGAAAAAATGAATTCAGAACTAAAGTTTCTTAATCAAATTTTTGAATTTTAGAAAATTTGCCTTAATTTCCCTAATCCATCAAACCCAATCCCCACCCCCTGACAATTTCTTCAAAATCTTTCAATAAATTTTAACAATGTTCCTAACTCATCAATCCTAACCCTAACCATGAGAATGGTTGAACGGTGTGTGTGATTTGGTGAGAGGTGGGCATTTGAGAGAGAGAGAGATTTGCCCAAGACTAACCCGCTTGGTTGCCCAACTTTGTTTTTTACCTATTTGATTAATCTCTAACATTTTGCACAAAAAGTTATAAATTTTACCACAAGTTGCCAAAAGCGAAGATTTTTATTAAACGCCTAAAAATTTTTAATAGCTAAAACTTATTAAAAGTTAAAAGAATTTTAGTTTACCAAATGGGCATAGGTAATAGGTTGTTGAAGGAAAAAATTGAAGACTAGAAAAATGAGATTATTTCCTTTGATTTAGGATAAGAAGCTGAAGAAAAGGAGGTTTTATAGCTTTGCTTGATTGTTTGTTCTAACTTCCAATCTCATATCTAAAACTTAAGTCTTAGACTCTTGAATGATAGAGAGATAATCTCTAAGAAGACAAAAAGAGAATGCTTTTGTCAGAAGATTTGAAGATGGAATATTAAAGAGACATAATTAATATATATACATACATATATAAATAATATGTTTGATGTACTGACCCGAGTTTAAGTTAATTTAATTAATATATATATATATATTTTATTATTCGGCAAATTTAATTCATTACTTAAATTTAATAATTTAAAATTTTACAATTTTACTTTGAGTTGTATTTAAAAAGGTTAATTTTTAATTACCTTTAAAAAGATTTTAAAAATTTCAGGGGAAAAATATAATTTTTTAGAGCTTAGGGGAGGATATGTAATTATTAAAATATATAAAAAAAAAACTACCGCCATATATATATATTGATATGTTTATGTTAAAAAAAAAAAAAAAACCCTAAGGCTACTGTACGGTGGTTTCGTGGATTGCTAACTTGCATTCCCTTCAATTTGCCAAATCAAAGGTAAGGGGTGGGCTTCTAATTCTTTATGTATATATGTATAGTTATGTATATAGTTAGATATGTAAAAATCTTAGGAAGTTTTTGATTCAATTGATTGTTTATTTTTTTTTATTCATAACCCTTGAGAAAGATTAATCTGAACGTGATTTGAAGTTGAATGATTAACTGAGTGCGCATATATATATATATATATATATATGTGAGTGTGTATGTACTATCTCATATGAATTACTGGTCCCAGGGCGATTTGATTAAATTGATTGTTTAGAATTTTCTTTTTCTTCCTCTCTTTAATTTATAAATCCTTGAGAATGATGGCTCTGGACGTGAATTTTGAAACTTGGACTATCAATTGAATACCTGTATGTGATATATATACATATTTTGTCCTCTAGTGATAAACAATCCAGAAAGTGACTTGCATAAATGTATATATATATTTTGTCATCTAGTGACGAAAACATCCAGAAAGTGACTAGTCTTTAATTCATAGTCAATGTGTGATGACAATTTGTTTTACATATTTTTTTTAAGTCCTTTTGATGTGATTGAGCGACACCTTTGTGAGAATTCTTTGTCCATTAATTTGTTTAGGAATTTTGTGAATATGCCGTGCTTAGAATTTGAAAAAAAATATTTTATGAGATACAAGAAATTAAGAAAAATATTATTTATTCATAGTCTTATATAAAAAATTGAAATAAAGGAAGAAATTATTTATGCAGATATAAAATAAAATTTAATGTAGTGTTTTGTTTGGGTTGAGCGATACTGAAAATATCGGGTATACGTACCCAAGGGTTAAAAGTCCTAAAACCCGCGCGGGAGTTGTAATCGAGTCCAGTCGGCTAGTAACCTAAGAACGATGTAGATGCTTAAGGGTGACATATTATATTCCTATGGTTTCGGCTTAGGAAGCAGGCACCGAAGGATGATATATAATAGTTGGGTCTTATTTCTATGGGACAACTAAACAGACACCGAAGAATGGTGTATATTGGTTGGGTCCTGTTTCTACGGGATAACCAAGCAACAGTACCTTAAAACCAATTGATTTTCTTTTGATGTGTTTTGTGGTGTTAATACATGATTATAGTGTAAGGAAGATAATTTAATTAATAGATGAATTAAAGTTTTTATTTGAGATTGTTGTTTGTGCAATGATGCTTCACTTAGTAGGATGTTAGGACATTATTGCGTTTATATTATTATTAGGGTTCCGAGCACACGTTGTATTAGTGCTCATCCCCTTACAGCTTGTGATGCAGGTAATGATTTTGAGATGCGTGTTGGACCTTCTGAGCATAGGAATCAGAATTTGATTTATTTTATTTACTCAGATTTAAACGTTTATAAGATTGCTTTAATAAATTGTAATAAACCACTATTTTTGAGGTGAAATTTATTTATTTTTATTTTATTTCTGGGAGATTATTTGGGATTAGCATTGGGGGTTGTAGTTTTATTTTGGAGCTTTGTTGCCTAGTTGATTTTGACTAAGGCATTTAATTAAATTTACATATAAGTTTATTTATTTAAAATTTTTTTATTTATATTCATTACTCCATAGTGTGTGTGTATGGCTTTGATGTGGGATAGGAAAAATTATTAAATGACGTTATATGTGTTCTTTTGTTCACATACTCAGGTTGTGGAATCCGGGGCGTGACAACTTGGTATTAGAGCCTAGGCTTAGAATACCTAGGGACAGTGGGTCTTTTATTTTTCTAGGTGCTATGTGTTTACATGACAGTTTATTTAATTGTGATATGTGAATTTGATATTTTGTTAGACTTAGATTGTTAAGAAGGTGTTAACCTTAGTATATTTTTGTGATTTTTAGAGAATGCCGTCACATGTAGTTACAGGTGTTAGAGATAGAAGTAGAGGCAGAGGCAAAGTTAGAGGCAGGGTCAAGGTTGTGGTCATGGTAGGGTTGAGGATTTCAGGCTGGGCAGGGCCACAAAGCTCCAATAGAGGAGGTTCTTGTTGTTGCAAGAGTGTCAAAGGAGTAGGGATCTTATGCTGGGATTGGAGCAGAGGTTCCATTAGGGGTGCCTCACGTGGCAGGGATGCAATCTGAAGCACCAAGTGTGTCATAGCTAGGAATAGTGGACCCTCAAATGTGGATGCAACAAATGGCTACAATATTTGCTGGGGAGTGCAGGCAAGTCAACCTACAGCTCCATATGAGAAGTTCAGGAGGATGAAGCCTCCCACCTACTCTGGTGTAGCAGATACTGAAGATGTTGAGAAATTCTTGCAGGAGAATGAAAAGATATTTGAGGTAATGCAGTTAAATGAAGACAAGACTAGAGTTATGTTTGCTACCTTTCAGTTAGAGGGAATTGCAGCGGATTGGTGGAATACTATGAAAGAGTCTCGTGGGGCATCTACACTTACTTGGGATGGTTTTAAGGAGCGTTTCAAAAATTACTTTTTACCTCAGTCTCTGAGAAATACCAAGCTTGACGAGTTTCTAAATTTGACTCAAGGGATAATAACTGTGCTAGAGTATGGGCATAAATTTACATCATTGGCCAAATATACTAAGGAGTTGGTGTCCACTGAATGCACCAAGTGTAGACGATTTGAGAAGGAATTGAGGCATACTGTCAGGGATCAGATAGTACCACTGGGGCTTAATGAATATGAGCCTTTGGTAGATCAAGTAATTGTAGTGGAAAAGAATTTGGCAGACACCAGGACATAAAATGAAGCTAAGCAAGCAAAGATTTAGCACCAGGAGAATAGACCCACTAAAAGACAGAGAGAAAATTTATGTGGGGCACAGACCCAGCAAGTGTAGCAGTAGAGTACAGCCCTAAGTCAGTCAGTAATAACAGGGGTTTTTGCACAAAGTCCTGTTATCTGTCATAACTACAGACAACCTGGGCATTGTTAGTTTAATTGTCCTTACAAAGGTATGTCAGGTGGATCTGAAAATAGAGCTAAGCTAAAGATTTGTTACACTTGTGGCCAACTGGGTCATGTACAGAGTCGTTATCTGCAGAGGCAAAGTAATGGCAGTACTATAAGACCTCCATAGCCAGCTCAATCAGTACAGAGTAATAGGCCAACAGGATCACAATCAGTGCAAACTCAGTTTCAAAAGAGTACTCAAGGTGGAGTACAACAGTATCAAATAGGTATTCCAGGTGGTCTTCAGCAATAGGGAATTCAGGGTGGATCTCAGCAAGGCCAAAATGAGGGTAGGCCACCAATAGCACCAACTTAAGGAGGAGTTTTTACTATAGCCCAGAATGATGGACGTGCAAAGCCTATAGTGACGATAGGTACCTTTCTCATTTATGCTACTAAATCTATAGTTCTGGTAGACATAAAAGCATTTCACTCATTTATTACTGTAGCATTTATGTTTGTATTGAATTTTTCTATAGATGAGTTGGTTCCACCACTCCAAGTTGAAACAACGATAGAAGGGCATTCTTCGTTGAATTGAGTATGTAGGGGTTGTGAAATTATTATCAGGGATGAGGTTTCAGGACGGGAGCACTTGTCAGTTTTTTATCTAATTGTGATAGACATGAAAAGTTTTGATGTAATTCTTGGCATGAAATGGCTGTCATTCTATCAAGCGATAATAGATTGTTCTAAGAGTCAGGTGACTTCATTTACCCCTAAAAGAGATCAAATGCGATTTTCTGGTGATTGCTATAGTCCTCAGCTCTTGCCTTCCTTTGATGGGCAAGGACAAGTGGACTTGTGTAGTTTATTTGCTTGTATAGGTTTAGAGGATGAGGACAGTGACAAAGTTAAGTTACCACGGGTCATTTGTGAATTTCCAGAAGTGTTTTAAGAAGATGTGGCTGGATTACCGCCTGAGCGGGAGGTAGAATTTGGGATTGATCTGATTCTTGGCACAGAACCTTTTTCTATAGCCCCGTATAGATTGGCACTTGTAGAGTTAGTGGAGTTAAAATCTCAGATAGAAGAGGTAAGCTCTAAAAGATTTATCCGTCTTAGCACTTCACCTTGGGGTGCACCTGCACTGTTTGCTACGAAAAGGATGGAACCCTCAGAATGTTTATAGACTATCGAAGGCTGAACCGAGTCACAATCAAGAATCGATATCCTTTACTGAGAATTGATTATTTATTCGATCGGCTGAAGGGTTCAGTAATTTTCTCCAAGATTGATTTGAGGTCTGGATATCATCAGTTAAAGGTGACACAGGAGGACATTCCTAAGATGGCATTTAGGACTCGGTATGGTCACTACAAGTTCTTAGTGATGCCGTTTGGACTGACCAATGCTCCTGTTGTGTTCATGGATTTGATGAACCAGGTGTTTAGTAGATACTTGGACAAGTTTGTAGTTGTGTTTATTGATGACATCCTAGTATATTCTCGATCAGAAGAGTAACACGAGGAGAACTTGAGAGTTGTACTCCAAACATTGAAGGACTACCAACTTTATGCTAAATTGAGTAAGTGTGAGTTCTGGCTCAACGAGGTAAAATTTCTTGGGCATGTTGTTTTTGGGAAATAAGTTGTAGTTGATCCATCTAAAATTGAGGTTGTCATGGATTGCCCAAGACCGCAGACGATTTTTGAGTTAGGAGCTTTCTAGGTTTGGTAGGGTGTTATCGAAGATTTGTTCGCGACTTATCAAGGTTAGCTGGGCCGATGACTAGGCTAACTTGAAATGAGGTTAAGTTTGTTTGGAATGAGAAGCGTGAGCATTCTTTTAAAGAATTAAAGAAGGGGTTAATTACTGCACCAGTGCTTGTGATTCCAGAGAGGGGATTGGGTTACGCAGTTTATTGTGATGCATCTAGAGAAGGTTTAGGCTGTGTACTAATGCAGGGTGATAGAGTAGTGGCTTATGGGTCTAGGCAGTTGAAGACTCACGAGCATAACTACCAGTGCATGATTTGGAGTTGGTAGCAGTTATCTATGCTGTAAAAAACTAGAGACATTATCTGTATAGTGAAAAATTTGAGGTGTTTTCTGATCACAAGAGCCTGAAATATCTTTTCACTTAGAAGGATTTGAATCGGAGGTAGAGAAGATGGATGGAGTACAGGGAGGATTATGATTTTGAACTCCAGTATCACCCAGGAAAGACAAATATCGTTGTTGATGCACTTAGTCAGAAGACTCGTGGTACTTTAGCAGGTCTTGTTGTGGGAGAGTGGGAAATGATGAGAAACCTTGGTGAGTTCGGTTTGGAGTTTCAGGAACATGAGGGTCATGCTATTTTGTGTGCCTTAGTTACTCAACCAATTCTATTGAGTCATATGATTGAGGCTCAGGGAACTGATGTTGAATTTGAGACTATTCGGGCTAAATTGCTGAGTTCTAGTAAGATGCCAGGATGTGTGATAGGTGCTGACAATGGTTTGAGGTATTAGGGGAGACTCTATGTGCCAAATTCGTGCTAGATGTATCACGACCTACGTCGTCAGTTCTTTAAGATAGGCATGAAGAAGGATGTGGCTGTATTTGTGAGTAAATGCCTTACTTGTCAACAAATTAAGGCTGAGCATCAGAAACCAACGAGTCTCTTGCAGTATTGCCAATGTCAGAATGGAAGTGGGAGAATGTTATGATGGATTTGTTTCTGGCTTGCCAAGGTCTTCTAAGGGTTATGATATTATTTGGGTGATAGTGGATAGGCTAACAAAGTCAGCTCACTTTTTGCCAATTTGATTGACTAACCCTATGAATGCCTTATCTAGACTATATGTTAAGGAATTTGTGAGGCTTCATGGAGCTCCTGTATCCATTATCTAAGACAGAGTTTCGCATTTTGCTTCTCAATTTTGGCAGAGTCTCCAAGTGGCCATACAGAAAAAGTTATTATTTAGTACTACTTTTCATCGTCAAACTGATGGGCAGTCAAAATGCACAATTCAGATTTTGGAATATATACTCAAGACATGTGTGCTTGATTTTCGTGGTAGTTGGGAGAACTATCTTTTTTTAATTGAATTTGCGTATAACAATAGCTACCAGTTGAGTATCAAGATGGCTCATTTTGATGCTTTGCATGGTAGGACATGTAGATCTTCTATCTGTTGGGTTGAGGTTGGAGAAACTACAATTATTGGACCTGAGTTTGTGTAGGAGACAACTGAGAAGGTCAAAGTGATTCGATAGAGACTCAAGATAGCACAGAGTCGCCAAAAGAGCTATGCTGATAAGAGGCAAAGACATTTGGAGCTTGAAGTAGGAGACCATATGTTTCTAAAAGTTTCACCATGGAAGGGTCAGTTTCGTTTTGGGCACAAAGGGAAGTTGTCCCTGAGGTATATTGGACCATTTGAAATTTTGGCTAGGGTTGGAGCGGTAGCTTATCGTTTTGTCTTGGCACTACAGCTTTCAAGAGTGCATGAGGTATTTCATGTGTCTATGCTCAAGAAATATAACCGAGGCCCTTCACATGTGTTAGACTAGATCGAGTTTAAGGTTGACTCAGATGTGACTTATGAGATGAAACCAATTAAAATTTTAGATTCTCGAGAGCAAGTGCTTCGAGGAAAGACTATTCCTTGGTTAGAGTGTTATGGAAGCACCATGGCATTAGGGAGTCGACTTGGGAGTGAGAGACAGAAATGAGGAGTAGGTATCCTGAGTTGTTTTCTTAAATTTTTCTTTTGTTTATCTCCTAAATTTTGAGGACGAAATTTTTGTAAGGGGGTAGGAAGTAATGACCTGAGTTTAATTTAATTTAATTAATATGTATATATTTTATTATTCAAAAAATTTAATTTGTTACTTAAATTTAATAATTTAAAATTTTACAATTTAACTTTGAGTTGTATTTAAAAAGGTTAATCTTTGGTTGCCTTTGAAAAGATTTTAAAAAATTTCAGGGGAAAGGTATAATTTTCTTAGAGCTTAGGGGAGGGTATGCAATTATTAAAATATATATAAAAAAAACTTCCGCCATATATATATATATATATATTGATATGTTTATGTTAAAAAAAAAAAACCCTAAGGCATCCGTATGGTGGTTTCGTGGATTGCTAACCTGCGTTCCCTTCAATTTACCGAATCAAAGGTAAAGAGTGGGCTTCTAATTCTTTATGTTTATATGTATAGTCATGTATATAGTTAGATATGTAAAAATCTCAAGAAGTTTTTGATTCAATTGATTGTTTAATTTTTTTTATTCATAACCCTTAAGAAAGATTGATCTGAATGTGATTTGAAGTTGAATGATTAACTGAGTGCGCATATATATATATATATGTGTGTGTGTGTGTGTGTGTGTGTGTGAGTGTGTGTGTTCTATCTCATACAAATTAATGGTCCCAGGACGATTTGATTACATTGATTGTTTAGAATTTTCTTTTTTTTTTTCTTTCTTTAATTTATAAATCCTTGAGAATAATGGCTCTGGACGTGACTTTTGAAACTTGGACTATCAATTGAATACCTATATGTGATATATATGCATATTTTGTCCTTTAGTGATAAACAAGGATTTTTTTTTTGTTTTACGGTTATTTAATTAAAATATTTGGTATCTATTGTCGATTTAAAAGTATTTGGGAGAGTGCGGTTAATGAAAGCGGAGTTTGAAAAAGCGTTTTCTGAATTGTAAACCAACCCTGCTCGAGTTGGCAGTTGTAAAGAAAACGCTATCTGAAGTAGCGTTTTCAGAAAGCGCCCTTTCGTGTAGCGTTTTCAAAAAGCGCTCTTTCATATAGCGTTTTCAGAAAACCTAAAAACGCTATTTCATATAGCGTTTTTCACTCTGCCAACCCACATTTTACATTACATTTATAAAAATCTAATTTTTTTTCTTGTTAACCTACCGAGTTACTGAAAACACCACTCAACATTTAAATTACATTTATATAAAGTAAAAGAAATTTAAGCTTAATAAGCTAAAAGCAATAATAAAAGAAACTTTTAAATAATATCCTAAACATATAACGAAATATAAAACAAAACTAACCTGTAAATGATATCAGAAAATCTATAAAGTAAAACTAAATTAAACTTTAAACGATATTACAAGATATGTAAAGAAATAAGATTGCAAGATTAATAAATAAAGTTATGAAGAATATATACATGAACTTTTGAATTGTATATCTTGTACAATGAATCTACAAAAGTCAAGATAAATAATGTCTACTCTGTCCCACAAGGAGGATGCCTCCTATTACGAGGAGGAAGAATCCTTCGCCCCTCCTGCGCCTGTGGCTGAGTCTGTGGTGCTGTAGGCTGCACCTGAGGTGGTGGGTCCTGAGGTAGCTCTAAATGGGATGGATCCTGACTCGGATCAAAACGAGCTCTAGGCCTCTTTCGGGTGTAGTGTATGAGAGGAAGAGGAAGAGGTGCTGTGATGTCCTGCGATGGCGATGCTATGGTAGTGGTAGGAACTGATGGCGTAGACTGCGACAGTGGTGACGGTGTAACATCCACGTCATCCATGACTATAGTGTAATCATCAATGCTCTCTAATGGATGATGTGGATCAGGAATCGGTGATGGTGGCCTGGCAGACACAGAAGGTGGCGCTCCTGGAGAACTGCAGGGTATGGCTCCTGCAGAAGTAGAGGGCATATCTCCTGCATAACTAGATGGTCCTGCTGCAGTAGATGATGATGGTCTGCCATCGGGGGAAGCTGATGAGGTCGCACTGCGTCCAGTCTCAGTCAATCGATACTCCTCATCTATGATTGCAATGGTCCTCCTCCCGATGCTCCTCATCATCTCAGCCAACTGACGAACCTCCTCCCAATCCCTACAACTGAGGATATCTATCGCTATCTGAGTAGCCCTCACAGCGGTATCCACCTATAAACGTATGAAGAACGATTAACATGTCAATTAATTAAACTGTATTGAAAACAAGAATAACAATTCATGACTCAATTGATAACGAGTCACTCACCAGTATAGTCGTCGTAGCTGCAACAGGCTGAGATCCGATTGGAGGCACAGGTCGCAGAGGTCCAATCGGTGTCCTGGTGATCGTCCGATACCATCGCATGTACGGATCATCCGCTGGCATCTGGCCTATAAATGGGTCTGCTGTGACCACTCTATTATGTCGATCCTCCCATGCAGTGATGTGCTCTCGGTGGTGGACATCCCAGCGAGTCCCCCCGCGACCTCGTCGATCAAGTGCATGCAATGCAAGGCTGGTGTCGCATGTGGCTGGCTCCTCCTGAATCATCCCAAACTGCCGCATGACCTGATCTGGAAAATACATCTCGACTACATCATAGCATATAAGGGGCACTCTAGCCCGCCAAATCGCCCGATCACGTGGTGGAATGGGAAGATCAGCTGGATATGGTTGCCACGCCATCTGTGCCTCGGTCATGATATCCAACTGATCTTTATAGCATCTGAGAGTACGGGAACTAGTCATCGTAAGTGGAGCCAGCCACCTACAGTGAGAAAAGATAGTATCAGTTGCAGTAATGCGTATGTTCGATAAAATAACAACCATAATAATAAGTGATTACTGTTCATACCTATAGCCATATGGGTCGGCTGGTAGTGGTGGGGGGTCGTGATGTGCGTCTGCAGCATGGGCTGGGTCAGCAGCTGCTATCCCCTCTGCAGGTGCGGCGTCCTGTATGGGTGCATCCTGGTCCGGAGGATCCATAGGTGCTGCAATCGGATCCGGCTGGCGGATCAGTGGTCGTACAAGGGATAATCGCTCCCATGCCCCAATCTGTAATATGACCAGTGGCCCTGAGATCTCCTTAGCCCCTGGCTGTGCTGCCCTACACATCTCTCGATACAACCACGCAAGTGTTGCGGACCCCCAGCTATATCGACCAACATGCTCCAGATGCTCCAACATCGGTAAGTACATCAGCTTAACCATATTCCCAGACTTGTCTGCCAGCAAGCCACCCCCAATCAACAACAACAACGTGGCCCGTGCATGCTGCCGCACAACCTCGTCATCTGCACCATCCGGTAGTCGTGTAAAATGTCGAGTCAACCAAGTGATCTGTAGGCGTGCTCCATGGATAGCAGCTGCAGGAGGGGCAATGCCTAATAACCTCTGTATGATGCCTATCCACTCTGGCACACTGTGCTCCTCGTCCATGCCAGTCACGGCAAATCCATCAACTGGAAGTCTGGTGATAACACTGATATCCTCAAGGGTGACTGTGCACTCCCCACAACGCAAGTGAAATGTATGTGTCTCGGGCCTCCATCGCTCAACTAGGGCCGTGAGGAGGGCGTGGTACAACTGAATGGAACCCATCCTGTAGAATCCATACACCCCTGCTCTCACCAAGTACTCGACCACCCTGGCATCTCTAGGTATGCGAGTGAAGTCACGCATCAACTGCTTACTGCTCCTGACTTTAAGGACTACCTCTTCTTGCAACGAGGACAAATAAGACGTTAGTAGAGATTACTTTAATCTAAACAATGTGTTTTACTAAAGAATGTGTTTTATAACATAAAAATGACTTCAATGTAAAGAACCTAAACAAGAGGTCAGTAATCGGTGGCATCTACATTATAAATTATAAACTTACCCCATCAGCCCATATCCGTGAAGATCTATGCGACCCCTGACGGTGCAACACTGATGGGTCCTCAGGTCCGGGTGAAAGCAAATCTGCGCGTGCGTTCATAATGACTGAACAACTACCTGTATATAGGACAATAAATTATATCAAAACATCACATGTAATGATAACATGGAAATAAAGTAAATATTAACTTGATAGGCTTTATACATAAATAAATTCTCATTCAAATTATTTGACAAATGTTGTACTAACATGCAAGTAAAGCAAATGTCAACTTCATTACACTTAAATAGCAAAAGTGTCAGTGACATTACGTTCACTTTAGTCATTAAATAACCTTGAAATATCCAACATAATACATCAGTATATTATCACTCTCGATACAACATGTTCTTTCGTGGCTACCCGGGAAGTTTGCCTGGGCACTTCCTCTTGTTATGACCCTCCTGACGGCAAATTCCACATCGAACTTTCGATGCGCTTTCACTTCTGTCCATCTCAGTCCGGATGCGGGTCGACATTGGCCTACCTTTTTGTCGCTTCAGACGCTGATTTGGGATAAAAAGCGGAGCATTTGGTGTTTCCCAATACTTTGGGTCATGCAGGGGCTTGAAGCGAGGAGCATAAATGTTGACATAAGTATCAATGGAGTATTCTTCTGCTAGCATTCCCATCCGATCATAGTGTCGCTCCTCGCAGACGGCAATTACATGTGAGCATGGAATCCTAAGTTGATTCCATTTACCGCATGTGCAAGTTTCCTCTTTCAGGTTCACAACTTGGACATTGCCTCCTCCGCTAACATGGCGGCCTGTGGTGATCTCATACACACCGTCAACTTGGTTGAACCGTACAATACGATGTGCGCGAGCACGGATTTGGAACTTCTCAACTAACTCTTGGACATTAGGAGAAAGTCGAAGTCCAGTCCCCTGGTAAGCCACTCCCACTGCATTCCTATCACTGAAATATGTCAAAACCTTGTAGAAAGTAAACTGAGCGCAAGCTGCAATTGGCAAAGATCTCGCACCCCGCATTACATTGTTGAAGCACTCAGAGATATTGGTGGTTTTGTTTCCATATCTGTGGCCCCCATCGTGAGACATAGTCCACTTCTCCCTAGGGATCTCATCGAGGTACTTCCACGCATCTGGGTTTAATTCTCTGATCGTTTGCATTATTGCCTCAAACTTACGAAGTTGAGGGGTTTTCGCCGCATTTGACATCAACTTAGTCAGTTAGACTCCGCCATGGTTCTTCTTAAAGTTTGCTTCCACATGGCGTATGCAAAACCGATCAGTGGCATTAGGCCATGCCCAACCTGAAGTAGGTGTATTAATTGCGGATACCAGGCTAGGATGCCGATCTGAAATAAGGCATAAGCCTGGTCTGTTTGGCACTACATGAACCCTCAAGTTGTGGAGAAACCAAAACCAACTGTCAAATGACTCCTCATCCACCACAGCAAAGGCAAGTGGGAAAATTTGCAGGTTTGCATCAACTCCCATTGCTATCAGAAGCTTACCTTTGTATTTCCCGTATAAGTGCGTGCCATCAACGCTCACGACAGGTCTACAGAATTTGAACCCTTCAATAGCTGGTTTGAAAGCCTAGAATACGTGCTGCAAGATTGCAGTACCCGGAGTACCTGATGGGTGGTACAAGTAGTTAACAACGGTACCAGGGTTGAATGTTTGGACTGCGTGCAGGAAGATTGGCAATTTACGGTACGATTCTTCCCAATTGCCAAAAATATTAGCAATTGCCTTCTGTTTTGCAGCCCACGCCTTATTGTACGAAATGTGATACTGATATTATTTGCTAACTATCACAGATATCATGCCGAGAGATATTGAAGGATCTTTCTTGACCATCTCCTCAATGTGAGACGCAACAAATTGGGCATCCAACTGCGAGGGATCCTGATTCATCCTGGCATAAACACAGGTATGTGGCCCAACGTAAACAGTTATCTGCCACTGTCCATGTTTCTTTAACTTAGTTGCACGCAGTCGCCAATTACACGATGTTCCTCCAAACATCTTGCACTTGATCATCCATCTCCGTCTATCAGACTCAACCGTCTGGTACTGTGTGTTGGTCCTCAGTGAGTACGTCTTCACAGCATTCACCAGATCAATTTTCTCATTGAATAGAACACCAGTGCGAGGTTCCTGACACGTGGGATCCCATTGTTTGCAAGTAAACCCTGATGTGGAGCAGGCAGTGATAACTTCAGGCAATGTTGTAAACGTTTGTGAATCAGGTTGATGAAACTCGGGTTCTACCACCTCCACCGCTGGCTGGGATACAGTGAAGCCCACCTCAAAATCCACACTGTCATCAAAATCCATCCCAACTTCTTCGTCATCTTCAGGATCCGCCATCATTTCCTCCATGCATGGCGACTCAGCTGATTGATTGTATTCCATTCGATGCTGGTGATCAGCTAGCTCTCTAACTGCATCCCACTGAGCAACATCTACAGGCACGTGGTTAGAAAGCTCCTCACTTGAAATGTTATGTTCTCCTCTTGAGCTAGCCACGAGAGCTAGATCTGTCTCGGGGATCAATGGTGCATGTATAGGCTGCTCAACTGATGTCATTTCATACTGTATGTACAAGTCAGTGTGAGACCAGTTCAACTTCTTGATTCCTTCCAGTAAAGTCCGAATTGAGTCATCGTCATCTAATCTAAGCCCCTGCGTGCGAACGGTACCTCCAAACGGATACGGGTTAGGACATATGATTTTAATGTTAACTCGGCCTTGTTGCACACCTAACACGGAGCACAACTTCGTGACTAACTCCTCGTAGCTTACACTCGGAAGCACCCGAATGCATCGCTCGTAGTCACGATCATATGATAATCCTTCTGACGTTGATACAATACTTCCCCCCCAATAACAAAAAAGTGACACATATTCTTCAGCCATGATACCTTCAATTACCAACAAAACAATAGGATTAGTTTATCACATATACGAGCCATGCTCAAGTAATCTCAATTATTGATAATTCAATCTTAAGCTTTCAGCCAAAAGGAGGATAAGTTTCATCTAGAACTTATAAAGAGAGAGCCTTAGCCCAATGCATGAATAAACAAAGCTATCCTTCAATTACCAACTGTTTCAGTTTCGGTTTTTTTTTTTTTATTTTCAGTTTTCGGTTTCGGTTTGGTTTCAGTTTTTTAATAGACATTAACCGTCGATTCGGTTAATTAACTGACTGAATTTATTATTAAGATAAGTTACATAATACATATTTAGTATATATTAATATATTATATGATATATATTTGTTTGGATATTAGTGTTTATATAATTCTAAATGCATGATTTTATTTGAGTAAATTAAAAATATAAAAATATATAATTCTAACTTAAATTTCGCACAATTATAGTTTCTAAAAAGTTAAACATTTCAAATTAAAGTACCATAATTTGTGATAATTTTTATAGTACTTATCAAAATTTAATTAAAAAGATATATATATATATATATATATATTAAAACACATGCAGTAACTGCTAGAGTCTTGAATTTTGAAAAAAAGTTAGAACTCATGAATTATCATAATTTTTTTAATTTGAATTTTCTATCCAAAGTTTTAACTAAATAAAAACTTAGGGTGAATTTGGTGTGCTGAAAATTAGAAAATTTTTTTGAAAATCTCTAAAACGCTTTAACATATTTTACGCTTATCGTATTTTATGAAATTTTTATAAATTTATATATATTTACATATTTTAACAAATCTTTACAAATCTCAATAATTTTTTTACAAACCTCGTTAACACTTTTGCAAATCTCATTAACTTTTTCTATAAATCTAAAAAATTTTTAATGATTTCAAAAAACTCTAACATAAAACTGTTTAAATGGCCCAAAAAACAAATCTTTGAACGAATTTTCTATTCGAAAAGCTAATGCAAAGACAACAAACAACACTATTTATCTCTGAAAAATATAAATTTAGTAATTATATTTTTCGTTATTTTTCGATGCTCTAAACATTCACTTAAGATTAATTTCATTTTGAGTGTTGCAAGTAGGTATTATGAATAGTGTATATATATATATTACAAACAGCCAATTAACCGGAAAGCAAGTGCATATACCTACATATATCTGTCAACCACAACTATAAAAGCAAAACAAATCAAATATTCAGATTCTATTTTTACTTTAATTGAAAAATATTCAAAAAAAATAATTCTAAACTACCTTTCCCGACCCCTTTCTCGGCTACCAGCACATTCATCCAAACACAACAAACCAAATCAACACAAAAAAATCCTACACTTTCTCGGCTACCAAACACAACAAACCAGCACATTCATCCAACACAATCAATCACAGCCACCACAATCAATATATTAAATTAAAATGATCAATCAAAATAAAAAATGTAACAAATCAATTGCAGCCACAAAGGCTGCCGCAGCATCCAAAAAAAAAACAAAAACTTACTTGAGTTTGTGGGTGGAGCTCGGTAGGTAGAGGTCGCCGGCGGTGAGAGCTCACAGACGAACGAGAGGCCGGTTGAGAGAGAGGAGGGTTGCTTCTTCAGCCTTGGGCGAGAGAGAGAGTAGAGCTCGGCCTGAGCGCATGACAGAGAGAAGGAAAGACAGACGGGTTCGAATGAGGGGGGAACTGGGTTTTAAGGTAACGTAGAAAACGCTATTTCATTGAGCATTTTCAGAAAGCGCTATTTCATATAGCGTTTTCAGAAAACGCCCTTTCATATAGCGTTTTTAGAAAGCGCCCTTTCATATAGCGTTTTCAGAAGGGTGAAAAAAATTCGATTCCGGGTTGAGTGAAATATGAAAACGCTTTTTCAAACTCTGTTTTCATTAACCGCACTCTCCCAAATACTTTTAAATCGACAATAGATACCAAATATTTTAATTAAATAACCGTAAAACAAAAAAAAAATCCGATAAACAATCCAGAAAGTGACTTGCATAAATGTATATATATATTTTGTCCTTTAGTGACAAAAACATCCAAAAAGTCATTAGTCTTTGATTTATAGTCAATGTGTGGTGACAATTTGTTTTACATATTTTTTTAAGTCCTTTTGATGTGATTGAACGGCACCTTTGTGAGAATTCTTTGTCCATTAATTTGTTTAGGAATTTTTTGAATATGCGATGCTTAAAATTTGAAAAAAAAAATTCATAAGATATAAGAAATTAAGAAAAATATTATTTATCATAGTCTTATATAAAAAATTGAAATAAAGGAAGAAATTATTTATACAGATATAAAATAAAATTTAATGTAGTGTTTTGTTTGGGTTGAGCAGTACTGAAAATATCGGGTATACGTATCAAAGGGTTGAAAGTCTCGAAACTCGTGCAGGAGTGGTAATCGAGTCCAGTAGGCTAGTAACTTACGAATGATGCAGATGCTTAAGGGTGGCATATTAAATTCCTATGGCTTCGACTTAGGAAGAAAACATCAAAGGATGGTGTATATTAGTTGGGTCCTGTTTCTGCGGGACAACTAAACAGACACCAAAGAATGGTGTATATTAGTTGGGTCCTATTTTTACGAGACAACCAAGTAGTAGTACCTTAAAACCAATTGATTTTCTTTTGACGTGTTTTGTGTTGTCAATACATGATTAAAGTGTAAGGAAGATAATTTAATTAATAGATGAATTAAATTTTTTTTATTTGAGATTGCTGTTTGTGCAATGATGTTTCACTTAGTAGCATGTTAGGACATTATTACATTTATATTATTATTAGGGTTCCGAGCACACGTGGTATTAGTGCTTATCCCCTTACAGCTTGTGATGCAGGTAATGATTTTGAGATACGTGCTGGACCTTCTAAGCATAGGAATTAGAATTTGATTTATTTTATTTACTCAGATTTAAATGTTTATAAGATTGCTTTAATAGATTGTAATAAACTTCTATTTGTGAAGTGAATATTTATTTATTTTTATTTTATTTCTGTGAGATTATTTGGGATTAGCATTGGAGGTTGTAGTTTTATTTTGGAGTTTTGTTGCCTAATTGGTTTTGACTAAGACATTTAATTAAATTTACATATAAGTTTATTTATTTAAAAATTTTTTTATTTATATTCATTACTCCATAGTGTGTGTGTATGGCTTTGATGTGGGAAAGGAAAAGTTATTAAATGACGTTATATGTGTTCTTTTGTTCACATACTCAGGTTATAGAATCCGGGGCATGACATTTAATGTTATACAAATAATACTGATTCTTAAATTGTATGTGAAATTGAATTGCTCGAATTTTAAAATTTTAAATTCGTAATTAAACCATCAATTTAGGGATGTTTGTGTTATAAGATTGATCTTTAGAGAAAAAAACACATAAGTAGTAGAGGAAGAGATGAAATGATAGAAAAAGATGAAGCTTCACCATCACTATTAATAGAGCTGCAAAGAGGTAATACATGTTTGAAGAACAAAAGTGAAGAGATGCCTTGTGTATACCCTCAAATCTACCAGAGTTTAGCTGAGATGAAGGGAGAAGATTGTGCCCCAGGCAATCTCAATCCAGACTTAGCACAAGTCTATCTCCAATGGCCCAGATCAAATGAGGTGACTGAAGTGGGGGTAGGTAGCTTTAATGATAAAAGTAAATAAGCTGGCCTTGGAATCATGGTTCAAAGTCACGGTTGTAGCATCGGCTAGAGAAATTTCAATGCAGTCGTGGTGTCGTGGCGTAGTGTCGAGCAATATATGACTTTTATCGCTTTTTAATTTTAAAAATTTTTAAAATTAATGAAAAAATTCTAAAAATTCTAAAGAATGAAATTAATGTATTACATAACCAAATATATAGTATTTGTTATATTAAATCTTAGATAAACTACTTATAACATGTGAACGAACTAATTTTGTATTATTCTTCATTATTGATAAACTATAAATGGTCAATATAACCACATGAACATACAAGTCAATCCAAATTTACATGAAAAATAGAAATTGCTAGATAACATCATTGAGCATTTTGCCTTTGACGCATTCCAAACCTGAAATTATAAATATAAAGTATTTAGCATATAAATATTTATTTGATTTATATTATAGATTATAAACAAATATGATATGATTACGGTGTTTTGAATACTTACTGTTTTCAATTAATGAGAATATGAGTGATGATAAAGTTGAAAATCATCACCATAGCTTGTGTCATATGGATGTGATGGGAAATATCTCGGAGCATAAGGATATAAAAATCCAAATTGAGCATTGTGAGACCCTGTTGGTTGAGATGAATGGCTAGATGAATTACAACTTGATAGGGGATGATCAACAAAGTCGGCATTATGTAGACAATAACCAAAACCTTAGTATCCAATACTGCTACTACTAGAAGATCTCTGATCACACCATCTCCGATTATAACTAGAAAAACTACCACTATTGGGTTCATCATGATGTCCCCTATGACTTCGATCATAGTAACCACTAGTACACATGCTAGTAGACTGCTCAATGCTTGAGGAACCACTATACTGATCGTATTCATAACTATTTCCCCCATAGGCCCTATACTGAAGATGACTTTGGCCTAAGTTCAAACTATGTAGTTGATCACCAATATTTGGATACTACTGACTATGGCCACGATGACTTCAATCAGAAAAATCATAACCACTATCAAATTCAGTAATTCTTAGCAAATATCGGTGTTCTCCTCCATTTCCGGTTAGTATTAATGATCGGTATCCTATGTGGCAAAATAATTTTTGATCCCTTGTGCCCATGACATACTAGTAGTTTACTGAGTATTATGATAACTACTACATCTACTAATACCACCACCACCACTATCTCTATCATTATCACCACTACCGTTGTCATTATCATCTTCATCGTCTTCGTCATCCTCATCACCACCACTGCCATCATTCTTATCAGCACTAGTTGCTAACTCGATTTGGTTAATTCCTTCATCCAACCGTGCTAAATCATTAGGCGGGAAAACCCTTCCTCTTTTTCACGGATCCACTCATTTAATATACCATCATCATGAAAAATATGATTCAAATCAATAAGATTATAATAATCCTCACTCTCCTAATGCGACATTAAATTCCTAACTCGAAGTTGCATGTTATAGTGCACATACACTAGCTTATGCAATTTTTTCATTGCCAACCAATTTCGGAGTTTTGAATGAAATATAGACCGTGTAATCCAATTTCTCTCACAACCCGATGATGAGCATGTTTGACTTAATACCCGAATGGCAATCCGTCTTAAATAAGGGGCTTTATCACTGTAGTTGTACCACCATTCAGCTTTATTATATTAAATATGATTGATTATAAAAAAAAAGAGCTACCAATTTAAATAAAACTTTATGTATATATCTCAATACGTGAAAGTGATTGGATTACTGTTTTTTTTAGTCAAAGCACTACCAAATTCTCCACATGCATCAACATAATTCTTAATCTACAAAAATTTACAATAATATTTCAATCTATTAACTATTAAATTAGCATCAAGTAATGATTAAAAATTAAATCTCTACAGATGTGCACCTCATTCATAGCTTTTACTTGATTTTTCAAATTTAGCTATAGCTTTTACTTGGTTTTTCAAATTTGGCTATTGGCTGTAACTTCTTAATAACTGCCTTTAATCCAAGCCTAACCTTGGGATGATTGAAAAATATTTTGAAATATTGAAAATAAATTTTAAATTTTTTACTTGCAACATGTAAGTTTCTATGCAATTGACTTTCCCATCTGTGATCAATTATATTTCAAAATTTTTTCCAATCTTTAACTGTGGTCTCAATTGCTTGTTTTGCTCTGTCCATGGCCTCATAAATAATTGAGTGTTGGCTTTTTATCTTGATCAACAATTTTTAACACTCTAACAAGTGGCTCTATAACAGTTATAGCCTTTTGTACCTTCCTCAAAAAGCTATCATTTAAGATCAAATTATACACTTTGGCAGCTATTTTTCTTTAGCTTTTATCACGAGTAAATTTAATCCACTGATCTGATGTGCAAACCTTTTTCAAATCTTGTTGATGGCGAATGAGACTTTCACGTGCAATTAATTCTGTAGCAAATCTTGTTATTCCTAGCCTTAGGAGATCTTTACCCTTTGAGTATTCTTTCATTAAAATTACAACCTTCTCCATCAACCTTTGACCTGTTACCTTAAAATTGGCCTCATTATCTGTGACTATTTGAACAATATTTTCTTCCCCAATTTCTTTAATAACCTTATCTATTAACAAAAAGATATATTCTGCAGTTTTAATCTTTCTAGTGGTGTCAATTGAAGAATAATAAATCATTTGTCTTTCACAATAAATCATAAAATTGGTAATTAGGAATTTATTACGTGAAGTCCATCCGTCACATATGATTGTGCAACCATACTCAGACCCTTTGGCCTTCAATGAACTAAGGCATGAATTTATCTCCTCTTCATCTTCATTCAAATAAACATTTTCAATTTGACATCTTGTTGGATCTTTAACACCTTGTCTTGTTTCAGCTATAGTATTAATCATACCTTGGTAGTATGGACCACTATTAGTAGCATTAAATAGGATTACATTGTAGTAGAAGAATTTTCAAATAGTCTTTTCTACTTTTTTTTTACATTCTCTTTCGAGAATATTCTCATTATAAATTTTTGAATTGACTTAGATTTGAACATAAAAGGGTCAATGGGAGCTCTATACTTTCCCTGATACTAAAAGATCTCTTTGGGGCACGATCAAATTAAGGAGCATTGGGCCTTGAAGTGGTGCGAAATGAAAATTTTGATGGACCACTGCCACTAGAGATTAAATGTTGTCTTCTATCTTCTTGAAATATCATGTCACGACTTTCTCTCATTGTGCGTTTCATTTGGTTCATTTCTAATTCAGTTAAATCATCATAACCATAGCCACTATGACCACTATTATCCTTATCCTCATCCTCATCAACAAGATCGACGTCTACACGGTCATAATAGTGTTCATCCCGCAGACTTTGCACTATTTATTATTTCTTTCTTTTTTCTTTCATGGCCTTGGCTTGTTGAGCTTCTTTCAAATGTTGATTTAAAAATCTAACAACTTCAGTCAAAGTTTTTGTACAAGACTCCACATTTCCCTTTACTCTACCAATGTGTTCTTTCAATCTAGTAATACCACCATGTACAACCTTTCGACAATAATTACAAACTTCCTTTTATCACTGTCTAAAGACTATCCATGCTCCTAAACAATATTTCTTTCTTTTGATGGCATTCTATGCATCACATAAAATATTTAAAAAAATAAATAATTGTATTAGTCACAATAATTAATTAGTTGCTATTTAAAATTATTGAGTAATAATGTATTATATTTTATAGGTATATACGTGTGGAGTATAAATATTTTCTTAGTATAAAATCTTATATTAATTAAGAAAGTTAATATAGTCAAATATTTATAATAATATATTGTATATATTTGCATATTTTTCATTATTTAATTATTCATTCTAATTATTGTTTAAAACTAATAAAAATAAAATATTATATTAAAATTAGACTAATCTTAATTGTATATATATTTTTAGTAAATAATATTTGCTACTATTTAGATTATATGTAATTAATTTTTATTTTTTTTGCAACTAAAATCCAACATATATAACAATTATTTTTTTTTTATGTTTGTTGTTCTTGTATATTTGGCAAAAAATAATATTATTGTGAGAGTAATTTTTAAAAGGAAAAAATTAGTTTTTAAGAATCTCAATTAATTAATTTGAATTAAGAAAAAATTATTTGTAATTTTTAACATACATAAATTATTTAAAAATAATAAAAAAATATATTATTTTTATTTTGAGTTGTGTATTTTGATGTAGATACTAAATACATAAAACCAAAGATAAAAAAACGAAGAGCTGCCATAATTTTTTGGAGTACATTAATAAAATAAATATACGTAAAAAAAAGAAATGGAAAAAAATGAATAGTTACCATAATTATTTGAGTAGATAAATATAATAATTGGTATTCCATAGATTGAAAAAAAAAAATAGGAAAGAAACTTCTATTGCTGTAAACTAAAAAATGAAGAGTTGCCATAATTGTTTTTAGTACATCAATATAATGATTTACTTTTCATAAATTAAAAAAAAAAAACCTTTTGTTACTTATATACTTCAAAAAAAATAATAGAATAATTAAAGCTAGACATACATATTACATATGTTTAAAAAAAAGTCACAGAAGTAACAGAATAATTAAAAATAAACCTACAGATTACATGTACTTGAAACATTTAAAGCTAACATATACTTATTAAAACATAAAAAATGTAACAGAAACTATGAAAAGTAAAACCTATGGTACCTATCTATACTTAAAATATAAAAAGTAATAGAATAAGAAAAATAAAACTTACAGATAGTCGTAATGAAGAGAGCCGGCGACGAACAAAGGTGACGAAACTCCAGTGGCGATTATTGGCGAGGATTGACAGTGGCGAGGGTACTCTTTTGTTTATATTTTCTGTTTGCTCTTCAAATTTATAATTTTTTCAAGTTTATTCCCTTTTTTTATACTCATCCACCAAACTCTGTTTTCTTTCCCTATATCTCTTTGCATTAGGTTAACCTTCTCAGAAAGATGTTCATCTATTACCGAGAAGGTTTGGTTTTCTCACGAGTTGCATTTATCTCACTCACCAACTCTGCTTTGACCGAGATAGCGCTAATATCTCGGGATATCTTGGTCGTCAGAAGATGTTTTGGTGATATCTCAGGATATTTAGGCCTCAAAAAGGTTTTCTGGTGATATCTCAGTCGAGTAAAGGTGTTCCAGAGATTTTATTTGATTTGACCTGAAATCTCGGCACGACCGGCAATGAATCCGAGTCGAGATGCTGAGATCTCGGCTATCTCAGATGAGATTTTGAAACCTACTTTATATACAATTTAGAAGCTTCCAGAGTAAGTTGGTGAAGTGAAGGGTCGACATAAAACATGTGCATATACATCTAAGCTCATCCAGGTCAACATTCAGGTGGGTTATTGGTAGGCTGAAGGTTGGAGCATGTATCAAGCTGAAGAGTGGCCCGAAGCCAAGTCCAGTCCATTCCTTTTTTGTCATAAAGGCTTAATCATAATTGGGTTAACAGTAGGCCAATTGAACCTCCACTGGGTTGTTGAGTGTGAGCAATTAGTTAGTAGATAATTGGTTAGTTAAACTAGGTTAGTTAAAAGCAATTAAGTTAACCCCGGTTAGGGATCAACTGCGGTTAATTATTTGTTACAATTCAGGAACTATAAAAGCCTTTTAATAAAAGTGATAAAGTAGAAAAAAATTATTTAGAGATAATTTCTCTCTTTTTAGAGATTTTTGTGTCCTCGAAATACTATTTTTTACCCAACCTTCTTTGCCATTGTTACCATAGGTAAGGGCAAGACTAAGAAAGGTACAAGGCTGCTATAATTGGTATCAGAGCAGTTGGATCCAGCCATGACAAATACCAGGTCTGCAGCACAACAAAACCAACAAGATCAGAAGACTTAGGAACAATTTAAGCAGTTAATGAAAATGATGGATGCAGTAAGTAAAAGGTTGAAAAGATTAGAGGACATATCTCATCAATTGCATTCCAATACTATTGCAATCTAGAAGAATCAGGGCGATGACAATGGTGCAAGATCCACCAAGAATTAGGAAAGTAGTGGGCACATTCTACTCCAAAATTGTAGACAAACTAAGAAGTCACTAATAATGGATTCAGTGGAATCCAAGTCAAATCAGTAAGGCTGAATTCTCAGGAGAAAATTCATCTGAGTGGCTTTAGAAGGCCAACCAATTTTTTAAGCACGATAGAAGTCCTGAGGCTCAGAAATTGGAGGTTGTTTTTATGCACATGGAAGGTAAGTCATTGATATGGTTCTAAGATTTGATAAGTTCTGTTATGGTAATAAGTTGGAGAAAATTTTGTGATGCTATACGGATTCAATTTGGGAAGAATGCATATGAAGATCCAATGGATCAATTGATCAAGTTGAAACCAACCTCCACAATTGAAGATTTTAAGACTAAATTTGAAAGCATTTCCAATAGGGTTAAGGGATTAATTGAAAAACATAAATTTAATATTTTTTTAACTAGGTTAAGATAGGAAATAAGGTACTCAGTTCGTATATTTAATTCTGAGAATTTAACAAAGGTATTTGGCCAGCCATGTTGCAATAAGAAAACCTTTTGACTTTTAAAAGGCAGTAAAATAGAACTGGAATAGGGAACTTCCCTAATTTTAGTGTGAAAAATAATATTGGGATAAATCCTAATAGAAATTCTGATTGGAAGCCCCCTTGAGTATTCATTCTCAAGATAATGAGAAAGTGCCTAACGTTAGTAATGCAAATATGGTGAGTAAACTGCCTATTCAGAAGCTTAGTCCTATAGAAGTTGAAGATAGGGAAAAAAAAAAAAAAAAAAGGGGGTTGCGTTTCAATTGTGATGAGAAATAGCAAAGGAACCATGTGTGCAAAAACCCTAAATTGTTTGTATTGGAATAAGTTCTTTTAGGAAAAGATGAATGAAAGAATAGTACAGATATTGATGAGGAAAAAATGTGCAATGATGAGATCACAAAACTGGAGATAACTCTCCATGTTATCACTGGGACCCCTAGCCAAAAACCTTAAGACTACTATCATGTATCAAAGGGAGATAGTGGGCGGTTTTAGTATACTTTGGGAGTACACAACTTCATGGATCCACAAATAGCTAAGTGCTACAAACTAAAAGTGAGGAAAAGTAGTCCTTTAGCAATAAGGGTAGCTAATGGGGAGGCACTTAAATGTGTAAGGGAATGCAGTTAGGTTAAAGTTAGCATGTAAGGTAGTGTTTTCTTAATGAATTTTTTGTTACTTCCATTGGTTGGTTGTGATTTAGTTTTGGGCGTGCAATGGTTAAAGACTTTAGGGCCCATTACTTTTGATTTTTCATCCCTTCTCATGATTTTTCAAAAAAAAAAAAAAAATCAGCAAGTCAGTATTAGGAGGTTATAGGAGAATGATCAATTTGTTGAGAATGGTGAATTACAGCAACTAAAAGGATCAGTGATTAAATGGTTTTTCCTGTAATTATTCTATATGATTACTAATCATTCTATTGAAATGCAGCTACCACAGTTAGTTGAGGTAGTTTCAAGTATTCAGAAGGTGCTATAAAAGTTCAAGTAGGTTTTTGATGAACCAAAAGGGCCTCCACTAATAAGGGGCTACGAGCATCAAATTGTCTTATAAGAGGGCACACAACCCATTTTCACTAGACCATACAGGTATCCTCATTTCCAAAAGGAGGAAATAGAGAAAATGGTAAAGGATTTACTGGAATCTAGGTTAATTTAACCTAGTCAGTCCCCATTTTCTTAACTAGTCATTTTGGTAAAAAAAGGTTGATAGGACTTGGAGGCTGTGTGTGAATTATATGGTTTTGAACCAAGCCACTATTAAAGATAAATACGCAATTCTAGTTGTAGTTGAATTATTGGGTGAACTTAATCATGCTTCTATTTGTTCTAAATTGGATCTAAGATCTGGTTATCATCATATTAGGATATCCTAAAGGGATGTTGCTAAAATAGCCTTCAACACACACTCAGGGCACTATGAGTTTCCAGTCATGACCTTTTGACTGACAAATGGCTAACAACCTTTCAACAATTAATGAATGACATTTTTAGGCCATATTTAAGGAGATTTATTTTGGTTATTTTTGGTGATATCTTGATTTATAGTAGATCTATTGATGAGCATGCAAAATATCTAGATCTAGCTTTACAATAGAGTGTGATGCATCAAGTTTTGGGGTAGGTGCAATGTTAATGCAAGATAAAAGACCTATTTTTTTTTCAGCCAGGCATTGAAAGGGAGAACTCTACTGATGTCTACTTATGAAAAGGAGTTATATGCACTAATTCAGGCTGTTAAAAAGTGAAGACTATATTTGGGGCCAGTTTTTATAATCAAGATTGATCATCATAGCCTTAAAGTTTTTGTTAGAGCAATGTATTGGAATCCTACACAACAAAAATGGATTTCAAAATTGTTGAGTTATAATTTTATCATTAAGTATAAGCAAGGAGTGGATAATAGGGTAGCAGATGCCTTCTCAAGATTACATGAAAATGATAACACCACTAATGTTCATATGGTGTGTTGTCCTATTTCTATTATAGGTCCCACTACCATACTGTTTGAGGATGTGAAAGTAGTGTATGAACAAAACAATAAGGTTCAGACTATCGTGCGCCAAATTTAGCAAGAAACAATAACAAGTCTCAAGTATTAAATGCAGTAAGCATGCTGTTTAATAAAAAGAGGCTACATAAACCAAACCATAAAGGTATGGCTATATGCTTGCTCGATTCCAATGTATTAATATTGGCTCGATCCCAAGTGCAGGGTGTCTATTGAAGCACAATAACCGGTGAAAACTGGATTGTGTCCACAGAGAGCCTTAACAAAAATCAATGAACAGACAATTCTTGGAAAAAGTTTTAGACAAATTTTAACCCCACAATGAATGATAGATAATGAAATTGGTTTTAGCAATGGTTGTTTGGATAAAATTTTTTTAGAAAACAATTTAAAGAAAACCTTGGATCCAAGACAAGCTCGTAGTGATTAACAATAAATTCCAAGAAATCAATTACTCAATCCACACCTAAAAAGGGTAGATCAGAAGATATTCTATATATAAAACCACCTGGAACAATCCAAATCTGATTTGAATGAAGTTTAAAAACAAAAATCTGTTTAATAATTCAAATCAAACACCTTATATGCATAGCCTATAGATCTCACTTATAAATTCTAAGAATAGAAATCACCATACAAATTCAAGAGAAATGCATAATAATTCTAAGTAGAAATCCATAGGTAACAACCATAAACCATACAAAATTGGAGTTCAACTGAAATCTCAACTCAAAAACAATTATCAATTCAAATCAAACATAGATTGTTAACACATGAGATTTCAACATTAAGCACATTACCTTGGAATTTTTGCAAATCAACTATGAGACTTGCCTTGAATCCAAGAGAGAAGTCTACTAACACATAATGAAAGGAGAAAACAGTAGAAAATGAATTGATTCCATTCATAAAACTGAAATTCTACTACAAAGATTCAATGAATTGAAGATGGATACACTTTTTCTCTCAATAAAAGGAAATCTTCAACTGAAAGGAATGTGTGTATCTGGTTACAAACGACCTCACTCGTATATATGGAATATAACATAAGAAAGTACATAAATGCCCCTTTCTCAAAAACTGAATTGCAGAATCCTCATATTGCAGGTTAGTTCAAACAAGTGTTCGAACAGACTGATGGTTCCAACAAGGGTTCGAACCAAGTTCTAGGACTTAGTCAATTTCACTCCAGTTGGACTTGCACAGCTTCTGTTGATTGAACCAGTGTTTGAACAAGGTTGGTTCGAACCAAGGTTCAAACCAAAATTCCATACTCAGAAAATTTTAAGCTTCTGATGCTTGTCACTGCTCTGTTGATTGAACCAAGGTTCGAACCACATGTGGTTCGAACAAAGGTTCAAACAACATTGCCTTAGTCAATTTCTTCACTTCTTGGTATGCACCAGCTTCTGTTGTGCTAACCAAGGTTCGAACAACCTGTGGTTCGAACAAAGGTTCGAACCACTTTCTCCACACTTAGCTAATTTTTATTGCTGATTCTTCTAGTGTGCCTTCTATGGTTAGAACATTGGTTTGAACAATAGGTGGTTCGAACATGTGTTCAAACCACTTTCTTGATTTCTTCCATTCGAGTCCAACTTTAGCCATTTTAGTCCCAAACACCTGCAATTCACAAAAAATCCTCATAAATGCATTTAAAAACACTTTCTCATCTTTTAGAATATAAATCTACCCAACAAGCCACAAATCAAGGTTTACGATTGTACTTTTCATAGTACAATCACACCCTTTAACTTGAGATTTCGTAGGCCCTAGCCAATTAGCGCAACAAGAAGTCACTTCTCAGTCTTTAACCTAATTCAACGTTGCCCATGATATCTTAATGCAAATTCTTTTGACTTTTCAAGTTCAACTCCCCAAGACAATTAAAAGTTAACAAGGAACTTCATAGGTGCAACACTCTATTCATGGTATGGTCTTGAAATATGAATCAATTCATCATGCTCATAATTCCTCACTAGAACATCGATCTAACTCAATGATGCACAAAAATTCTCTAAAGTCTTGACTTCAATCTTCACAAGGCATACTTTCTTCAACAAATTGAGAATTGGGTGAGACACTCTTGGAAGATTCTGTCATAAAGAGTAAGTGTACAACAAATTCTAGTAAGAACCTTCCTTAAGTCAAAACGATAAAATTCAATGAATATTTGACTTGGTGTAGCTCAATGAAAGGAATAATCTATAGCAATGAAAATCTTGAACTATTTCACATTGAGAACTTCAAATTCAACCCATTTGACACCTTAGATCCATTAGGTCTTTATTAGGTTGTAATGGGGCTAAGGGGTTAAATATGGGACGAAGAAAGGAAAGGGGTATTCCAAAATGTGCCTTAGTTGTGTAAATTCATCCCTCTCTTCACAATCTTACTCCATTCTCCTTTCTATTTTCCCTCATCTTTTTTTTTTTTTTTTTACAATCCCAAAATGTGAATTCTCACAAAAATCAATGAGATTTTTTTTAATATATTTTTTAAATACTTAAAGATAAAAGACATATTCTTGTATCACTCTTCTCTCTCTTTTCTTTTTTTTTTTTTTTATCAACCTCCATTCTCTCAAAAACTATCACTTCCCTTGGCTCACCTTACCTCCCTCAAGCTTATACACTACTAAAGTACTTAGGTAGGTTGTCAATATCTTGCAAAGGTTAGGGTATTGTTCAAGGCTCCAAAAGAATCATGCACTCATGGCTCAACTTGGCTCCTAAGGAAAATTAATTGAGAAGGAAAAGTCAAAAAGCCTCAATCAAATGCAAGGATGGCCTACTTCACTTCCAAGGGTTCAATTGAGTTGACTCACCCATTCCAATGTTCATAGTCCAAGTTGATGTGCTTCACATGCTTATGGATTCAAAACAAACAATTAGAGCTACTGAAAGAATATAGATATGAAAAACATATGAGATTAATTTCAATCACTCAACCAAGAAAGCTAAAGGCTCAAATCCCACAAGGCTAGTCTTCACTTATTAGAGAATAAATGTATACATTTCTTGAGTCAAACTTATGTCCCAAGAGCTCATACTCACACAATTCCTTAATGTAAAATTTAGTTCCACATAACTTCAAAAGTGTTGAAATTATGAACTCTATGTTGACATTCAATACTTAAAGGATAAATCATAAGAAATTCTCAAAAATGAGCATCAATCAATCATGTACATGCTTTGAATCAAGTTATGAACTAAAAATAAACTTCATTCCATTCATTCTAATTCAAGTCTCACAAAAGTTCATATTAAGCTTTTAGCAACAAAACATGTCAGTGATTACATCAAAAGTTCAACAAAAGTCAAAAAGTCCTAAAACAAAGCAACAAAACTAACTAAAGTCAAAAGTACTACAACTCCTAACTTAGTGACAAAAAAAAAAATAGCTCCTATGATCTAAGAGTCAAGAGGAGGGTCTTCGGATGGCACTGATGAAGTATCACTGGTTGTAGAAGAAAGCAGCATCTCCAGCTTAGCCTCAATGGCTGCAATCTTCTTCCCTTGGCTTTGGAGTTCTTGCTTGATAAAGCACTGGTCATCTTTGATCTTCCCAAGCTTAACCTTCACCTCATCCCATTTTTTATGCATCTTTTCCATGAATTCTTCAGTAGTAGTTCCCTCATTTTATTTCTTATGACTTGCACTCCTTTCATGAGAAGACGCAGTGATTGGTCCCAAGGGTTTTGCAACTTGCTCACCAAGCTCAGAAGTGACTTTCTGTTTGCACACATACTTGGTAATAAACCCAACAAATGGTAGTCCACCAGCTCATTTCCTTATCTTAAACATGGCAGCAATGTTGTCCTAAATGAACTGCCCTAACTCCATTCTCAAGCCCTTATCAATGGCATACAGAAGTAACCCCCCTTCATAGCTGATCTCAAAAGTATTCAGAACCGGGTTAAGTTGAGAACAAGCCAGAAAATGCAATGAATTAAACTTGGGAGTTGGTCTGTTCTTTGCTAGCTTTTTCTTATGACCCCATTCTGTATTTGGTTTTCCTGTCAAAACCCTTGCTAGATCATCCTTCTCTGGTGCCTCTTCTTCTGACAATGGAAATTGAGGATGCTTTTTGATTAGTATGCATTGTTGTATAATTTTATATCTAATGAGCATGCTAATTATGCAATTGTGCTTGTTATTTTATTGGTTAGATTTTAGCTTAATTATCCCATTTCCATGCACTCTTGTTATTGGTGTGTTTCAGGTGATATAATTTGGTGTTTTAGCTTGAAATAACACTAAGAGTATAGGTGAGGAGGAGCCAAAGCAAGCTGGAGTAAGAAAGTGCAAGAACATGCTTTGGTGTCTTTTGGGGCATTTCACCGAACACTTGGCACACATGGAGAAAACAGCTTGATGACAAAAAGGCAGACATTTCCAATGACTTCCAAGACTTCCTCAATGTCCCAAGTGCCATCCCAAGGAATAGAATCAGTTACCATGGCTCCTAAGGAGAAGGAGACAGTCCGAAGTTCAAGATGGTTGAACTGGTGTGAAGCTGAAGTTCCAGCTTGACACCCTGTCAGTATTTTGACCATATCTTTTCACTCACAACTCCGATTCACCTGATTCTTCTTGGTTGGAAAGAAGACTCGAAGAGCTACAACTTTTATGTTTTAGCTGAAGCCTGAATCAATCGTCTTTTAGGTCAAAATCGCGTTGGAAGTTGAGGACAGAAAGTTGTCAGAAGAAAGAGACGACTTCAAGCAGAATTTGGGGAATCAAGGTTCTGTGATCCAGACCCCCACCCAAATTGTCCGGACCACAGTGAGCTTGTTTGGCTGAAATTGTGGAGATGACCATTTTGTGGTCTGGATCCCCTTCCAGACGGTCCGGACCACAGTAGCCGAGCATACGTGGGATTAATTCTCACATTTTAGGGTCTCTTTACAACCCTTTTATAAACCTTGTAAACGGCTGAACTAGGGGAACTTCTTTTTCATATTTTTCAGATTCTTTGAGAGTTTTAGAATAGTTTTTTTAGGGAGTTCTCAATTACTCGTGTTGTTTATGGAGATGTTCGATGCTGGATTATTCATTGTTGCAGTAGTTATTTATTATTTTCTTCCAGAACCATTTTCCATGCAAGTTTGATTTTGTTTCGTTCCTTAATAATATGTTTTGTTTGTTTCAATTAATAGATCAATTGATTACGTGCATGTTTATTGCTTTCGTTTCATTTAAAATAATGCTAGCGTAAAACCCTAGTTCTTGATTCAACGAATCAAGGAAGGGTAGTTCATGAAAACACTATGGGATGTTAGTAGGCCCTTTCGCATGAGTTGCGAAAGCTCATGCGTAGGAATCTACTGTTTTTTTAAACCTATTTTAACTTGTTTCGAAAACATTCAAAAATGAAAACCTTTAACCATATTCACTGAAATCATTAGTATGGGTTTTCGATTACAATCGTTTAACTATTTTTTAACAAATTAAAAAGAGGATTTGAGTTCACTTCTGATTTTATTTGTTTGAAAAGCTTTCGAAAACAATAGTTTTTAACCATATTCGTTTGAAATCACTGGTACTAACTTTTGGATTTACAATATTCTCAATATTTTTGAACAAACCCTTAATTCAGATTTGAACCCAATCATCCCATAGTAAAGTAGTGAACTACCTGGACTTGAAAGTTGAATCAAGAACCTCTTTAATATCATGTTTGTTATTTAATTTAATTTCCGAGTTAATCAATTTGCTTTGAAATTTAATTTTATTACATTTTAATTTAATATCACAATTCCTTCATTTCATCTTTCTTAACCCAGCCATTCTCAGACATCTTATAAATTCAAAATTAGCTTAAATTAATTTAGGTTCACCTACTAACTAAAAGAACAAGTCTAGAGCTTTTAATAAAGCCCTCCCTGTGGATTCGACCTCGAACTCACTGATTTTAAAACTACGACTGCCCTCTTGCACTTGAGAGGTAGAACCTAAATACATTTCAGGGTCGGTCAACTTTTCATCCTTTAAACCAAAGAACTTCCTAATGTCCTTAGGATAGATCTTAAAGTACACCCCTCTCACCTTGGTTACTATGTAGTCCTTCTTCTCATATTGAATATCAGTCATATTAGCATAAAATTCTTGCACAATAGGGACTACAGCTACCCCTCTGTACTATGCCCATTTCTCCCAACCTCTTACTTCAAAATTTTGTTTCAACTTGAATTCTTCTGTTTGAAAGTGACTTAAGTTCATTCCCCTCTCCATTATCACTGATCTCTTGCCCCAATACTTGCCAAAGTCTCTTTGTGCTCGGGCACTTGAGAACCTGAAATTATCATAAGGTTCATTTCCTTTTTCTCTCTCATTCTCGGGCTCCTCATTCAATTCTTCAATCATTTTCATGATGGCAGGTTCTGATTGAGATTCTGGATGGGTCATTGGTGTAGGCTCAGGAGTGCTTTGGGTTTGGGTCTACTCTGTAGGTGGATTGGTAGTGGGTTGAGGTGTTTCTGTTGAAGCTGTGTCAGGTTGATTGCTAGGTAGGTCAGTGGCAGTGGGCTGGGTTGAATCAGGATTTTGAATTCTAGCCTTTTTCTGAGTAGGTTCAACACTTCCTTTTGATTTGGACCCATTCCCCTTACTCTTCTTCTTTTTCTCATAAACCTTCTTTGGTGGGTCCATTTTTAAATATTTTCCAAAAATCAATTTGAATTTCTCTGGCACTAGTTCAAAAACTGTCACTGCCACCCCAAAATTCACCAATTGAAATTATCAACAAAATAAAGCAAGCTCACAACTCCTTACAAAACCAATTCCATTCAACACATTCAATCAATTCTATCCTCAATTAATCAAAAACCCCAATACCCAATGCAATTACTTAGTAGAATTGACCAAAGCTGGAAACCCTACCTCAATTTGTTACTCAAAGCTAAGTTGAGCTGCCAAAATCCAATCCCTAATCCCTCATGAGCTTAATCAAGGATGGTGGTTATGATTTGATGAACCCTTTTTGATCGGAACGAAGCTTGGAAATGAATGCTTTCAGTCGACTCACTTTTGTTCGGACCCTCGACAGAACCTCAGCAAAATGAGCCCTTAAAATTTCTATGGTGTCCTATTTATAGGCTGTCAGGATTGCCCGATGGTTCGAACACTAGTTCGAACAAACTGCCTTCTCTCAGTTGGTTCGAACAAAATGCTAGTTTGAACATTAGTTCGAATAGACTCTTCTTAACCCTTTGTTCAAACATGTGTTCGAAACAATGTACATCAGTAATCCTGCATCAATTCAACTCAGCTCTGAATCCTACCTCCTCTTACAAAAGTTCATAAGAACAAAATTGAATTGTCACTAAGACTAAGACTCTCTAAACCACTATTTACTAAAAGAATTTAACAAAAAATACTCAAATTTCCTAAAATTAACCAAAAATTTCCAAAAATTTTTAAAATTTCCAAAATTTTCTGAATTTTCTAATTTCAATTTTTTTTTCAAACATTGATGCTCAGGGTAAATCATGTTATGCAACATCAATCCAATACACCAATCACAATCATGAAAATGGTTGCCTTCCCCCCCAACTTAAATTGAACATTGTCCCCAATGTGGAAATATGCAATCAAATCATCGTGAATATGGGAAGAAAGTTACCTTAGTCAATCAAATCCTTTGCAAAAATACCTAAATTGATGCGCATAAATAATATCACCTGAATTGAATCCCCTTCATTGCTTCCCCCCAACTTGGATGACACTGTCAAGCTAAATTCATCAAAGCTCACAAAGATTATTAGGAAAGCAAATAAGGAAACCCAAATCATGAATGATAATTCAATAAAATAAAAGAAAAAGAAATGCAAACCTAAACACTACTCCTAATCTACTTTTATTCATTGATCCAAAAATTTTCAATCATTTAAATGGAGGTGGGTCCTCCAACTCCCAAGTTCCACCTTGGCCACAAAATTTTCAAGATACAGTTTCAAACGATGGCCATTCACTTGCAAAACTTGCCCATCCACAGGGTTTTCAATCTCATATGCTCCAAATTCATTCATAGACTTGATAATGTAAAGTCCAACCCATCTTGATCTCAACTTCCCAGGAAAAAAGTGTAACCTAGAGTCATACAAAAGAACTTTCTGACCTACATGCAACTCTTTTTGCAAAATTTTCAAATCATGCAACCTTTTTATAGTGATCTTGGAGGCCTTTGAGTTCTCATAAGCATCATGCCTAATTTCCTCTAATTCATTCAGTTGCAACTTCCTTTGAATGCCTGACTCATCTATGTTCTCATTGAATTGTCTTATGGCCCAGTATGCCTTGTGCTCCATCTCCACAGGCAAGTGAGAAGCCTTCCCACAAACCAACCTATAGGGAGACATACCTAAAAAGGTCTTATATGCTGTTCTGTATGCCTATAGTGCATCTATTAATCTCAAAGACCAATCATTTCTAGTTGGGTTCACAGTTTTCTTAATTATCCTTTTTATCTCCCTATTGGCTAATTCAGCTTGACTACTAGTTTGGGGATGATAGGCTGTTCCCACCTTGTGAACTACCCCATATTTTCTCATCAACAAACCTATAGGTCTATTGCAAAAATGTGTCCCTCTGTCACTAATCATTGCCCTTGGCATACCAAATCAAGAAAACACATTCTCCTTTAAAAACTTGATCACTATTCGGTGGTCATTTGTTCTAGTGGGAATGGCCTCTACCCATTTAGACACATAATCCACGGCCACCAAAATGTATTCATATCCAAATGAATTCAAAAATGGCCCCATAAAATCTATTCCCCAACAATCAAATATATCTAAGACATATATGGGGTGCAAAGGCATCATATTCCTCCTAGTTAGGCCTCCAAGCCTCTGACATTTATCACACGCAAGGCAAAAAGCATGAACATCCTTAAACATGGTAGGCCAATACAATCTATATTGTAAGATCATGGCCACAGTTTTTTTGGCTAAAACGTGACCACCACATGCCAAGGTATGATAAAATCTCATCACACTCTGAAACTCACTATCAGGAATACCCCTCCTAATGACTTGGTCTGGACAGTACTTGAAAAGATAAAGTTGATCCCGGAAAAAGAATTTCACATTCCTAAAGAATTTCTTCCTATCCAGTAAAGTCCAATGAGAGGGTATCATGCTTGAAGCCAAATAATTTGCTATGTCAGCATACTAAGAAACCTGGAAAGACTCAATGGTAGACACAAGAAGTAGCTTCTCATCTGGAAAGGTCTCATTAATGGGAGGATCATAAGCTGTCAAGTTCTGTTGAGGAAGTCTACAAAGATGATCAGCTACCACATTTTCTACCCCTCATTTATCCCTAATCTCTAAATCAAACTCCTGAAATAGTAAAATCCATCTAATCAGCCTAAGCTTGGAGTCTTATTTGGTGAGAAGGTATTTAAGGGCAGCATGATCTGCGTAGACTATGACATGTGAGCCAATAAAATAAAACCTAAACTTATCTAGTGCATATACCACTACCAATAACTCCTTCTCAGTTGTGGTGTAATTTTTTTGGGAGTCACTAAGGGACTTACCGGCATAGTATAGTACATAAGGTCTTTTATCTTTCATTTGGCCCAAGATTGCACCTATAGCACAGTCACTGGCATCACACATCAATTCGAAAGGCAATGTCCAGTCAGGTGTCTGAATGATAGGGGCTGAGGTGAGTAGCCCTTTCAACTTTTCAAATGCAGCCTGACATTCAAGGATCCAATCAAAATGTGCATCATGTACTAGAAGGTTACACAATGGTCGAGCTATAGCACTAAAAGATGCAATGAACCTCCTACAAAACCCCGCATGGCCAAGAAATGATCTCATGTCTTTTACACATCTAGGGGTTAGAAGTTTTTGGATGATTTCTACCTTAGCCTTATCTACTTCAATACCCCTAGAAGAAACAACGTGGCCTAGGACAATACCTTGCGTCACAATAAAATGACATTTCTCCCAATTCAACACTAGATTTTCTCTTCACATGTTGCTAACACCTTTTCTAGATTCCTCAAACATGCCTCAAAATCACTCCCATACACAGTAAAATCATCCATGAGTACCTTAAGAAACTTTTCCACAAAATCACTGAAAATACTGATCATGCACCTTTGAAATGTGGCCGACACATTACACAAATCAAGAGGCATACGCCGGTAAGCAAAGGTATCGAAGGGGCATGTGAATGTTGTCATTTCTTGATCCTCAAGGGCTATTTCGATTTGATTATAACCAGAATACCCACCAAGAAAGCAATAAAATAGTCGTCCTGCTACCCTCTCTAAGACCTGATCAATGAAGGGCAAGGGGAAATGATCTTTCATAGTCACGACATTTAACTTCCTATAATCAATGCACATGTGCCACCCTGTCTGAATCTTAGTGGGCACAAGTTCATTGTTCTCATTCTTAACAACCGTAACTCCAAACTTCTTTGGGACAACCTAGGTAGGACTCACCCATTGAGAATCAGAAATGGGATATATGATCCCAGCATCTAGGAGCTTCAAGACTTCTCCTTTAACTACCTCCTTTATGTTAGGATTCAACCTCCTCTGAGGTTGTCTCACTGGTTTAGCCCCCTTCTCTAAATAGATAGAGTGTCTGCAAATGAATGGCTAATCCCATGAAGGTCTGCAATTGTCCAACCTAGTGCCTTCTTGTGTCTTTTCAACATCTCTACTAGCTTCTTTTCTTGGTCCTTAGTAAGTTGGGATGATATGACCACTGGTTATGACTCGTCCTTTCCTAAAAATGCATATTTAAGCTCACTAGGAAGAGGTTTCCTATCAGGCATGGGTGGCTTGACAAAGGAGGATTCAAGGTTGTCTATGGTTGGGGCAAGATTTTCTATATATTGGTCAGACTGCTCTATAGACATGATGGGTGCACTATCTAACCAATTCAACACCTCCAAGACATCCTCATCATCAACCTTATCCCTATAATCTTTTCCATCTCCTAATGTCAATGCCTTCTCCAAAGGATCACCAACAAACTCCCTCTCGACATATTCCTCTGTAACTGTCTAAATCAAATCCACCTCTCTTATATCCTCCCCTTCTTCCATGGGCTGCTTAGTGACTCCAAAAATGTTCATCTCAGTTGTCAAATTCCCAAAGGAGATTTTCATAAGACCATTCCTACAATTGATGACCGCATTAGTGGTTGCTAGAAAAGGTCTTCCTAAAATGACAGGAACGGGTGGAATGGAACCTTGAGGGGTAGGCTAAGTGTCTAAAACAATAAAGTCTACAGGATAGCAAAACTTATCAACCTGAATGAGCACATCTTCCAAAATGGCCCTAGGAATCTTAACCGACCTATCAGCTAATTGCAAAGTCACTCTAGTTGGCTTAAGTTCCCCCAAACCCAACTGCTGATAAACTGTGCATGGGAGAAGGTTGACACTAGCTCCTGAGTCTAGTAAGGCTTGTTTCACCTTGTGTTCACCTATGACACATGCTATGGTAGGGTACCCTTGGTCATTATACTTTGGTAGGGTCTTATATTGAAGAATAGTACTAACTTGTTCTGCCATGAAAACTTTTTCCTTGACATTCAACCTCCTCTTGACAGTGCAAAGGTTCTTCAAAAACTTGGAGTAAGATGGAACCTGTTTGATGGCATCTAACAAAGGTAGTTTTTTTTTTTTTTTTTTGGTACAAACAAAGGTAGGTTGATCCTTACTTTCTTGAAAACCTCAAAAATTTCAGAGTTCAACAACTCTTTCTTTGTCTTACTCAATTGGTTTGGAAAAGGTGGTCAGGGTTGGAAACCTGCAACTTGTTCTCTCTCTTTATTCTTATTCTTATTCTCATCAACCTTGTTCTTTTTCTTCTTCGCATTTCTCAAAACTTCTTCCACTTCATCATCATATCTCTTCCTTCCATCATCATCACTCATTTTCTTTTCTATTCTACTCTTACCTTGTTCACTACTCTCCCCATTTTCACCATAAACCATTTCTTCCCTCTCATTAACCCTCAACAACCTCAGATCATCTGGCTTTTCAACTATCTTCCCACTCCTCAATGTGGTGATTGCTTGCACATGCTCATGGGTTGATTTCTCACCTAAAGTCCTACTCATATGAACTTGACCCTGAGGGTTTTGGATGGTCTGTGAAGGTAATCTACCCTTTTCAGCTTGACTCTTACTTTGGATGAGCTTGGTCAATTGGTTCCTAATATCCTCAATGGCCCTATTGGTTTGTTCTTGATTCTTAGCAGTTTGATTATTAATACCAATTTGACCTTGCATAAACTGCTGAAGGGTGTCTTCTAATGATGACTTCCTATATTAAGGTTAGAAAGAACTAGAAGATGGACCTTGTGGTTGACCGTGAAAAGGGTTTGAATTGAAATATGGGGAATAAGGTGCACTTGATGAATCATTCCTCCATGAAAAATTGGGATGATTTCTCAACCCAGGATGATACTGGTTAGGAATGGGAGGGTGTCTTGACTGAGCTTGAGTTTAGCTGGGGTATTGCTTAGGGAAAGTGTGTGAGGTGTTTGTGTTTGAAGTTTGCCCATGCAAAACATCCTTGAAAGCTGGAACCACGGGCCAATCGTCAGTACTATGGTCAGGAACCTCACAAATGACACATCTCACTTCCTTCTTACTTACTATATTCACCTTCTTCGTCTCAAGTAACTCCACCTTCCTAGTAAGAGCAACTATCCTAGCACTCAAATCGTCAATTTTACTCAATCTTAATTTCCCACTAGATTGTGCTTAGACTCCTCTAGACTCTAGGTGTGAAAGTGATGTTACTTCCCAAGATTTGGTATTTTCAGCCAACTCCTCCAAAAACTCATAGGCTTCCTCAACTAACTTATTAAGAAACTGGCCATTACTCATGGTACCCACTAACTGTTTATGCTTAGATGGCAATGCATCATAGCAAAAACTGCACAACCACCAAATTGGAAATCCATGATAAGGACATGCATTACATAAATCCTTAAACCTCTTCCATGCATGAAAAAATGACTCACCCAGATGACATGCAAAATTCATGATCTGTTTTTGCATCATTAATGTTCTGTAAGCTAGAAAATACTTTTTCAAAAATTCTGCTTCTATTTCTCTCCATGTGCCAATGGAGCTAGGTCTTAAGGAATTGAGCCATATTTTGGCCTTATCCTTTCAAGAAAATGGAAACAACTGCAACCTTACGGTGTCTTCGCTCACATTTTGATCCATGCAAGTGGCACACACATCCTCAAACTCTTTCATGTATGTGTATAGGTTTTTCGAATCCATGCCATGAAATATGGGTAACAATTATATTGTGCCAGGCTTGAAGTGAAATTCCTCTTATTTAGAGGAAGAATTATGCAAGAAGGGGTGGTTTGTCACACTGGGTGCAACAACTCCCGCAATGGTCGTGCATCTAAATGAGCTATGGCCTCATGGCCATCTTGTCCATTATCTCCCAAATTTTCCATGAAATGCGCTAAATCAGTAGAAACAGATAATGATGGTGATTGTGGTGTAGATGATGTGGATGATGAAGTCAATGAAAACTCAATGAATTACTCTGTAGGTTGAGGAAGTGGATGCAAAATTGATTGAACAATCCTACCTGACCTAAGATGCATGCACAAGATGCAACAAATGCACAAGCACAAGCACAAGCAATTTATGAATGTCTACTAATACTAGCTTATTTCAAATCAAAACCTACTAATGTAAAAGTAAAGAAGATGGAACGAGATTATCCAACAAGTGTGCAATCCGTCGTTGGAAATAATGGTGAGAATGAATCCACCCAAACTTCCCAAGATTGTTGTTCACCATTGCTTAAGCCTCCCCAGCATCAGCGCCAAAAGTGCTTGCTCGATTCCAATGTATTAATATTAGCTCTATCCCAAGTGCAGGGTGTCATTGAAGCACAATAATCGGTGAGAACCGGATCCTGTCCACAAAGAGCCTTAACAAAAATCAATGAATAGACATTTCTTGGAAAAAGTTTTAGACAAATTTTAACTCCACAATGAATAATAGAAAATGAAATTGGTTTTAGCAATGGTTGTTTGGATAAAATTTTTTTAGAAAACAATTTAAAGAAAACCTTGGATCCAAGACAAGCTCGTAGTGATTGACAATAAATTCCAAGAAATCAATTACTCAATCTACACCTAAAAATGGTAGATCGGAAGATATTCTATATATAAAACCACTTGGAACAATCCAAATCTGATTTGAATGGAAGTTTAAAAACAAAATCTGTTTGAGAATTCAAATCAAACACCTTATATGCATAGCCTATAGATCTCACATATAAATTCTAAGAATAGCAATCACCATACAAATTCAAGAGAAATGCATGATAATTCTAAGTAGAAATCCATAGGTAACAACCACAAACCATACAAAATTGGAATTCAACTGAAATCTCAACTTAAAGTCAATAATCAATTCAAATCAAACATAGATTGTTCCTTTAACACATGAGATTTCAACATTAAGCACATTACCTTGGAATTTTTGCAAATCAACTATGAGACTTGTCTTGAATCCAAGAGATAAGTCTACTCACACATAATGAAAGGAGAAAATAGTAGAAAATGAATTGATTCCATTCATAAAACTGAAATTCTGCTACAAAGATTCAATGAATTGAAGATGGATACACTTTCTCTCTCTATAAAAGGAAATCTTCAACTGAAAGGAATGTGTGTATCTGGTTACAAACGACCTCACTTGTATATATGGAATATAACATAAAAAAGTACATAAATGCCCCTTTTTTCAAAAACTGAATTGCAGAATCCTCGTATTGCAGGCTGGTTTGAACAAGTGTTCAAACAGACTGATGGTTCGAACAAAGGTTTGAACCAAGTTCTAAGACTTAGTCAATTTCACTCCAGTTGGACTTGCACAACTTCTGTTGATCGAACCAGTGTTTGAACAAGGGTTGGTTCGAACCAAGGTTCAAACCAAAATTCTATACTTAGAAAATTTTAAACTTCTAATGCTTGTCACCATTCTGTTGATTGAACCAAGGTTTGAACCACATGTGGTTCGAACCAAGGTTCAAACAACTTTGCCTTAGTCGATTTCTTCACCTCTTGGTATGCACGAGCTTCTATTGTTCTAACCAAGGTTCGAACAACCTATGGTTCGAACAAAGGTTCAAACCACTTTCTCCACACTTAGCCAATTTTTGTTGCTGCTTCTTCTAGTGTGCCTTCTGTGGTTAGAACATTGGTTTGAACAACAGGTGGTTAGAACATTGGTTTGAACAACAGGTGGTTCGAACATGTTTTCGAACCACTTTCTTGATTTTTTCCATTTCGGTCCAACTTTAGCCATTTTAGTCCCAAATACTTGCAATTCACAAGAAATCCTCATAAATGCATTTAAAAACACTTTCTCATCTTTTAGAATATAAATCTACCCAGCAAGCCACAAATTAAGGTTTACGATTGTACTTTTCATAGTACAATCACAATATATACCTAACCATCAAGGTATTAAGTCACAAGTGTTACAGTACATTCATAATGATGCAACAAGGGCCTATGGGGATTTCAGAAGACAATTAAAAAGGTATAGTAAGATTTTTATTGGCCACGTACGAATAATGAAATTAAGAAATAGGTACAAGAATGTGTAATTTGTTAGCAAAATAAGCTAGAGAACACAGCCTCGTCAGGTTTCTTACAACCTCTTCCTGTTCCAAAACATAGTTAGACTGACGTTTTAATGGACTTCATTAAAGGATTACCCTTTTCTTAGAGATTCTTAATGATTTGAGTAATTATAGACAAACCAAATATGCTCATTTTATTCCTCTAACTCATCCATATACAACCCCTCAGCTAGTATTAATTTCATGAGAAACATTTTCAAGTTACATGGTTTGCTTGTTATAGTGTTTTCAAACAGAAACTCTTCTTTTATAAGTAATTTTTGGAAAGAGTTACTCATAATACCGGGATTATCTTTACATTTTAGTTCCAGTTTTCACCCCAAACAAATGGGCATACAAAGATGACAAACAAGTGCATTGAAACCTATTTGAGATGCTTTATTTCTGAATCCCTAGCTCTTTGGCCTCAATGGCTCTACCTACCTGAGTACTGGTTTAATACCAATTATCATACGATAATCAAGATGACATTATATCAGCCTCTCAATGGAGTATAGCCCCTTAAACTCACTCATTATATAGATGGTCTAGTTGAAGTCTCTATAGTGGATGAGCTACTAATATCATATCAAAGGATTTTTGAGCTACTCAAAACAAATGTGTTACAAGGACAAAATAGAATGGAAGTTCATTCCGATAAACATAGAAGAGAAAAGCATTTTTTAGTGGGCGATTAGGTTTTTGTTAAATTGTAACCATACAAGCAGTTGACAGTATGATGCCAGAGGAATTTTAAATTAGCCCAAAATTTTTTGGAACATTTCAGATTATTCAAAAAGTTAGGGCAGATGCTTACAAACTTAAGGTACCCCTAAAATTACCAGATCCATTCTATTTTTCACATTTCACAATTAAAAGCCAAAGTAGGAGATAATTAGAATGTTTTATCTCAGTTGCCAACAATAGATCCTCTGGGTCATGTTTTGCCAATGCTGAAAAAGATACTTGTTGTTCGAAAACGTAGCTATGGTCACCATTCATTCATTGAGCTCTTGGTTTAGCAGTAAGGGCAACCAGCAACTGATGCTACTTAGGAGAGGAATTACAAGTTGCAAGCAGAATATCCCGATCTAGACCTTGAGGTCAAGGTCAATTTTAGAGAGGGGGTAATTTTTATAAGATTGATCTTTAGAGAAGAAACACATAATAGAAGAAAAGAAAATAAAAATGGTGGAAAATGATGAAGCTTTGCCATCACCAGTAACAGAGCTACTAAGAGGTAATACATGTTTGAAGAACAAAAGTGAAGAAAGAAGTGAAAAGATACCTTATGTATACCCGCAGATGCACCAAAGTTCAACTAAGATGAAGGGATGAGATTGTGCCTCAGGCAATCTCAATCCAAAACTAACACACGTCTATCTCTAACGGCCTAGATCAAATGAGGTGACTGAAGTAGGGGTAGGTAGCTTTAATGATAATAGCAAATGAACTAGGCTTGGGAAGCAATACAAAAGCTTCTAAAGCAAGCTGTTGAAGTGAAAGTTCAACATAAAGCATGTGCATATATACATAAGCTCATCCAGGTTAACATTTGGGTGGGTCATTGGTGGGTCAAAGTTTAAAGCACAAAATGGGCTAAAGAGTGGCCCACAGAGACAACACAGGTTCATTTCCTAACTTAAACAGGGTGTGCAAAGGAGCAACGTACATCTCCCCGGTTTACCCGTCAGCTACACGGTTTGTTGAGAACTGCAATAAACCAATAAGGGTTTCCGAGTTACCAAAAAAAAACCAAGTCCAGTCCATTCCTCTTAATTCATAAAGGCTTAATCATCATTGGGCTAATAGTGGACCAATTGAACCTCCACTGGGCTATTCCATGTGAGGAATTAGTTAGTAGTTAATTGGTTAGCCAAGCTAGATTAGTTAAAAGTAGTTAGATTAACCCCAGTTAGGGATTAATCATAGTTAATTGTCTATTACAATTCAAGAACTATAAAAGCCTTGTAATGGAAGTGACGAAGCAAAAAACAATTATTTAGAGATAATTTCTCTCTCTTTGGAGGTTTTGGTGTCCTCAAAATGCCATTTTTACCCAAGCTTCTTTACCATTGCTACCATAGGTAAGAGCAAGACCAAGAAAAGTACAAGGTTGCTATAGCTTTGGAGCTTGCATTTTATAAAAAGTTACAAAAAAAACTACTTTTATAGACTTTTACCAATATTTGGTGATTCTCATTTTCATGCATTTATTTTAAAACTTTAAATTTTACAAAATCTTTTGCTAGCTTTCACCAACTTTTGTCAATTTTCATCAATATTCTAACAACTTTTTTTTGACCAAAACCATTCAACCAAATCATTCGATCACGTTTGAACGAGTCTTGTCAAGTGACACTTTCAAGGTAGCTTATTTTCCAAAGAGATACTGCGCCTATTTAGAGTGCTAAATTTTAGCAAAAGAATAAAAATAAAAAATAGGCAAATTTTGAATTGTTTGGTGTATAACACGTTCCTTGAAAAGTGTAAAAAAATTGAAAAAATTTGTAGAAAGTTGATAAACATTAGAGAAAATTGAAAAAGTTAGAGATTTTTAGTGTGGATAAAATTTGAGATTTTTTTTTTTTTTTTGTAACTTTTTGTATTTTTTGAGGCTCCAAATAGGCACACTATATTGTTATGAATTTTTACACTATATTGATGAAGTAGTATAGAGTTAATAGACTCACATTTTTCTTATAAATTAAAAATTAATTTTTAGTATAAAATGCTATATCAAATTTTTATCATTGAAATACATAAAAAAAAACATGGAACATGTACAACACAATGATTTAAAAAAATGACGATACATTTAAGTGTATGAATTTTTCAAAACACAAATAAAATGTCCAATTTAAAATACAAAAATATAAAACAAATAGATATATCATAATTAAAAAAATGAGAACATAATTATAGACACACAAATTTTCTTGTCCAAAAATTATGATAGAAAATATTTACCAACTCTATTTATTTAATTTGAAGGGAGTGAGAACAATTTTTGAAATATTTAAAACATAATAAAATTATCTAATTTTTCTTTTAAATATTTTTTAAACTTAAATTTCGACTCAAAATTTGTAAGGCAAAACTTTAACTTGAGAGGCAGTTAGATTTCAAAATTGTAGACTTAAACTTTAATTCAAGGGTTTTGTAACTTGATCTCAAGATTAGTAGGCTTAAATTTCAACTTTGGGACTTGATAATCTCAAGATTAGTTGGCCTAAACTTTGGGTTGAAGGGTTGTTACCTTAATCTCAAGATTGGCCGACCTAAACTTTAATTTGTAGGCTTGATAACTTGATCTCAATATTTATAAACTTGAAAGCTTAACCTTGAAATTGGAGACGAGCTTATTGAACTTCTTTTCTTCCATCACATGTTAGAATAGTTGAAGTGCTTCTCCACTTGTTGAAATTCACCTTCTCTCCATGTCTTCTCCACCTCTTGTAGTTGTATTTTTTTTTTTTTATTATGGAATCACTCTTATTTATAGTGGAAGAATAAGGAATACTGATATTTTCGAATTTCTTTGCAAATTATTTTTATCTCTTTATATTCTGAAGAGAAAAAGGTCATTCCTTATCCTTTTTAAGAGATAAATTTAATATTTGCCTCAAGATAAATTAAATTAATTAAAAGATAATATTTATCTTCTAAAAAACTTATAATCTTTATGTTGCATAATTTGTTTACATATTTTAGCACAAAATTTGACAGTGTAATTGGCTAAAATTCTGCATGCCTGCAAATGACCCATTGAGACTTGTTTATGTACAAGATGTAGAAGCATGTTGAGTAAGTGCCGAAGCCAACAATTTGTTGATTCTAATTTTGTAATTGTCACCACAGAACAATTTTTCATTTAAACAACTTCGGATATGTGCTACTTTTTTGATCTTTTTGATGATAATTTGAAATTTTTCTGATGAGCTTTTGAAGTTCTATAAATATATAGTTTATACTCATTAATGAGTTCTTGAAATTCTGTAAACAGTTTACACTCATATTAAAAAGTTCTAGAACATCTTAGAGATAATTTTAACTTGTATCAGGGAGTTTTAGAATTCTTGTTTGTTGGTAGTCTTAAAGATAATTTAAATTCTTATTACAGAGTTCTTGATTGACGAGTTTTTAAACTTTTGAGAAAACTTAAAGATAATTTATATTAAGGAGCCTTTAAATTTCTTAAAAATTTTGAAAATAGTTTAAGCTTTTAACATGGAGTTCTTCAATCTCTTGAAAACCTTGAAGTCGATTTAAACTCGTATTAAGGAGTTTTTGATTTTTTTTTTTTTCAATCAAAAACATAGTTTATACACGTATCAAGGTATTCTTAGATTCCCTTGGAATTTTTTTTTTTTTTTTTTTTTTTTCATAACTGAACTTGAAAAAAAAATTCAAGTTACCTATCTACCCAACAGGAATCAAGCAAAACATAATTCAATTTAATGTGATTATAGTTTAAACTCATATGGACTAGGCATAACATTCAGTTTAGGCTCGTGTGTTATGGAGCATAGCAAAATCTTAAAATTTGGAGACACTTAAATTTGTCTATTGAAATATAAATGAATGAGACAGGTCCTTCTTCAACATTATGAAAACATCTTTTATGGGTTTTGCAACAATATCTTCTTTTGCCCCCTTCGGTGCTTGAATACGTGGACTTAGGAAATTTTGATCAAAAATTGGTGAAGATTTTGGCAGCAGTGCAGTTTGTTCAAATGCTTCATCTATGGCCTTTGCCTTGCTTTGTATGGTCTAACTTGTGCTATGAACGGTAAAACTCAAACCAGCGTTGCCATCAGCAGTATATTTGAAGCCTCAAGCCTTTGGGTGTAGAACCTTCAAACTGTCATTATTGGAAGCCATTGAAATTTTGATTTAATGAAAATGAGATGCAAAGACGGTCTTACTGGGGGTGTCAAAATTTGCTTGCAATATAAATACGTCTTAGTGACATGATTTTCTAAACATTTTTAAAGTGTTTGATTTAATTAAAAAAAAGGTAAAAATAATAGACACATCATAATTAAAAAAAATTGACACATGGACGTATTTAAATTATATATATATATTTTTGGTAACATGAGGAATCACCCAACAGTTTTACCTACTAAGCTACCAAATTCTCGGGAGAACTAGTGCAGCAACCCACCGCCACGGCCTCTACTTAAATCCTAACCGCTCCAAGTGGGAATTGAATCTGCAACCTAAATATATCATCCAAACATTAGACTTGACTCCCATTCCACTGAACCAACTAGGGGTAGATGTATTTAAATTATATGATAACACTATAATTAAAAAAAAAAACATTGAGGACATATACACGTGTTTTTTTTTTAAGTGATTTGGATTTATCAAGCATTTATAAAGTGTTCAATTTAAAAAAAAATTAAATAGTAGACAAAAATAATTTAAAAAAATAGCATGGACATGTCTAAATTAAAGCTAACAGGAAAATTGAAAAACGAGGACACAAATGAGTTTTTAAGTAATATAGGTTTCCAAAGCATGGATTTATGAAATATTTGATTTAAAAAATTAAGAACAATAGACTTGTTGTAATTAAAACATAAAAAAGAGATACAGACACATTTATCTGATGATATGGGTTTCTCAACCATTCATAAAGTATCTAATTTAAAAAAGAAAAAATTAGAACAAATAGACACGTCATATTTTAAAAAATGAAGACAGATATATATATTTAAATGATACATGTTTTTCAAACATTCATGAAGTGTCTGATTTGAAAAAAAAAATTAAAAATAAAACACGTCAACACGACAAGTTAAAAAAAAAAAGGACACAAGGACATGTCTAAGCGGTAGATTTTCCGTGCATTCATAAATAGTTTAATTTTTTTTTAAATAGACGTACCATAATTACAAATAAATCAATTATTTATTTTATTAGTTTTAACTTAATCTAATATTATTTGATGTTGGACTATTTATAACAGGTTTTAAATCTTAAAACATTTAGGGGTTGTTTGGTTAAAAAAAAAGTTAAGGAGAAAGTACAATAAAAATATAAAGATGTGATATAAAGGTGATATGTGTTAATTTTTTTTTGGTAATTTATGTGTTAAAATTTTATTGAAGGAAAGTACAAAAAGTAGTTAAAATTTAGTAAATTTTGATATTTTTTGATCGGCCAAACAGATCATTAAGTTAGGAATAATTGTACATGCTTAAACTTTTAGGACCCCTCTAAATTTTGGACAAAATTTTATTTTATTACGTTATTAACAATTAGTGTTGGACTATTTAAATATTACCGACACAATTAATTGGATTATTCAAATTTTGGACTATATATATATAGCGAAAACATTTAAATTTTAGGAGGTCAACAATAGCATAAAATAAAAAAAAAAAAAAACTTTGACAACAACATTTTCCAATACCAGTGGAATTTTTCCAGGCCCATTCTCGGACTAGGCTCACCATCTTAATGGCACATGCGAGATGATGTTTGGTTTGAAAACTGAAAGAATAGGATAGGCTCGGGGACAAGAGGAGGACATGCACGATCCATCATTAATTTTTTTATCAATGTTTTATTTGTTTTTTTTTTTTTTTATAAATTTTTTGGTGTCCAATTAAATTTAAGGTGCATTTGACATACTGATTTTTATTGAAAATGTCTAAAAATTTCTAAAAATCTTTAAAAATAATTTACTTTTTATCTCATTGCATTAAATTACAGACCCATAACTTATTTAATTTTATCTCATTTTATCTCACTTCTTATCATTCTAAACACACTCTTAATCCATGAAAAGGTGGGATGAGATCATGAGGGTGTAAATAAGGTTTTTTTTTCACTTGCCAAAAAAAAAAAAGGTTTTTCTTCAATTGAGATTCGGGCAAGCTTGACCAAACCTGACCGTCCCTCTTTCTTTTCCACGGGCTTTTTACGATAATAATTCCATTTCCGTGGGTTAGTTTGGTAAACTAATAAAAATTAGGATTATTTTGGATTTATTTTATTTTATTTTTTATTTTTTTAATTTTGTTCGATATTCTTTTAGTTTTTCATAGTTTTAGACATGTTATTTACATTTTTAAAAATAAAATTAAAAAAATTACTTTAAAATAAAAGATCTCTTTTTTTTATTCTAATATGAGTTTTCTTATTTTAATATTTTTTCCAATTAAATAAAAGATATCACAAATAAGTGAAAGAAGTTGATTTTTTTTTTATATTCTAATATGAGTTTTCTTATTTTTAAATATGTTTTTACAACTCTATTTTTTAAATATGTGAATAATACTCTTAAAAAAATTGATTTTTTTGGTTTTTTGGTTTATTTTTGTCATGCCCTGAGTTTTAGAACTCGTGGAGTGAGGGAAAGAGTTATCCACAACATAAACTAAAATATCTATAATATATAATAAATATTTTATTAATAATTAAAAGAAATTAATAACAATTAAACCTTCATGTAACCAGGTAACAGTGCTTCAACCAGAACCCCAAATAATAATAGAAATCTAAGCCTCAGAGCTTTTATAATTATATCAAATAAATCTCTAAATTATTAATATTACAATCCTGAATAATATTATAGTGATGCAAAAAGTAATTCCAACAATGGTCTACCTAAGTCCTAGGTTTACGACTTGCAAAAAAATCTGTAAGAACGTGAGCACTAATTCACTTGTGCTCACGATGCATAATAAATACATGTATGATATGCACAAAAAATAGATTAGCAGTAATTTCATATCAATAACTCATAAATTGTAAGTCGTCGCACATCTTAATATCAAAATACACATCAACATAAATCAAAAATAATCTAATTATTATCTTTCATTTATATCTTTACCATCACATCACAATCATCACAATTATGGGGCAGATATTATACAATATCGTCGTTCACGAGTCCAAACCCGATGGCCACGATTAGCCTGATAACTATCATTGTTGTAGGCTACTAACCTACTGGCATGAATACCAACCCCTACGTAGATTTAGGATTTTTCAACCTAAGGATAATCTCTGTACCCTTCCTATTTTTTTTTTTTAGTATTTACAGCCTCGCAATTACAACTTTATTCACATTTCCTTTATCTTTCATTGCTATCATCTCAACAAAATACCTTATTATAATCAACCATTAACATCACATCATCACTTCCATGAACATTTCCCATTAATAAAATAAATCACTCAAACATTTCAAATTAGGCATTCTAAATTACGTATTTTTCATATATTTAACTATAAATATCAAATTGTAAATTTTCATAATTTCAGGGTAAAATTATAATTTTTCACAACTTTTGAGGGCAAAATCATAATTTCATAAAAACTTGGGGCCACTTCGTAATTACTCGAAATTGTGGGGGTTACTATATAATTATTCAAAACTTTTGGGGTCAATTTAAAATTTTGTAAAACTTTAGGGTCAATTCATAATTATATAAAACTATTGGATTTGAAAAACAATTCTTAGTACTTTATGGAATATGCCAATGATATTCCTTTATATAACTTTCCCAACAAGCTTATTTTTGGCCAGAATCTTCTGGCATTTTGGTTTGGGCTAAAGCTATGTAGTGTAGTCTAAATTTAATCATTTTTGTACAAAATAAACACACAAAAATTTATTAAAATATTTTTACATCTCATATATGTAATTAAAATGCATCAAATCCCTTCCTCAGATCCGAAAAAAAGTGAAGAAACCTCAAATTTTTAAGATTTCGCTCATTTGTATCTCCTATCTTGGACTGAATTACCACAACCAACACCGTCACGATGATCACAACGTTAAAAATATCAAAACTCCGCTATTCTTGAACCTAAGTCCTCACTTTTTCCTCTTCTTTCTCTCTCCTCTTTCTTTTCTCTCTCTCTCTCCTCTCTTTCTTCTCTTTTCTCCTTCTCGATTTTCTTCTCCCAACTAACTAGTCATATAGCATGTATATATATAAATGTGCAATCTTGGTGGCCAAGTCAAAGACTCTCATATGAGTCAATCAATTCTTTTTTCTTATTTTTTCTAAATTTGATGCCCAAGTTTCTCCTTACTACATATATATATATATATATATATGCAAAGTAATTATTTATGTATATACAAAGCAATTATTATCAATTTTAAATCTTAACTTTTTTTTTAAATATATATTAAAATTTTAAAACTTTGGGTTATTACAATTTTAAATTGGATTTGAAATTTTTAATTATTTTGTAAATTATTTTTTAACGCAATTAATACACCTAAGAATTATAACTTTAAAAAAATAAATTTTGATAAAAAATTGATATAAAATAAACATAAATTACGAGAAAAAAAAAAAAAAAACAAAGACAGCTTATAGTACCCAAACCAACTAAGAGAATGGCCCTTAAAAGATCAAATTCTATACAATTCTTTATTCAACTCTGGTTATTGGTTCTATATTATTCTAATTTCTTAATATTTTTCTAAAAAGTGATATATTATTTATATTATTATAAGGGACACAAAAAAAAAAGAGGGGTATCGGTGAAATTTTAAAATTTAAAAGTAAAATCTTAAATTGGTTGATACCACTTTTGGGTTTCTTTCTTTAAATTTTTTAACACGAGAGGACATAGCCTACCAATTTATTAACATATGAGATGAGTAATTTTTAATTATACTGTGTCCAATTTTATATTGAATGCATCGTATAATTAATAACATGGCTAAATCAATTTTTGATAAAAACTTTAAGATTTAAATTTAATTAAATATGTTAATAATTTAAAAAAATTAAAATAATATATAGTTAAATATTGCTCATCACATATGTTGATGAGGCGGTAAACTGACGGGGTGGATTATTATGAAAGATTTTGTAGGTGCCACTGACGTGTATTGTTTTTGTGGAATTGACGAGTCCCCCCCAAATATGGGAAATTGGGAAGTTGCTTCCTATAGAGCGTAGATCAAAATAACGGTTAGGGCTGGTTTGGAGTTAAAAAAAAAAATTAGTAACTTTTTATTAGTAACATTTTTTTTTTACAACACCTTAAAAATTTTAATTTTTTGAATTTTTTTACCAAACAATCAAAAATTTATAAAAATTCTTAAAGTTTATGAAAATTTCTTCAACTTTTTATCAAATAGCTAAATATTATTAAAAATTTTAAATTTTTACGGAATGAATAAAAAAATTGCACCTGGCAAAAAAAAAAAAATTTAAAATTTCTAAGAATTTCATTTTCAAACGGATCCTAAATTGAAAGGTTATGTTTAATGTATTTTATTTTTTTATTTTTTAGATTTTAAAAACTATTTTTCATTGTAAAAAAATACTTTAAAATGTAAGGAATTAAAAGTAGACTGTTTTTGATATTTTTTCAAAAGTAATAACAATTTTTTTTGGGTTGGGGGGGGGGGTGGGGTTAAAAAGTAAGACGCCATGGCTGGTAAGCCACTACCACATGACCATAAGTTACATAACATGCATAGATACAACATGCATACATGTATGCATATATGTATCTCACGTTCCCACGACAACCCACCCACCCACGACTTTCTCACTCTATAAAGTATAACTCCACTCCTCTGCTTGCCTTCTCCTATCCAGTCGGTCAGGATTCAGTGACTCACAATGGGGAAGGTAAGTTCGACTCTCGCGGTTCCCCCCCCCCCCCTTCTTCTCTTTCTCTCTCTCCCCCTCTCTCTCTCTGATTTTGTTGTGTTTGGGTGCTTTGTTGCAGAGGAAGAGCAAGAACCAAGGCGAGAATCAGCAACAGAAGGAGGAAGAGAAGAAGAAGAACGATGGGGGCGGCGATGGGGAAAAGAAGGACGATGGCGTGATCTCTGTGGTTTTGAAAGTCGACATGCATTGCGAAGGTTGTGCTACTAAGATTAAGAAGTCCGTTAAGAGCATTGAAGGTCTGTGTTCGTCAAGTTCATGCCCTGCCCTGCGGTTCTCCCACAGTTCCACTTCATTTCTATGATTCTCTTGTTGTTTTTCTTCTTATTTGTCTCTAATTTTGGTTGTTCGGCTTTCTTATTCCTCTGCTTCTGCTGTGTTTAGATTTTCCACATTATTTTCTGATTTTGCGTCACAGTATGTTCTCATTAATCAACTTCGATTTCCATTTTTTTTTAGTACCGATTTTTTACGCCAAATCATTGATGAAAAATCGAGAACAAGTGATATATGCATGGCTCTCCTAGACTCTGTTCAGTTGTTCTATGAAACCTTTTTTTTTTTTTTAATGTTTTGGGGTTTTTGCTATGTGAAGGCGTTGAATCGGTGAGAGGAGGCATTGATTCGAACAAACTGACGGTGATCGGGAACGTAGCTCCGGTGGAACTCCGAGAGATGGTGGAGCAGAAGATGAAGAAGAAAGTCGAACTCGTTTCTCCATTGCCGAAGAAGGACAAGGACAACAGTAAGGACAAGGAAAAGGACGGAGGTGGAGGAGGAGAGAAGAAGGCCGAAGAAAAACCAGAGAAAAAGCCGGAAGGCAAGAAATCCAAAGAGGTACTGCTCTATACTAATGTGAGCCCGTCAAGTTCCTTCCATCTTCCCCATGCATTCATTCCAATACTCTTGTCTTTTGCGCTGCGCATGTGATTCCTAATTTCCCAGTACATAAATTTGCAGTGGAATCATTAGATATTCAAATTGATTGACGATTGAAAATATAAAGTTTCCAAGACCTGACTTCATTTTGTTGCCATTCGCGAGATTGGCAATTGGCGCATTTTAGCCGAATCTAATTTATTAATTGGGGGCTTCTGTTTTGTTCATTTTTATGATAATTTAATTAATTGTTTTCCGGTTTGTGATTCTTTCAGCCTCCCGTTACAACGGCGGTGATGAAGCTGAATCTGCACTGCCAGGGATGCATCCAGAAGATTCGCAAAGCGGTCACTAAAACGAAAGGTTAGAATATCATTCCCCTTCCTTCCCGTACAAACAGTTATGTAACGGTTTCCTCCGAATTATGTGCTTGAGTGTTTAACGGAGAGTTAACGGCGTTACAGGGTATCATGAAATGTCCATTGATGAGCAGAAGAATCAGGTGACAGTGAAAGGGACTATGGACATGAAGGCTTTGGCTGAGACGTTGGCGGAGAGGCTCAAGAAGTCGGTGGAGATAGTTCCGCCAAAGAAAGAAGGCGGTGAGAAGAAAGAAAAAGGAGGCGACGGCGGTGGCGGAGAAAAGGGGAAAGGCGGCGGCAAGAAGGGAAAAGGAGGCGGAGGCGGAGGCGGAGGCGGCGGCGAACAGGGCCAGACAGATGGCGAGAGCGGCGGCAACGGTGGAGTCCCGGCCGAGGAAAATAGAATCCAGTTTGTGCAGCATGTTTATCCGAATCCACCATTTATGTATGGGTACGGAATGGGTTATCCGATGGAGCACTATTACCAGTACCACAATGTTCATGCTCCACAAATATTCAGCGATGAGAATCCACACGCTTGCTCTGTTATGTGAGAAGGATGATTTGAAGGGGGGAGAAGGACAGATGAGTGAAAACTACTACATTCCGAATGAGAATATATGTAAATAGCACTACAAATATAGATGAATCTTTTATTATGGTTCAATGGGGTTCCTCGCTCCAATATCTGGTTAGTTTAATATTCAAACTTAAGGTTCTGTTTGGTAAATTCAGTCATTAAGATTGTGTTTGGTTTGTTAAAATATTCTGAAAATTTTTGAGATCTTTTAAAAATTATTTATTTTTTATTTTATTATACGAATTATGAACGCACAATTTATTTTATTTTTTATTATTTTAATCGTACCATAATTTTCATTGATTATTTTATGATTGTTTTTTCAGTGATGCTCTGTAGTCAGGTTGAAGCCAGGTGTTTTGCATTTTAAGCTTTTTCTGTCGAAAGTGGCAGTGTGCTTTGTACTTGTCTCAGCCCAAACAAAAATGGCAGTGCTTTGCAGTAGCATTCTGCCAGCAACGGTGGAATTAAAATTCTTATAATTAATGAGTGTGAAATTATACCCACTTTTCAAAAAAAAAAAAAAAAGAAAGTAAAATTATATTTTTAAAATAAATAAAAACAAAAAATAATGAGTATAAAAGTTTAATAACAATTGAATAAAAATAAAATGTATAAATAAATGAGGGCAAAAGTAATAGTGTAATTTTTTAAATCAAATAGCAAAAGTAATAGTATAATTTTTTTAAGTAGTGAGATAGTTTTTTTTATTAGACTCTCTCACTATTTGTTCGGACCATTTTGAATAGGCATGCACATGAATTGCACAGAAAGTAAATTGTTCAAATGTAATATGCATATTAGTCGGGATGACTTTGGCAAAACATGAATGTCATTTAGTAACTTGAGAGTTCGTGATGAGAATAACAAAAAAATTTATTGTTATTCAATTAACTGGTTTTAGTCATCGATTTTTTTTTTTTTTTAAGAAAGTATTGACCTTTTTAGGCATGCACATGAACTGCACAGAAAGCAAACTATCCAAATGTAATATGCATATTAGTCGGGATGACTTTGGCAAATCATGAGTGTCATTTGGTAACTTGAGAGTTCGTGATGAGAATAACAAAAAAATTTATTATTATTCAATTAACTGATTTTAGTCATTGGCTTTTTTTTTTTTTTATTTAAGAAAGCATTGAACTTTTTGGGAACTTTGAGGAGGTAAAAAAGTATAAAAATGTAATAAAAATTTTCAAATATTTTTAGAGATGTATATCAAATTTTATTTCACCAAACCTTAATAATATCAGTGCGATACGAGAGGGAATATTTCAGTAAAATTTAGCAGGATTATGTCCGTGTGACATGAGCTTAACCAATGGGAGCATGTGTACTACTTGACATTTATTGTTTTATGATTTGCCCGAACAATTAATCAACCAAATGTGCGTCCGCGCATGTCCGTTGGGTATCGTGTGCTATTCTATGAGTTCCAACAGATCTTTCTTTTTTTTTTCTTTTTTTTTTTAAAGTGAGTTCCAGCAGATCAGGCAAAGCTTGATTGATGAGTTGCCAAAATTAGAAATTAAAAACTTGTTTCACATTATGCAATATTTGGTGCGATGAAAATTATTGAAAATTTTTAAATTTTTAAAAATTTTTTAATATATTTTATACTCTTTATATTTCGTAAAATTTTTATAAATTTATATATATTTATATATCTCAACAATTTTTTACAAACCATAATAAATTTTTTACAGACCCCAATAATATTCTACAAATCTTAATAACTTTTCTATAAATTTTAAAAATTTTTTAATGACTTTAATAAATTTTGACATAAAACTATTTTAATGGACTCAAAAAAAATGTTCCGACGAATTTTCTCTCCAAAAAATTGGTGCAAAAATAAAATAGTTTCATTATTTATATCTAGAAAACATAATTTAGTGGTTGCTCTTCAAACATTAAAAAATTACTGAAGTCATAATTTTCATTGTTATTTTGCTCCAAACGCCTCCTATAACGATTATTATTAATCGTTTTGTATCTCAAATAAAGATTAGGAGAAAAAAATTTTAAATTATATATAGGCTATGTTTGGTTCGCTATAAATATCTGAAGATCTCTAAAAATTTTTAAAAATTATTTATTTTTATCTCATTATATAAATTACGAATTCACAATTTACCTCATTTTATACTATTTTAAAAACACTCAAAGTTGGACGGGCGCTTTAATATATTATTGAGAGGGCCTACAAATGATACAAAAAATTTTGAGAAAAGACACCCTGCCTTAGATGCGCCAGAGACGCCCAAACAAACACGTACATGTACTGATGAGAGAGGAATAAATGCTGAGGAGAATGTGGGCTCAAAATTGTCGGCTGCTCGTACAAACATCGGCGATTTTCGAGGCATTATTAGTCCTTCTGCTTCGCAGGGCATTTCGCGGAACGTCAGGTGGTGCTCAAACAGCCTGTATATTCTCGGAGAAATGCTACGTTAACAACCAATTATTCCAACGCTTTTTTACAAAATTACCAAAACTACGTGGTTTTGGAGAGGGGGCGGGGGCAAGGGAGGGAGGGATTTTCTCTCTCATAATTACCCTAAAAAAAAAAATTTCTTTCTCGTAAGACTCTACTGGCACGAAGAGCATTCTAAAAAAACACTTCCCACCACCCTTCTAGTTTCTCCTCCACCTCTGCTCGGAGACACTTGCTCCTCTATTTCTCTTTCTCCTGCGAGCTCGTAGATCTGCAAATTTATTACTTTATTTTCAATTATTTTTTATTTATTTGTTTTTTTGTCAAATTTTCTTTTGATTCTAAGTAAAAAGTGAAAGTTAAAAAATAGAGTGATGGTGGTGTAAATTACAGAATAAGTGGTTAATTTTATAGAACATCGCTAATGATCGAGGGCTATAGTCGTAAAATGGGAAGTACAGCACAATTGGGTAAGGAGAGGACCGCGTCGAATAATTTCTGTAAAGAGAATGATATAACCCGCTGATAACGCCGCTTGATAGCGGAGGGGAGGAGTAGGAGGGTTAGGACAATAGCGGTAGAGAGTAGTGGTTGCCGGAGCTGGGAGGGGACAGAGGTAGAGAACAGTTGGAGGACAGAATCAGCTGGAATGCCCTCCTTCTGCCAGGCATTGTGAGGAGGAAAGTAGATTATTTTTTTTGGTCCAAAAGACGTCATTTTGAATGTTATAAAAAATATTAGAAAATTTTGTTGTAAACATAGCATTTTGTATATTTTGTACCATACAACCTTCTTTACCCCTTCTTTTCGTATGATCATATTTAGGTAGAGTTTGGGGATGAAAAAGTAATAAAAGTAGTAATAATAATAATAATTTTTTAGTTATGTTTGGAAAAAAAATAAACTTTTTAGTAGGTAATTTTTTTAATTTTTTGTTAATTTAATATTTTTATTATTCATAATTTAAAAGAAAATTAAATTATAAAAAAGTAAATTTGATCATTTTAAAAAAAAAATTTAAAAATTAAGATAGCATTTTGTTTACTTTTTTGTTTTTTATTTTTTGTTTTCGTTTTATGTGTTAAAAATTCAAAACGAGGAAACAAAAAATACTCTATTTTCCTTATTTTGAGATTTTTTTTATTTTTTGTTAAAAACTCTCAAAATAATTTTTTATCATTTTTCATTTCATGTGTAAACTTATTTTCAATTTTCGAAAACAAATTTTGAAAATACAAGTAACCAAATGAATTTTGAGTTATTTTTCTTATTTTCAAAGGTACAAAATAAAAAATGAACTCAAAATAGAAAATAAAAAATAAAAATAAAAAATAAAAATAAAATAAATCAAATGACCCATAAGTAGTTAAAAATTAAATAATAGCTAGTGATTGCGGAACGCAACCTAATTTTGACCAGATTGCTCCCCCTTTTCAGCCCAATTTACGTAAATGCCATTCACGCGTACTTCACATGTACCTGCGGTCTGGACAAGTCCATACGGTAGAAAGGAAAGGAAAGGTTAAAGTGAAAAAAGCTAAAGGATGAATTTTTCTTCTTGACAAAATAGATTTTTTCTTTTATTTGTATTGTTTGGTTAAAAGGAATAAAATGGATTAAAAAAATGGGTGTATATATATTATATTTTAAACTTTATTTAAAAAGTGACTTCTTCAAATAGAGTGAGACCCACTTTTAAAAAAATTGAACATTTTTTTTTCTCACTCTTCTCTTTCTTCCCCTTTTCTCTACCATTTCCTGCCGCCTTCGGAAGGTTAAACAGGTAGTGGCACCCATGCAAATTCTCCATCCTTATTTTCCATCCTTTCATTTTTCCATTCAAACCAAACAAAGCGAAGTTCAAAAAAAAAAAAATCCTTCCTCTTTTTATCTCTCCCTTTTTCCATGCTCCCATTTTCCCCGTAACAAACACTGCCAAAGACTCCGTTGGTAACATTTTTTTTACTATTTTTCTATTTATGTTCATAAATTTTTTAAAATTTGATGATAAAAATTTATTTAATAAACTTATTTTTATTTTTTATTACCAAAAAGATGAAAACATATTTAAAAATTTAGGACTAAAATATAAATGGGAAAAATCATGTTTTCAAATTTTTCATAAATATTTTAATAATTTTAGGGTTAAATAGAATGATTTTTTTAATTTTTGTTGCATAATATTAAAATGATTTATTTTATTCAAATATTTTCCCTTAATAATTTTGTGTTTCATGTCTATAATATTTGTGTCAAATTTGAATCTTATTCTTATCATATTCTTTTATTAGGTTTTTAGCGTTACTGTTCTTAATTATAGGTAAATTTTAAAGAAAAATTATCGCTTAAAAACCACCTTCGCAGGGCCTGATTAATAGAAAGAGAAAAAAAAGTAAATCTCATACAATAACTATCCTACCTCTATCCTATCTTTCATTTCATTTCTTATGGAATAATCATAAATACTTATTTGACTATGAATTTACTATTAGAAATTCAATACATAATCTCAGAAAAAAGAGATAGTCATAAATTTTTTTAGATAATACACTCGAGTAAATGTGGCTTCAAGATTTCTAACTTCCAATATTTAGATTTTTCTTTTAGACGTTCATGGAATGTCTTGCAAGTGGGACAGAGAGCAACTACTGCTAATGTCCTTTGAAAAGAAGTCAAACAAAAATACTAATTTTATATATAACACAATAATATGATTTAAAATTATCAGTGTTTGTATAGGACTTTTTATACATATAGGCAATTTACAAGCAAATACTTTGTTTGTAATATTAATGAATAGATATAGAATGTCATAAGATCAATATGTAGCGAATATGCTTTTAGGAGATGTTTGGAAGTTCAAAAAAACTTAAGTTTTGGTAGTTTTTTAAGTTTTTTTTTTTTTTTTTTTGTATTTTTTGTGTGTTTGGTTGAATCAAGTGAAATTTTTAGTATTTTTTAGTAACTTTTGAGTGTTTGGTAAATTTTTTACTATAGCAAAGTAAAAAAGTGGTAACTTTTGGGTGTTTGATATGTTTTTTACTGTAACAAATCAAAAAAAATATAATTATGGAGTGTACTTTTTACTGTAACAAATCAAAAAAATAAAAAAATTTATAATTTTACCAAACACACAAAAAATAACTTTTAATATTTTTTTACTAATTTTTAATCTACCAAACAGATTCTTAGTAAATTGTAAAAAACACAAAGCCAAAGAGGGTTTGGATGCTTTTCAAGTGGGTCTGGGTGCAGTCTTTTCGGGATTGTCCATTGGATTAATGCTTTCACAGGTACCTTGCGAGCAGTTTGCTACTAGTCCTTGCCCGGCAGAATCACCACTAGCAAGAAGCGGTTTTTCAGTTCGGACTGTTTTCTAGTGTGCTTTGTGAGCTGGCCACGGGTCCATGGCACCGCTCCCGAGGACGGAGTTAGAAATTTGCTTCACCCTGAGTTATAGATTTAACATTAAACTGAGTTATTATTCAGTATTAAATTAGTTTAGAAATTTTTTTTATCCTAAGTTAAGGATTAATTATTAAACCAGGCTATGACTTAGTATTAAACTAGATTATAAATAATTAAGTTAAGATATTTTATACTATTAGTATTAAAAAAATTTTTGGATCAAAATTTTACCTAGGCTAAACCTCACCCTACAAGGTCACCCCTGTTTTTTTTGAATCCCAATTTTTACCTTTTCTTTCACTATAAATAGCTTAAATCATTCCACAGACCTTAAACTCTTTGCTAATATATATTTCCTCATGTCCTAAAAATAAAAAAAATACCATATATGGAGGCATGGTCATTGTATCAGATCTAACAGTTTTCATTATCTATTTCTCTTTGGCAAATATGTACAATTTTTTTTTAGATTCAGATATAGATTATTGTCTCGGTTGAGGATTGTTTCTGTATATGTGGGAGCCTTCTCAGCTTTGCAAAAGAGGCGTGTTATGGGCGTCAAGTAGAGAAGGTTAGGGAGAACTAACAGAAGTAGATCAATAAGAGTTCTGATTGGATATACTTGTAAACTCTTCTTTGAGAACGTTATAACCTTGATTGATAATGAAGTTAATTGTTTGGTCTACGTTAATGATTTGGACTTTTTCTTTTTTATTTCAAAGGAATTTTCCTAGTAAATAATCATTGTCTTATCTTGATTGTTTACATACTGCTGTTCCAAATCTGTTGTCTCCTGCTTCTACTCTGACATTTGAAAATGGAGATTAGTTAAATTGGATATTTGTTTGAAACTTAATTAAAATGATTTTGTAATTTCAAAAGTTATTAAAAAGTATGATATAATATAATACCATATAACAAACACAACACTACGTGATATAAATATATTAATTTAATTTTAAATAAATTAATTTTGTTAACCATGATTATAAATTCAAATACAATATTTCAATAGAGAGACTGGGACGCGGTGAGTTTGGTGGCATTATAATAATTTTATATCCCAACTCTCACCCCCTTACGATCTCAATCCCAATGCCAAACAGAGCACTAGACCAGCCAATTAGTTGGGACCATTACTGCATGGGTGCATGCACTTTTTCGAAGGCGAATGATTACCCCTGAATCAAAAGCGCTTCCTTTTACTCTCTAGAGCGCACGTAGTATCACCATCATGTGCTGAGCATGTACATGTGTTATCCATGCATACAAGTACAGATGTGATATGTGATGAACATAATTACATATTACATCCATCCCATGTGGGACTCATGATGCCATCATCTCCTCTCAACGTGCATTTACCCTTTGTTGGTCTTTGGGAAAGAAAGAGGAATGGAAGAGGAACTTTCCATGAAGAGTAAGCCTAAACTTGGCATAAAAATAATTTTTGCTTTAAAAATATTAAGACTACATTTCATTTTTTTTGGGTACTAAGAATAAGAAAAAAATAAAATTAAACCAATCAGATTTTGTCAAAGTAATTTACTTCCCTTATTTAATCAGTTCGATATGATTTAATTTTTTTAAACAATTCAATTCGGTTAATTTAGTTGACATTAATTTTTTTCTCCCCGAGCTAACTGAGCTAATCGAATTTTATACACACATTAAATCATGTATTATTACTAGTCATAACTTGTACTTACGACACTCTAAATAAAATTAATATTAAATTTCTTATATAATTAAAACTTTGAACAAAAACTTCAAATCAAAAAATTATAATAATTCATGAATTTTAAGTTTTTTTCCAAAACCTTAGGGCTCATTTGATTTGTTTTTCTGTTTTTATTTTTCATTTTCTATTTTGAATTCATTTTTCATTTTGTACTTTTGAAAATAAAGGAAACGTGTTAAAACTCATTTATTTACTTGTGCTTTCAAAATTTGTTTTTGAAAACCAAAAATGACTTTACACATGAAATGAAAAATGACAAAAAATCATTTTGAGAATTTTTAGCAAAAAATGAGGAAAATCTCAAAATAAGCAAAATAGAACATTTTCTGTTTTTTCGTTTTGAAAGTTTTAACACATAAAACAAAAATAAAAAACAGAAAATAGAAAAATAAACCAAATGCTACCTTAGCCTCTAGTAGAAATTACGTGTGTTTTGGTGGTCTCTTTCTTTCCAATTAATTTTTGATAAGTATCATAAAAGAAAACACAAATTATAGTATTTTAATTTAAAAGGTTCAACTTCCTAAAAAAACATAATTAGACAGAATTTAAGTTTACAGTTTTGATTTGCATATAATCTCCACTTTGAAATATAATGAAATTTAAAATCTCTAAACTATTTTAATTATGAGATAGATGGAAGTAGGGCCACTAAAATAAGAATTAAGCGGGAGGTTAAAAATATAAAAATAATCTCAATCGTTGAATATAAAAGAAAAAATAATTCTTAACAGTTAAATTTTAGTTTGTGAGAGAGATATTTTCAAAAATCGTATTGTTTTTATTATATAGATACATATTTCATATTACTTATGTATACGAGTTATCTCATATAACATTATATATTACTACACATATTGCATATTATTTATGCATTACGTATATTATTTCATAGTATGCAAATAACACATCATATTTCATTTTATGCAAGTGGACAATTTTTTGTGTTCCTTTTTTTTTTTTATATATTTTTGAAATGGATTGGATCAAATTGAAGCACCTTTAATTTATTCATTTTAATCTAATTCAAATTTACATCGGTAGCAATCTTAATTATATGTTGATTAATGAGAAAATGAAAAGTGTCGGTGAGGACAAATTAGAGAATTAAAAAAAAAAAAAAAAAGAAAAGAGTCACTTGGTGATGTAGACTCCAATCACTGTCGCCAGTGTGAATAAAATACAAAGTTGGGGAAGAGGGAGTGCCTTTTGTTTATCATTATTCACTGATAAGAATTGTACATATATATATATATATATATATATATACGGGATATGTTAGATTCGATGCCCATGTGACGGTTGAGAGCCTCTTTTTTCTTTGTTACCGTGATGATTGCATGGACTCAAGCCCATGCGGGGTTTGTAAAAAGATATATGGAAAGAGAATTTTTGTGAAAACACAAAAATTAAATTAGATTAAACAAAGACTTTTGACTTTACATGATTTCGAGCTAATTAATCCTAATCGACTGAGCATGACCATGGCCATGTTGATGGCGTAGCCTTGTTCTCTCCCCTTGTCGGGTCAACGTCAATGTATTTATGCCTTTTCTTTGAAAGAGGGGAGCCCGTGACCTCGATGTTGTGATCCATCCTATTGAAATTCTATAATAAAAATAAATTTAAAAATTTTAAATAAGAATTTTTTTATTTATTTTTGTTATGAGTTATTCGATCAAAATCAGACATCTTATAACATTGAGGTTACGAGACTAACATAATAGGTGATGTTATTTTTCTCAGATCATTTACTTTTAAATGGATCAAATATGGATAAAAAAAAAGAACCAAATTAAATCAAACTAAATTAAAATAATATAATAATAATGAAATTCTAATTAAAATATAATTTGTAGAAATTTACTAGTTCTTACACTAAACAGGACCTCTTTTTATTTTTAAAAATATAAAATAAAACATTTTTAAATTAAGAATTAAAATTTGAGTGTCTCGACAATCCATTTATAATTTTTTTTTTTAATTGTGTAGTATTAGTCATCAATTATATAACTTAATTAACTCAATTTACTACTCTTGTAAACTAATAATAATAATAACAATAATAAGAAGAAGAAGAAGATCCAATAAACTAATTTTTGCTTGCGTCATAATTTCAAAAAAGTAAATAGTTTAATTTATTTATTCATTGTGAAAGTTATAGAAATATAATAATGAATGACAACCAAATTTCGAATCAAATCAAATCATGGTAGCAAGGAAGCGAGATTTAAGCATTCCATAGACCATCAATAAAAGGACAAAAGAAGAAAGAGAAAAGGAACGCAAATGAAAGGGCAATTGAAGAATTGCCAATAGCATACAAGACATTAAACAAATAGATTTGTGTTAAAGCTCATTTATCTCTCTTAAAAAGCCAGAGCATGTCTTCCTTTCCTTTTTCTTCTCTCCTCTCTCTCTCTTTTTCTCTTTTCTTTTTTCTTTTCTTTTTTTTTTCTTATGGACTAAATAAACAAAATTAAAGTTAATTACATTAAAGAAATATGATCCCATTCATCTACTTCATGGACTAAATAATATAATTAGGCAATGAGTTACTTAGTGGTGATGGATTGATGGGCACACAAGGAGGTGTGGGGGTGGGGTTTGCAAATTGGAATGGGTTGGAAAAGCAGAGCCATGTAAAGAGCCTTTGAATGCAATTTTTTCCAAAGCCAACTCTCACTTTCTACTTTCCATCACTGCAAGGTGAGGAAAAAGTTCACAAGGTGTATTTTTTTGGGTTGATTTTGTAAAAGTTATTGGTGAACTACTTTCTCATAGTTTAAAATAACTAAATGCAATTATGTTGTAGGGACACCAGCAGAAGAGAAAGAGGGTTTTCTTTTGACCATGGGAAGTAGTTTAGTAACTCAAGATTATATACAAACATATATATATGCATGCATTTTGTGTATGCACACATGTAACTTCGTGTTTATTGGATAAGGATCAAGCATTTAACTTTGGAGCCATTTGGAATTATAAAAATTGATATAAAATGTGGTTCAAATTATTTTTTAATTTTTAGAGTACAGTCAATAAATTACGAAAAAATAAAAATTAATAGTAAAAATTAATCCGTTTGAATGAATTTTAACAAAGAATTTTTAACATTTTGTAAAATTTTTTTAGAGATTTGAAGACATTTCTTAGAATCTTTTTTTGGGGAGCAGATTTTAACAGAGAATTTTTTACATTTTGTAAGAATTTTTTAGAGATTTGTAAATATTTTTTTTTTGGGGGGGTAGTAGAGACATTTGATTACTTGGGCAAAAGGCCGAAGTTACCGTAGGCCTGCCAGGTTTCCAAAAAAGGTACAGCCAAGCACAACTAGGTGCTTGCAATTTTTCAAAATTTGGCCAAACAGGGCATCAATACCACAGTCCTCTTTTTACCTGTCTGAAGAGCTTTATAGTAAAGCAAGAACTGAAGTTCGGGATGAATTGTGCAAGTGTAAAATCCATCGCCCACTGCTTTATTTTCTTACGAATTACAATTATTTCGCGACATCAATCGCCCACTCTTAAGATTTTTAACAAGAGAGGCAAGAACACAAGCAATCAAAGGACTATTCTATATTCCAATGCTAATCAAACTACTCAATTCGGTTAGATTCATTCAAAAAAATTGAATAATTCCTTATAACTCTGGCCTTTATATAGGCAAAGCGTGTCAAAATCTCTTAAGTCTCATCTATAATATCTAATGGCGATTGGAGATTGTCCTTTCCTTCTACATGAGAACTACAATAAATTATTATGTATTATCTTATCGCATATCTTCTTGATTGCAATAGAAGAGACAAATGTGTTTGGGCTGGCTTCCAAAAATAACCAATATGTTGCTACTCCAACTTGGGAAGCTTTGAGGGAGCGTAAGTCTAAGGTGATATGGTATAAACTTATTTGGTTTCTCAACTACATCCTAAGACATAACATAAACTTATTTGGTTTCCCAAGTACATCATAAGACATAACTTCAACAACTAGCTTGCAATACGTGAGAAATTCAACATTAAAGATAAGTTGATCTCTTGGCACATCAACATTATTCCAACAAATGTTTTATGTGATTCTGATGATGAGGATCTTGACCACTTATTTATTCGTTGCCAATTCTCTCATGACCTTAGATCATCTGTTCTTGGTTTATGTTTGATTCACAAGAACAAGAATGATTAGAGAAGAGAAGTAGAATAGACAGTTAGTGCTTTTAACAAGAAAGAGTTTACTAGCACTATTTGCAAGTTAGTTTGGACTGCCCTTGTTTACCACATTTGAAGAAATGCAAGAATCCACAATGGCATCACTACCTCAGTCCAAGCGATTATTGGAAAAATCAAGCATGGAGTTAGACTGAAAGTTACTCAGTTTAGGAACATCAAACCAAGAGTTATTAATACCATGTTATGTACTCTTTGGGAAATCTCTAACTTTTGTATAACTCATACATGAATTATATAAATTTGTATAGTGAGAATATACCCTCTAAACATTGTAAAATTTTCTCCTATTAATCCAAATATATCTTACTTACCCACCTCCAAAAAAAAAAAAAAAAAAGCATATCCAAATCAAAGCAAATCAAATCCCTCATAGCTAACTAAGTAGATCAATATCCTCACAAATCCTCAAGAATTAACATAGCCAACTTATTTGAATATTTGTAATGAAAAATTCCATCATGGTCACGGTCTCCATCACCCGGATGATAGAATTTTTTATAATAATTTTATCAGTAACCTGTCAGTGAAATTCCATCGTCATCCTCATAAAAAATGAGTTTGACTCCATTGTTCTTGAGTGCGTTTACAATGGCCCGTACCTTAGTACGGTTCTTGAAACCTTTCTTCTCAATCTCTTTGTCAACATCAACATGAATCCCCCTTCCTTGTCCCTGCTCAAGACCCAACACCTTGAGCCTCATTGCTAGTACCTCTCCCAAAACTGCCGTGGCCTTTGCAATACAAGACTGGCCACACCCTAATGAGCCTTTGCGAGAACGTTCAACTATTGATTCTGTTGCAACAATCCATCAATTATTCCGGTCCACTACATTTGTTGTAACGTACTTCAATGAATGGACAACCCTAGCACATACCTCTTCAGTACTGTTATCTCATGAAACTCAAACATTCTGGTTCACTGTCAAAATTAATGACATTTAAAATCAAAAGTTTCTTATAGAGAGTTTAAGAAACAAAACCAATGAATAACAGAAAGGAAAAGAAACAGAAATTTAAATCTTCTCATGTGCTAAAATAAACATAGCCCTAAGGTCCCATCCCCCTTCTATTGTTGATATGCTAGTAAGCACGGACACTGATACAAGACAAACACGTTACGAACACGTAAAATGCTAATTTTTAATGAAAAATACTGGATAACACTAATTGAAGTTAAAAAAACTCCTTGTATTCCATATCTTAAACCATATTACTGCTGTAATATTACAAATTAACCCCCAAATTAGTTCAGTCAACTATAAACTAACCCCAACAATGTCCTTAGCTTGTCTAGATAAACACTACGCATGTCCCAAGCGTGTCCAGTCCCAAAAAGTTCAAGAAACATTCAAGACACTGAGCAACATGTCAGACCCACAGTGTATCGGTGTTAGAATGGTGTTAAGGATGCATCCATATGTATGCCTTTGGATAGTGTCCATGCTTTCCAACTGATAAGTTTGTGACAGCATGGTATATTTTCTCCCATCAAACTAGTGAAAACTAAAATGGTATCCTCCGGAATGCATGAAGCTTACGAGTTAATATTAGGGACAGCTATTCTGCCAGGTTTTGTATTTATACATGTTTTGCTAGTGTATTATTGTTGATTGATTCTATCTTGTCCTATTGTTTCAATTTCAACACTAATTCACATGAGTTACTGTTTTCCTGGGATAATTAACTGTTTTTCATCTCTATGCCAGTGCAAACTTCTGTTATTCCTCAATGAGAATTCCTAAGATCAATTGCAATTGGCTAATCTTAGCCATGCATAGATCAACGATTGAGATGCATCAATCATGACAAAATTAGGATGGCTCTTCTTCAGTAAGTACACCAGCCACAGATTTTGCATTTAATTTTTCTTTTTTTCATTTTTCTGGGATGTAAGATGGACCTTTGCTCAGAAAGTTTTGCCCTGTTTGTCACTTAAAACTAGAAGTATGCCTTGGAAAAAATATTGGCTATTATCAAGTATCAAGCTTGTTGTTACCGTCATGTACCTCTCCCCTTTATTTTAGCTCTCTCCCTCTTCTTTCTGTGCTTCTTTGCTTTGTTCAACTTTTTCCTTTGAATCTAGTGCTGAAGGAGATACATTAATTTGGGCATCCGCATTAGGTGGCGTGACTTGAGTACCTGCTTCCTCTTCATGCTGGCATAACTTTAAGATCACTTCTAGTGACTATTTGTCAGGTCATGTCCATTTGGAAATGCATCTGAAAAGGCAGTTATGATAGGTTATCTTCAGGATGTGGAACACCAGTCTTCCTCTTTCAATTCGGATGTGAAAGTAGACAGTCAACATTTAACTTGTCAGATAAAACCATTTTTGAAAAAATCCAAAGAAGAGCTTCATAGTTAGTAATGGGGCACAGGCTGGTATTGCCCAGATGAGAATAGACTCATTCCTCTCACCAGAGCCGGTAATAGGGCACAAGCTGCCCATGTGGGAATAGACACTTAAATACACATTCCTCCATGAAACGTATTTGCGACCGAAAAATCCCCCTCAAGGTGAAAAGAAAGTATTATAAGGTAGCGGTTAGACCAGCGTTGTTATATGGATCAGAGTGTTGGGCAGTAAAGCATAATCATGGTCAGAAGATGGCAGTCGCAGAGATGAGGATGCTAAGGTGGATGTGCAGGGTTACAAGGAAAGATAGGATTAGGAACGAGGAGATTAGGGGCAAAGTAGGAATAGCATCGATTGAAGATAAAATGAGAAAAAACCGATTAAGATGGTTTGGTCATGTTAGAAGGCGTCCAGCAGAGTCACCTGTTAGAATGTGTGAAAGTATGGAGATTGTCAAGAGTAGGAGAGGTAGAGGAAGACCCAAGAGAAGCTAGAAAGAAACCATTAAACATGACTTGACTTACCTAGATTTATCGGAGAACATGCCCCTAAACAGATTTAATTGGCGTCAACAAATCCATATAACCGACCCCACCTAGTGGGAAAAGGCTTAGTTTGGTTTGGTTTGGTTTATACTCTGGCTACAAGGAATACTTAAGCTAGATAATTCCTGATAAATTATAATAGATGGAGGATTGTTGATACTACTGGTAAAACCCATTGAGGTTGCTGTTATTAACTCTCTTTGATATTGTGAATTGGGATCATTTGGCGTCTTGTAAATTTGGATTTCATCAAAAAAATGTAATGTGGATATCATAGAACGGCAGTGATAGAGCAAAGATTTGAACAAGAAAATTAAGCATGAGAAGAAGGATTATGTTATGTCAAACTAAAATTAACATTTAAACACTATTTGGAGCTACATTGCATGAGGTGATTTTAGTTTTCACTGGTTTGATAGGAGAAAATATACCATGTTGTCACTAACATATCAGCTGGAAAGCACGAACACTCTCCGAAGGCATATGTATGCATCCTGGACACCCTTCGGACACCGACACGCAGTGGACATGCATCTAACATGCTGCCCAAAGTGTCCTAAATGTTTTTAAAAATTTTTGGGACTGTCCAATAGGAACATGCAAACTTTTCTTCTAGACACGCTAAGGACACTGTTGGGGTTAGTTTATAATTTACTGAACTAATTTTGGGGTCAATTTGTAGTATACAAAGTAATAGGGTTTAAGATATGGAATACAAGAGTTTTTTTTTTTTTTTTTAGTTTTAATTAGTGCATTTTTCATTAACTATGAATAAACTATTTATAAAAATAATATACAAATTGCATGTCCCCAGTATGTTAGGATCTTACATTTTCTAAAAATTAGCATATTGCATGTTTGTACCGTGTCTTGTCGTGTAGCTTGTCAATGTTCCCACTTCTTAGCTGAGTGCCCTTCCAAAAGTGCTAATGGCGAAGGCCTACAAGAAGCCCATACACAACCTAACTTCAGATCATGATTATTTCATGCTCATAATCTACGATCCATGTGTGGGATATATGCATGCAAACCAAATTGTTTTCACAGACATTCTTTTTCACGTAAAAGGCATTAAATAAGAAGCAATAGCCAATGAATAAGGAGAGGTGGAGAAGTTATTTAATAGTTGCCACGGGAAGAATTTGGGAGACCCTAGTAACCCTGTCAAATATAGAAATATTAGTTTATGCACAGGATTTGGTTTATAAAATAAATAAGGCTATGAAAAAGATGAAAATAGAAAAAGTTATACCAACCCAATTAAAGCATTAAGTGCCTCAGGAATGAAGAGATAACTTTGTTGACAAAATTATTGAATGGTATCTTACATACCACAAAGTTGCCTACCAAATGGAGGAAAGCATCTTACTGCCTATTTAAGAAGCACAGATATCGACTCAAGAAACCAACATGACATAGATGTGCCCACTTGATGAATTTCAAAAATGCAAGACTCAAGAAACCAACATGACATAGATGTGCCCACTTGATGAATTTCAAAAATGCAAGACATAGCACGATGGGGAATCGACAAAATATATATTTTTTACATGCCTTAAATATTAATATTTTATTCAAATACACTAGAAATAATGCAATATAGCATGAACCAAAACTAAAAATCATGTATTTCATATCTTAAAAGTCAACAAAAAAGTCATTTAATGATTATATGCCATAAAAATGACAACATATTCTGTTAATGTAGAGTGTTAGTGTTAATGTATATTAATTAAGATACATGTACATACATAGGTATCTAGTGTGTGGGTGATTCAAACAAACAACTGTGTGTATATATATGTGTGTGTACTCCTTAGTTGATTGATTATCAATAAAAATTCAAATCCTTTAACATGGTATCAGAGCGTTAATTCTAAATCTCTGTGTGTGTGTCATTGTCCAGTATCAACACTGTGTTAGACTTTTGTGTGTGTCAATGTTGAAGCCAGAGTAGTTCTCTCGTCATTGGCCAAGCACAATGGTCTCTCCTCAGTTGTTGGTTCAAAGAGTAAAGGATCTCAGAGGTGTCGTCGGAGTTAGGCGACCTTAGTCAGAGAACCGTCGCTGTCGGAGACCTCCCCATGCCCAGTCACGTGCCTCCTCATTGACTATGCGTGGGCCTCACATGCCACCCCTTGTGCAGCACGTGTGAGCGCATGTCTTATTAGAAGACTACAGGACCATAAGGATCGCCTGCAGCACACTCGTCGTGCTCCGGTGACCTTTCAGGCACCTATTGCTGTTTCTAAACTTTTTCTCGTCACTCTCATTTTACAGTCACTGTTTCTGAACCTTGCTCTCCAGTTGCTATCTCTGGTTGCTTCCCATGGCTTCTGAAATATCCATTGACCAGAAAATGGTTGATAGTTTAGTTCCTATCCCATAATAGTTAACCACTAGAAAATTAAATGGAACTAACTACATTCAATGGTTTAAAGCTATTTAGATTGCATTAACCAAGAATGGCAAACACAAACATCTGACAAAGTCTAGTCCTCCTACAACAGATCTTAAGTATGATGCATAGGTACAAAGGGATGCTTACTTGGTTAGTCTGTTATGGAATTCCATGGAACCCTCCATCACTGATATGTGTACACATCTCGACACATGTAAGGACATATGGGAGTATGTACGCCTACTGTTTTCCAGTGACCTTACTCGCATGTATGATCTATCACTAGAATTCTTTCAGCCAAACAGTTAAGAAAAAAACTAGTTACTGAATATTTTGCTTTCTTGAAGCGTGTTCATGAAGAGCTGAACTCTTTACAGTCGTTATCTACAGACATTAACAAGATGCAGAAACAACAAGAGCAAATGGTTGTACTTCACTTCCTTGCTGGGTTGGATCCTGAGTTCGAGCCAGTTAAAGTCCAAATCTTAAGTGGGCTTCTCTCCCATCATTTGCAAAGACTTACTCTCAGGTTATGAGGGCGGTTTCTAGAGATTCATCTACTATCTCTGACACTACCCGATCTGCCCTCGTTAGTTAAACGTTTTCGAATAGTGAAAACCTTAGTTATCAGACTCTATCTCATCCTGGTGATCATAGGGCCCGTGGTGGTCTTGGTCGTGGAAGACGTGGTACAAGGCCCAAATGTTCTAATTGTGGTCGTGTCAGACATGCCAGGTAAAATTGCTGGGATCTTCATAGAAGACCAGCTCATATGGCTCATGCCATTTCTTCTGATGCTTTGGCCTCCACAGAAAAACCTAGTACTAGTGAGAATGTTACTCCACCCACAATAACTATTTCAAGAGATAAATATGCCAAATTCCTTTAGTATCAAATGGCTCATCAGGCATCTCTTCCCACAGTCTATTTACCATATTGAGGTAATCCTACTACTTGTACACCTTGGCTTCTTGATTCTAGTGTGTCCGATCACATGTTTAGTTCTTCTTCATTATGTTCCAATATTTAATGCTCTTTCACTTCAAATGTTATCATAGCTAATGGATTATCTAACCTTGTCAAAGTCATTGGTACAGCTTTTCCAGCTCCTAACTTACCTTTGTCTTTTATGTTATTTGTTCCATCATTGTCCTTTAATCTTCTGTCTGTTAGCAAACTCACTAAACAGCTAAACTGTTCATTGACATTCTTTCCTGATTTTGTGGTTATTTAGCATTTGAAGATAAGGAAGAAGATTGGAGAAGGGCATGAAACTCATGGAGTCTATTACCTAGCTGCTCTGTCTGCTCTTTCATCCACCACCTGCTCTGCTGTTATCTCTCCTATTAAGATCCATTGTCGTCTTGGTCATCCGTCCTTGGATAAATTGAAGTCAATTGTCTCTCGTTTGAGTTAACTTCAGTCTTTAAATTGCGAGTCTTGTTTGTTAGGAAAGCATCACCATGCTAATAGGGCTTTACGTCCGTTTCATTTGGTCCACTCGAATGTATAAAGGCTGAGTAGTGTTGTTATCAAATTAGGTTTTAAATATTCTGTTACTTTTATTAATAATTTTTTAAGACATACACAGGTCTATTTAATGAAAGATCATTCTGAGTTGTTGTAAAGATCGTTCTGAGTTGTGGTCTATCTTTCAAGCATTTTGTGCTGAAGCTAAAACACAATTTGATGTTTCTATCAAGGTACTTCGTAGTAACAATGCTAAAGAGTATTTCTCTAAACCTTTCACTGATTTTATGACCTCTTTTGGCATGTTACACTTGTCCTCTTACCCTCGTACTCCACAACAAAATGGAGCTGCAGAGAGGAAGAATTTGCACCTTATTGAAACAGTTCAGTGTCTACTGTTCCATATGTATGTTCCTAAGACCTTTTTGGGAGATACTATTCTTACTGTATGTTATTTAATTAATAAAATGCCATCATCTGTCCTACAAGGTCGCTTCCCTCATTTAGTCATATTTCCCAAAATACCTCTATTCTCTATTCCTCTACGTATCTTTGGGTGTGTTGCATTTGGGCATCAACTTGATAGTGGAATTGACAAGTTAAAGCCTTGTGCTCTTAAGTGTCTTTTTGGGGTATTCTCGTTTACGAAAAGGGTATCGATATTATTGTCCTTCCTTTCATCGATACTTTGTGTGTGATGATGTCTCCTTTTTTTGAAACTACACCATTCTTTTCTGATACTCAGTTTTTGTCTGAGCAGGATGAGAGTCTTTCATTACCCGTGATTTCTCCTTTTCGTCTCTCGCATCCTGATTTGCAGGTTTATACTAGACGGCTGGCTACTACTGAGTCTTCACATGATGCTTTTATCGCTCCATCTTCTTCTACTCAGTCTTTAGATTCTCTTCCTAAGCCGGAACCTAGTGGTCTTGATCTTCCAGTCGCTCTTCGAAAAGCAAAATGTACGTGCACTTCTTATCCCATTTCTAACTTTGTTTCTTATACAGCTCTCTCTCTCTCCTATCATGCCTTTGTTGCTTTCCTCTCTACTATTTCTATTCCTCAAAGCCTTATCTCATTCTGGGTGGCGTGCTGCCATAGAAGAAGAAATGTCTACTCTTCGAGCCAATGAAGCTTGGAATTTGATAGTTCTTCCACTTGAGAAGTCAACTGTTGGATGTCGATGGGTGTACAGTGTTAAAGTTCACCCCGATGGCTCTATTGATCGTTTGAAAGCACGGTTAGTTGCTAAAGAATATACTCAGATTTATGGACTAGATTTTTCAGAAACCTTCTCTCTTGTGGCTAAAATTTCGTCCGTCCATCTTCTTATCTCACTTGCTACTGTGTTTCACTAGCCTCTTTATCAACTGGATATCAAAAATACTTTTCTTTATGGTGATCTTGTTGCAAAAGTGTAAATGGAGCAACCACCCAGGTTTGTCATTCGGGGGGAGTCTGGCTTCATCTGTAAGCTAAAAAAATCATTATATGGCCTTAAGCAATCTCCTTGAGCATGGTTTGGTAGATTTAGTGATGTCGTGATAATTTTGGACTGACACAATGATTCCATATTCTATCGACATTCCTCTTAAGGGAAGCTCTGGTTGTTAATATATGCGGATGGTACTATGATCGCAGGAGATGATACACAAGACATTCAAAATCTAAAACTGTTTCTTCATATTAAATTCCAAACCAAGAACTTAGGTTCATCGAAGTACTTTCTGGGCATTGAATTGCAAGATCACACATAGGTATCGCCTTTTCTCAAAGGAAATATGTACTTGATTTGTTGTCAGAGACAGGCATGTTGGGAGTTAAATCAATTGATACCCTAATGGATCCCAATACTAAACTCCTTGGAAATATAGGAGAATTATTGGATGATCCTAGTTGATATCGTAGGCTGGTTGGGGAACTCAATTATTTGACAGTTACACGGCTAGATATCGCACTTGCTATAAGTATAGCCAGCCAATTTTTTGATGCACCTCGCTCTAGTCATTGGGATGCAATCATTCGTATTTTGAGGTATCTAAAAGATGCACCAGGATGTGGTTTATTATATCAAGATAATAGCCATACTCTTGTTTAAGGATATACAGATGTAGACTAGGCTGGATCACTATTAGATAGACGATCAACCACTAAATATTGTATCTTTGTGGGAGGAAATCTGATATCCTGGAAAAGTAAAAAGCAAATAGTAGTGGTAAGATCGCGTGCAGAGTCAAAATATAGGGCCATAGCACATACGTCCTGTGAATTGATTTGGGTACATCATATGCTGCAAGAATTGGGGGTTCCTGTATTACAGCCTATGGAGTTATTTTGTCATAATCAGGTTGTTATCCACGTAATTTCTAATCCAGTGTTTCATGAGCAAACAAAACACATTGAGGTTGACTGTCACTTTGTTAGAGAAAAGATTTTGCAAAATATCATCAAGACTAGTCATGTAAGGTCTGAAAATCAACTGGCTGACTTATTCACTAAAGCCCTGGGAGGTGCTATAGTAGGAGTTATTTGTAACAAGTTTAGAACATATGATATACATGCTCCACCTTGAAGGGAAGTGTCAATGTAGAGTTTTAGTGTTAATGCATAGTGTTAATGTACATCAATTAAGATGCATGCACATACATAGGTATCTAGTGTGTAGGTGATTCGAATAGACACCTCTGTGTATATATTTGTGTGTACTCCCTAGTTGATTGATTATCAATAAAAATTCAAGTCCTTTAACATATTCCATAGCTTAAAAGTTAACGAAAAAATTATATAATTTTTAAAGGCGAGTACATGGGTGGCGTGTCCAAGTTGTGTCTAGATATAAAAAAAAGTAAAACATGGCAAAAGGCAAGCATATGTTAGGTGTCCATGGTGTGTCTGCCGCATATCTAAGTCCCTCGTGAGTCCGACTCATAGACTGCACCATTTATGGTGTCTTTGTGCTTCCTAGATACCTATTTATAAGAATAAAGAGAAATCCAGAATCATATTTATTGGGGCATTAAACTTATGAGTCACACTATAAAAGTTTCAAAGAAAGTAACTAGGGCAAGGCTAAGATGTGTAACAAAAATATCAAAGATTTGGTATTATGCAGGGTAGATATATTATGGAATCTATTTTTTTAATAAAAATATTGATGAAAAAATATAAAAGGAAGAAAGATCTTCGAATAAATTTTTATTGATTTAGGAAAAGTATAAGATAGTCCCAAGAAAAATTTTATGGTGAACGTTGGAAAAGAAATTAGTAATTATGGAATATATTAGAGTGATCAAGAACATGTCTAATAGAGCAATCACTAGAGTACAAAAACTGTTGGTGGTGATACAAATGATTTTCCAATTACAATTGATTTGCACAGGATTTACTTGGCCTTATCTTTTCACGTTGGTGATGGATGAGCTTACCAAGTATATTCAAGACTAGATCCCTTGATATATGTTGTTTGCAGATGATACTTTATTGATAAAGGTAATTAGGTTTACGTTAATTATAAGTTATAACTTTAAAGGCACGCTTTTGAGCCCAAGATTTTAATGTAAGACAGACTAAAAGAGAATATATGTATTGTCATTTTAGTAAAATTTTAACTTTGAATGACAGCACAATAAAAAATGAGAATTAAGAAGAACAAAAAGTGATCATTTTTAGTATCTTCAATCAATTACCCATGCATGCAAATGAAGGAATGGAATAGGATGATATGTATAGGATTCAAGCAAGTTGTCAAAATAGGAAAGTGACTTAAGTGCTTTATCCGATTGTAGAATACATATCAAATTAAAAGAAAAATTTTATAAACCGAATTATACTTTATAGTATAGAGTGTTGGCCCTGTTGGGCTTAAGAAGCAACACTCTAATAAGATAACTGTCGAGAAAATGAGGATATTAAGAGGTATGTGTAATATTATAAGAAATGATAATCAAGAAATGAATATATTCAAAAGAAAGTTGAAGTAGCACCAATAGAAAAGAAGTTGATAGAAGGTCATTTAAGTTATTTTGGTCATGTCCAATGTAGACTTAATGATTTACCAATAACGAAGTGTGACTGGAACAAAGTATAGAAGGTGTAAAATGGAAAAAAATATAGACCAAACGATACATGGACTAAAATTGTGAGCAAATACCTAATTTTAAATTACCTCACCAAAAACATGATTTTTGGTAGAAATGAATAGAGGAAAAAGATTCATGTAACCGACTCCAGATGGTTAAGAATTAAGACTTTGCTGAGTTGAGTATAGCTCAATATAATGGCAAAAGCTCAGGATGTCCCAAGATCAAGGAAATTACACAGGTACTCGTGCGTCCTTACACTTAACAAGTGACTCATACTTGGCATTCAAAATGTTGTTTTTCAACCTACGCTTTCAATCAGATGACAACCCTTTACAATTAAGATCATATAGCCTAAATCATAAATGAAACCGCATTTTCTCCATGTGTTAGCGCTGGCAAGTGGCTGAATGTCCTAAAAGCTCACAAGCATAGTGAACCAGGCCAAGCTTGGCATCAATTACACTAACCAAAAATTAGATCAGATAGATACAAGCCTACACGCATATTTTGCCATCCTCTGAATTGAGACTGTTTCACAAGCATTTGAAAGCAACTAGAAAGAACAAAAAGAACATCTTGACTGGACTTGCCTAAGCTACATATATGAGAATATTACTACTTTGCAAACTAATTTGTGAAATCACAAAGTAGTTTCTCAAACTAAACTAGATATTACCACTTTCGGTTCTAGTTTAAGAATTTATAATCACAGTTCATCTTCATTTCTACTACCCTTTTGTATTCCCCGCAATAAACGAGTGGTTTGAATTCTGCCCAACATATATTGTGAACTTGTTATTTCTTGAAGTTTGGCAAACACGATTATATACAGGATTAACCCAATTTTGATTTCAAATAAGTTCTGAACAAATATACTCCCCCCCCCCCCCCGGGCCCCAAAAAAAATAGAACACAGAACAATGATTCTTAAAAGAGGTCTGTAAAGAAAAACATATTAGGACGAAAATCATACAATTCAAGAGATAAATCTACTTACCCTTCTTTGGATGATCAAGAGCAAAAGGTTGCTTCAGAAATCGATCGATCGAGAGAGAGACAGAGGATTGTTCACAGTGGGTCATTTCAGTAGACGGCGCCGTTTAAAAGTCTCCAACTGTGGTTTGGTTTTCTTTCCGCATTTGGTTTTTCTCGATTAGTCGGATAGCATAGAAATAAAATATTTAGCCGAAGTAAGGCATCTCACCTTGCAAAAGTGATTTGTTTCAAAATGGTCCAGCCATGAAAGCAGGAAGTTGAATGCGCTACGGGGAAGTTTAGCGGGAGAAGCCCGCATAAAAGAGCATGATGGGTGGCAATGGTGTATCACATTTGGGGGGAAAAGAACGCTAAAACTTTTCAAGGCCTTTCTACAAAAGTTCTTAGTCTCACAAAGGCAAGTATGTATGATGTAAAAATTAAGTGTTCTCAATTTTTTGTATCTAACGTAAATATAGACTTTTGAAAATAAGGAGACTCTTAAGGCTGAAATGTATATTATAATACGGGAATAAGTCTCTTAAAATATTGTAAATATTAATTTCTTCTATTAATCTAAATTATACTTAATTACTAAAAAAAAACATAGAATAAAATAAGAGAGGGAGAGAAGTTATTTTCTGTCTCGTTTTTAAATAAATTAAAATTAAAAATTTATAAACAGGTCAAATTATTCTTAGGAGAGGTTTGGAGTGATAAAAAGTGAAATAATTTATGAGTTCGTAATTTATGTAATGAGATAAAAAATAAATAACTTTTAAAAATTTTTAAAATTTTTTAGCGTCAAACGTACTATTAATGTCTTTATAATTTATTCTAAATCTCATTTTAAGCTTTACGCTGTCCACAGTAACACTTAAGCATTTACATTTTTAATTTGTCCTAACGTGAATATTTTCTAAACTTTTATTTTGAAATTTTTTATTAAGTGACTTTTATGGATAAAAGTACAACAATATTTATGTTATTCAACATTTGCATAAAAACTCACTTCTATTTTCTTGAATTGATCTGATAATCAATATGTTTATATCTGATAAATCAATTGGTAAATTAATACGTGCAACATTGGAGATAAAATATAAAACGAATAGAAGTAAGCATTTTAACTAGAATATGGAAGAAAATAGCCAATTTTATATTTTTAGCGTTTGTATAATAAAAGATATCAAATGACCAATTAATGAAAAATTAAAAAAAAAAATTGTCAACACTAACAAATTATGAGGGCTTCATTTTGTTTCTGATAACTCGAATTTCACTTACTTTAGAACTGTTTAGCAACGCTGTCATTTTCCTGTTTGCGTTTATGTGTTTATGTTTCTTATTTTTTATTTTCTGTTGTCGTTTTCATTTTCTAAAATGAAAATTGAAACTGCATTTAGAAATATAATTTTTTTTACAATTACTAATTTTTTTATTTTCATAAAATATTTAATTTTATTAGTTTTTTAAAAATTAATTGAATTTAATAAATATATTTTATATTAATTTAATGTAATTATATTACTTATTAAAAATAATTGAATAAAATATAAATATTATATCATTTAATCTAGTAAATATAAAATATATTAATTATAATATAATTATATTATTTATTAAAAATAATTGAATAAAATATATTTCAAAATAATTTAATTAATTTAATTATGATAAAGGATAACCCAGTACACGAAACTCCTACCTTGCCCAGGGCCTGGGGATATTTATTAAAAATAATTTAATAAAATATAATTCATATTAAATAAATAAATAAATTTAATTTAATTATGATATTTATTAAAGATAATTTAATAAAATATATTTATATTAATTAAATTAAATTAATATATTATACTTTATTATTTATTAAAAATAATTCAATAAAATATATTTCTTATTAATTAAATTAACTAATTTAATTTAATTATTTATTAGAAATAAATTAATAACAGATATTACATATTAATTTAATTAATTTAATTTAATTATATTATTTATTAAAAATAATTTTAGTTTAATAAAATATTTTTAGAAAATAATTTATTTTAATATGATTTAACAAAAATAGATAAAGTATCAAAATTGACAAAATATTTGTAACAAAAAAAATAGAATGAAAATACTTTTTTTCTATTTACGTTTTTCTGTTTAAGTTTTCATTTTTTGGGAAACAAAAAAATATAAACGAATTTAACAAATATATTTCTGTTGTCAATTTATAAAATTTTAAAAATATAAATAAAAAAATAAAAAATAAAAACTTTATCAAACGGGACTTTGTAAGTGGTTAAATAAGGAGTACACACAGCAGGCCTTTTCCTGCGCTCCATGGGAATTGAGTTCAAGGATTTGAACCATAGTCATTATAATGGAAGTGCACCCGAAAGACCAATTAGATGACTTCGTGGGGCGTATAAGGGTTAATTATCACAACTGTAAGTGCTAAAGTAATTTTTAAATTAAAGTTCAAGCGTGAAAAATATCTTTATAAATCGATGCCATGGTATTTGTTTTCCTTTTTTTTTTATAAGAAATTATAGAACTCAAAAAAGTTACTCAATAATTTGTCCGTATATAGCTTTCTTTCCAATTAATTTTGCATTTAGGCTTCGTTTGGAGCTCTATAAAATAAAATAAAATCTTACAAATCTTTACAAATATGAATTACGAGATAACAAAATTTAAATTTTTCATTCACTGCACGAATTATGAGACATTTACTTTTACAATTTTATTTTATTTTATATATTTTTCTACAACTCCAAACACACCCTTATACTATGTTCAAATAAATGATTTGGTGAAGGGAAAATGAAAGTAAATGAAAACATAAAAATAATAATTGAAATATAAAATTTTAAATACATATTTTTATTTATTTAGACTATATATATATAAAATAAAAGTAAATTTTTATTTATCAAAATCCATACTTTTACCCCTTTGTATTCTACAACAAGGAAATATTAATAATTTTTAATCACCTTCCATTATTATTTTTCTTTAATAAATCCATAATATACACTCCCTTCCAATACAACCTTAATTTCTGCTCCAACATTTTTTTTTTCCAACTCAAACTGTACAGGCCAAACTTACGCGTAACTTGATTAATTTTCGGGGTCCTAGTGTTAACGATTGAGGAAAACTTGCGCGTAACTTGATTAATTTTCGGGGTCCTAGAGTTAACGATTGAGTAAGCTTTTCAGTGACAAGACTCGAACTAGTGCACTTTAAAAAGTAAATCCAATATCTTACCAGTGGAGCTAATTCTCAGGGTAATATTTGATTTTTCAAGGATTAATTATATATTGCACTTGACTTTTCTAATCTTAATCACATTTGACACAAACACCCTTCAAATATCATAAGTAAATTACACCAATATCTCTTTTAAGTATTTTCTTATATCACGTAGTGTGTGCCTAAAAAAAAAAGTATTTATGAGATATGTTTGTAATTTTGGCAATGTATATTTCTCAATTTATCTGAAAATCAAAATTTTACTTTTTGATTTTGGTACCAAAACAGACACTTAATCCATTGACTAAAAACTATTGAATTTGCACTATTTACTTTTTATGATATTCAAATTATACCCTTCTGTTATTTATGACATTATTTTTTTGATGCGTGAAAAGATAGATTGAATTTGATTTATGTGGCTTGCACGTGCACGTAATTAAACAAACAAGTCTAATACAAAAAAAAAAAAAAAAAATTATTGCATAAAAAGATTATATATTTCTAATAACTAAAAGGATTATGCCCCTTGGGTTTTTATCTCTAGTGGCTTGTGGGTATACTTTCCTCAAATACCATACGGGTTCGATTCTTAATTTAAGTGAGATGTGCATAAGGAGTAGTATATGTCTCTCCAGTTTACATGTTGACTACGCAGTTCATTAAAAGTTGCAATAAATTAGTGAGGGTTTTGAATTACCCCCAAAAAATGATTTTAAGATATATTGATTATATTATTCAAATTTCAATTATAACAAGTTACGTAGTCATGTTTTAAATTAAAAAACAGAAACAAAAGAAATTTTATAATTAAATACCAAAATTTTCAATCATTCACGACCTATTAAATTGTAATTAGTATATGTATGTGTTTTATATATTTATTTTAAGATTGATAAATTTATATTTATTTTAAGATTGATAAATTTACCAACTTGTGTACCACCAAATAAAGGCATTTTTCAAATCATTTAAAATTAACAGCTGTTAGGTGTCTATTAGATTGACAATTCATGAGTAAAATAAAGTTCTAAAATATGTAAACTTAGATTAAGATAAGATGTTCGAGTTTAGGTTTAGAATATAAAAATAAGTTTTTAGCAGATTCTGAATTTTGTCATCTCGCGAGAAGTAAAGGTGGAGTTAGGATTTTTTTTTTCTTATCCTGGGCTATCAAATAAAGATGATTTTTTTTAATATTATGATTAATTATCAATCTAAATATGTGAATTGTTAACTTAACTATAAAATTCTCGATCAAAATTAATACACAAAACAACGTACAAAAAAGTAAAGTTTAAATGTACATAATAAAGTTCAAGTATACATAAAATGGTAAACAAAAGACAAAACTAACGCATATTAGTAAAGAAGCACTCTTCAATGTTTTAGAGAATAAAATTCATCTATTATCGAATTTGAATCGATATCTTCAGTAATTTTTCGTTCAATAAAAATCATCATAGAATTAATATGGGCAATTAGCCAATTTTTTACCCTAGCAATTTACTTGCTATTTAATTAATTATTTTTATAAGCTAAGTCAAGAATTTTAGGAGTTGCTTAATTTCTACTTGATTTCGTGAAGGAATTATGGGACTATTTTATTTTTATAGCACTATCAATCAACTATAGGAAGAATAGAGAAACAAATAAAGACAAATATTAATGAAAGCTTAGAAAAAAAATAAATACAAACAGAGAAGAAACAAGAACATTAGTCACTCATAAAGGGAAAAAAAAGAAGAAAAAACAAAAACAGGGCATCAATTACTCATATATATATATATATATATATAAAAGATAAGATGTTAGGTGACAGACAGGTCCCCATAATAATAAAAAAAAGAAAGAAAGAAACAAGAGCAAGCGAAAGCCTTGTTTACTTTTGCAAATGATATATATATATATATATATATATATATATATATATATATTGTGTAAACAAAGGGCTAAAAAGTTGCAAGGCTACAAGCATATGCCTGTGCAATTTTATATTGTTGGTATAAAATAAATTAGGAACACATGGCGACCTCTCAAGCATAATAGGGCAAGATGTGTGGCACTTCCCTGAGCACATCATAAGCGTGCTCAACGTTGGTCTAATGATCGAGAAATTACTACAGTTGGACCCCGCCACTTGGTAATAAATGTAAATTGGTAATAAATAAATTGAATTAATTGCCTTAAAGTTAACCTAGTTAGTTTGTTTCGTTATAAGTGGCAGATAGATGTGACGTTTGAACAGTCTTCAAGGCTGCATCCTATCCATTCAAACGCCCATTTCGCCTATGTGCATTTAATGTAAAGTGAGTAGCATTAAATGAGAAGTGAAAGACATTTAAAGGAAAATAAGAGCACTGAGCACTTTATGGAATAAATATAAGGTACAAAATGATTACATTTCCCTTATTTACGTATTTATTTATTTATTCTATCCTACTATAAATACAACACTTAGCTCCAAAATCCAAGTACCTTCACTATTGTCAATCCAATACTTTATTCTTTACCTTCCATTCTTCAAGCCTTTTCTGACTTTATCATCGGAGGGTTTTCTAGTCAGAGACCCTTTCTCTAGCCATAACACTCGTTTCTTTTGTGCTTGGCAGGCTTGCTTTTGAATTTTTGGTTAACGTGATAAGCAATTCCAGCAGTGATTTTTTATTGCCGAACATTTGGCACTCACCATAGGGCTCATTTCTTTGTTCCCCACACTCTTGTGTTTTTGACATTTCATTGTCTTTCTAACTTTCGTCAATTATGGCTTCCGACAAAGATATAATGCCCCTACAATCTCCACGAGGAGCAATAGATGTAGAGGTTCCCAGACAAAAACGGAATATGTTGACCATCGCTACTCCAAGTCAAACGGTGAGAAGGCCACGTAGAATCAGTGATCTTGATGCACCTATAAGAAGGCAGGAGTTACAAGACATCATAGATGCCAAACAAACGAAGTTGGAGGAAATCCTTCAAAACTTCGTGAAGAGAAGGAAAAAAAAGGAATTGATCGTGATCTCTCTAATCATGAGCAATCGTTTGATGCCAGTTTAGATGAAGGTTATGATGAGTTGTATAATGATTGGCTTGAAACATGCTCTAGGAAAGCGATAGGAATAGATGAAGAGAAAGTTCCAAGTTCTAAGCGAGAAGTTGGTGTAACACCAATTGTGGCTTCTGGTGTTAAACCAGTAAGTATATGTTTGACCCACGCTTAATGCCAGGAGTCCTTGCAATAATAAAGGGTCAAGATAGCAAGACAGAAGGAAGACGCTCCTAGAAGGAAGCATTCTAGTCAAAGGAAACAACAAGATAAAGAGGAGAATTCCTCTAGTGATGATATTGCGCCAGTAAAAGCAAAAAAGGTTGGCAAATCCAAAGAGGTGGAAAAAGTACAATCTATTGAGTGGGAAGGCTCAGAGCAGTCTACCTGCATGATGGCCAAGAGAGTGTTGGGGAAGATCTCAGCCTCCCCATTCGCCAGTGACGTTACCAAAGCAGAACCCTAAAAGAAGTTTGTGACCTTCCGTTTTACAACGTATGATGGGAAATTGGATCCATTGGCACATTACAGGCACTACATGCAGGCTATGACGCTATGGAGCTAGAATGATGAGCTCATGTGCTGTATATTTCCATCGAGTTTGGGGGGTGTTGCCCTCTAGTGGTTCCACAAATTGTCTCTAGGGAGTATCAGCAGTTGGAGACAACTCGTAGAGGAGTTCGTCACCAAGTTTTTGGCTAACGCAAGACAACTAAAAACTGTTGACGTGCTTCTCGCTATGAATAGGAGGAGTAATAAAAGTCTTAGGGATTATTCCCGAAGTAGAAAAATAGTCTGAGCAATTGGCAGTGACTTCTTTCAAACTAGGGTTGTAGAAAGAAAAGAAACTCTGGCTTTCTCTAACAAAAAAGTGAGTAGTAAACATGTCGGATTTGATGTGTACAATAGAAAAAATATGCCAAAGTAAAGGATGAGACAAAGCTAGCTGACCAAAAGGAGATGAGACTAACTGGGCTAAGGGGTGGAAAGTAACAAACAGGGAAAAAAGGGTTCATTGAGGATAAGAAGTCAGTCTTTAAAGCTATAAATACAGTGTTTAAGGAGCCAATCATCAAAATTCTTCCCCTGATTAAGGATAAAACATACTTCAAGTGGCCAAGGAGATTGCGTGATTTCCCAGGCAATGAGACTCATAAAGATTACTTCTCTTATCATCGAGACAGGGGGAAAGTTGCTTATAGAGGATTCTAGAAAACAAATACATATATCAATATTTTGAATAAAATAGAAGTAGAGTGAGTTGCGACAAAACTCTATGTAATGCACTGTTCAAATTGATGTAAAAGTGACAGTTGGCAGTGCATTTTAGGGTTTCGAGACGATCTTTAGTATTTTTATGTACTAGAAGGCGAAAGAGTTATCACGCGTCATAAATAGGTTAAAAAAGCAGCCAATCAGGGGAAAACATGTTAAAAGTAAAGTTGTGCATAAGGCTATGAAAAAATTTTGTATAAATGAAATAGATTGTGTAAATAAAACAGATATTGATTGGGCTACTTTCTATTCTGCTCAAGTAATAAATTATGTTGACCAGAGTGAGGGCATAATATTGGTACCAAATAAATTAAGGATGCATGGCAACATCCAAAGCACAATAGGACGAGACGTCTGGTGCTTCCCTGAGCACATTATAAGTGTGCTCAATACTAGTCTAATGATCGGGAAATTATTGCACTTGGACCCCACCACTTGGTAATATAATCCTAATCATAAATGTAAATTGGTAAAAAATGAATTAAATTTATTGCCTTAAAGTTAACCTAGTTAGTTTGTTTCGTTACAAGTTGCTAACAGATGTAACGTTTGAACAGTCTTTAAGACTACATCCTGTCTATTCAGACGCCTATTTCATCCACACGCATTTAATGCAAGGTGAGTAGCATTAAATGAGAAGTGAAACACATTTAAGGGAAAGTAAGAACACTAAGCACTTTATGGAATACATACAAGGTACAAAATTTTTACATTTCCATTATTTACATATTTATTTTTTTATTCTATTCTACTATAAATACAACACATAGCTCCAAAGTCTAGATACGCTTACTACTGTTAACCTAATATTTCATTATTTACCTTCCATTCTTCAAGTCTTTTCTAACTTTTCCATCGAAAGGTTTTCTAGTCGGGAACCCTCTCTCTAGCTGTAACCCTTTTTTTTTGTACTCGACAAGCTTGCGTTAGGATTTCTAATTGAAGTGGTAAGTAGTCCCAGTAGTGATTTTTTTATTGCCAGACATAAATAAATATATAAAGGTATCTACTCATTGGTAGAATACAAAATTAAGACCGTGTAGAGTTTCAAACAAACTCACTGTAATTAGAGAGATATATATGTATAAAGAGATAGAGAGAAAAAGTGCAATTACATAATTGAAAAGGTAAAAAAATTTAAAATTTTACTCAAACAGGTATATAGTCTTAATATTTGCTTTGGCTTTTTTATTTTTTGGGCTTTTAAGGTTACTAATTTATTTTTAATTTTTAAAATATAATTGGGTTATAGGTTAGATATTACACTGGGCTATAAATAATTATATTAGAATATTATAAGTTATTACTACTTAAAAATTTTGAGCTAAAATTTAACCCAGACTACAGTCCACCTTGGCCCTAATGTCCCTTCGCCCCTGACGAGAAGAGCATGCGAAAATTGCTTCGAGTAACGAGAAAATATAGAGATGTTATTTTTAAGCTTTTGGCCATGTTGAAAGAGTGTTAGAAGGTTGGGAGAACTAAATGAAAGATCGCAGGAAGACCACACCTGTGAGCATTGGCCTAGTAATTTTTTGAACTACATTATGGAAACCTAATTTGTTTAAGATTTTGTGCCCTATATTTTTTAGACATTTTTAGAGTTTTCAGAAGAGAGAAATATATTATAGAACAAAGTATTCAAGAAATCTAAGTTTTCTCTCACTCTTAGCCAATAATGCTTTATCATTCTTTGTGCATGGTGATCCAAAAGAGTTTGGATTTGTATACTGTGGGTTCAATTGGTGGTGAATTCAATGTAAACTACTACGAATTTATTGGTAACCATAGAATCGTCAACTTTTCAAAGATTTGAAATTTGTTCTTGTCGCTAAAGTTTGGGTGCATCACAGATTTGAGCAAAAAGTATCAATAATATAGAGTCATGGTTTGGCACTATTGAGAGGTTAAGGCTTTATAATCCATTTACACTCTAAAGAAGGGTTTAAGAGTTTTTTCTGGTTTGAGTTTTCCTAGTTAAACCATACGTCTCTTTATTTTTCTACATTCGTACTATTGCTTATGTGATTGATTGTTTGAATTATCTAGCATACCCAAAATTTTCACTTGATATCAGAGTGGATTCATCTTGTGTTAAAAGTCAAGATCTAGGGTTTATTATATAGGTCATCCACGTGAAAGTGGTTCAAGTAGAAGATCTCCTTTATTTGATAGTAAATCTACTTCTACTTCCACTTCAAAAACTTCCATTTCAAAATCAGAAGGTACATTAGACAGTGAAGATCTTGATGACTCTAACAAAAAGTTAGACATTGAACAACCTTATGCGCAACTCTATGAAGACTATTGCAAGTTGAACAAGGAGAATGAAAAACTTAGTGCAAGTAATAAATTGATGAAGAATGAGATGAATTCTTTGAAGAAAATTACTAAAGATCTTAAGGCAGAGAATTACAATCTTCAAGTCTAAATTCATGAGATTAAAGATGAGAAGAGGACTTAAGATAAGGTTACAGATATCTTGAGAGAGAAGCTTGTGGCCAAGGATAAAGAGTACTTAGAGGTGCAAAAAGCCTTAAATGAACTTAATGAAAAATAAGAGTTCCATTTAAAAATCTCTATAAGGTTTTAAGTGCACAAAGAAGGCCGTTTGATAGATGTAACTATCCGTGTTTTGATATATAGTATTTTATGCCTATTGCATATGGTTATGATTTAATAGCATGATAATATATTGATGTGATGCATTAGTTGACTCAGTTGCTCAGTTCCTGAGTTGAATTTTTTTATTTTTTGTTAACATCTAGAAAATTTTGGAAATAAAAGAGTGGTCTATGCACATCGATCAAGGGGTCCGAGTACACAGACTAGGTTCCCTGAGCACATGGACTATCATATCAACAAATTGCGGTGAGTTTTTTTCCTAAATTTGCAACCAAGCCTTTCTTATATTCTATCACCACGCAAGCTATATGGCCTACGACCTAAAATCATTGACCAAATCACCTCACACATTTTTCATTTCCCTTTTTTCTCTCCGAATCATCTTGCTTATATATATGTATCCAAGTATCACACTTATATGGTTTTTAGGTTGTAACTATTAACAAAAAGTAGCTTGAGTTACACACAAAAGCCATTTCAATTCCCTTTACCAGCATTCAATTAGAGTTGATAGTAGTAGGTTGGGTTGGTTGGTTCAGTGTTGAGATGTGTGGTTTGATTATGTCAACTTCTCAAATTTTTTTAGTTTTTCAAGTCTTTCCAATTGAATGTATTCTTTCTCCCTGAGTAACTGAGATTGGGATTTTATGCACTTTAATTGTTTATGTGATGTATTTATGTATACAATAATATTGGTTATACGTTTCGCTTGTTTTGGTGCATATGTTAGAATAAAGGTATGCATGGATCAGTTCGGTTCAGGTTCATACTTAACCTAGAACCAAATTGATTTTTTTCAATTCCTAAAATTTTAACCCAAAACCAAAGTAATTTCAAATTAGGACCGAACTAAAAATATCGGGTTAGATTAGTTTGGCTTTCGGTTTAGGCTACTTTAGGCTGGGACAAGTCTATTTTCGATTTATGTCAATTCGGGTTAAATTAGGTCCTATGTAGTTTTATAAATGCTTTATAGTTATCTCACTAAAATTTTGTAAACTATGCCGCCACCATGAATATTGGGTGACAACTAGGGCAAGATATAAAAAGCTGAACTTATTTTTGGCTATTTACCAATCTTGGCTTCTAGCGGTTCTACCAAGAAAGAACAACTACAAGCCAAAAATTTTTATTTAATGATATAGAATAAACATAACTCAGCTTGATACACCCAACCAAGCAAAACAAATATTACTCTTCAAAATTTTTCACACGCTAAATAATAAATATTATATAATATTTATATATTATATTTTTTTGTGGTTGGTTCATGTTGGTTTGGTTTGGGTTATTTTGGGTTCAGATTGAGTAACTACTAACCCGAGAAGCAAATTGAAAATGGTATAAACCTAAACAAACTCAAACCAAAGTGATCGGACTGGTTCAGTTTTCAAGTTGTTGGTTTTTTTATGCACCCCTATGTTAGAATATGATATGTTGCATATATATATGGATGTGTATATACATGTTGGTTGAAGAAGAAAATGAAAAGTGACCTTCGTAAATGAAAGTTACTTTATGGAAAATGAAATTGAGGATATGGTTTTGCTCGTATGTGGTTAGAAAATGGCTTTAAAGGTACTATTGAAAAGAAAATAGTTCTAAATAAAGGTTAAATTTTTATAAAACAAAAAACTAAAAATAAAGCATTACTGAAGTACAAGAGGTGCCCGTGTGCACTAACTTACTTGGCTGGGTGCACTGGCTTACGCAAGCACACAGACTTACCCAGGCGTATGGACAGAGAACCCCGTGCACACAGCCTAAACCCTATCTCTTTGGGCACACAGACTAAGTTTCCTATCCCCAGGCACACATACCCTTTCACCAAGCACCCAATTGAGAGTTTTGGAAATTTATTTTTCCTAAACTATATTCGAAAGAAAATAGATTCCTAAAGTTTTTTATGCTGAATTTCTAAAATGTTTCAAAAGTTAATGTTTTGAAATGTAAACTCAAATTTGATAAATTGAAAGTGTACTGATAATGGCATTAAGGGAGTGTGGTTTGTGATCTGAAATATAGCTTTATGGTATGTATAATATCATTGATGAGAATAAGGATAACGCTATTAATATTAGTAATTGTATATGGAAAAGATAATGAGATGTGATTATTAGTTGTTGATTTTGGGGTTGACAAATTTTGACAAAGAAGAAGGTATGTGATTATTGACTGCCTCTAAATATTGCGTCTAGAAAAACCCCCAAATATAAGGGCGTGTGGTATAGTTTTACCCAGTGAGTCCAAGATCGTATCCACAGAGAACTTTGAGATTGAACAGTAGGGTTTTCTAAGTTCTTCTATCTACTAGTTTCTTTTTAAAAACAGGAAAAGAAAATTGATTTGGGGTTTTGAAAAGTTTTGATTTACTAACTACTAAATAAATAAAATAAATTGCAACAATTAAATTAAACTAAAATGAAAGCAATAACACTACGCATTCAAGATAATTTAAGATCTTGATTCAACCTACAAATCTGGGTGGATTCACGACTTTATGATTCGATGTGTTTTTATCTTAATTTTAAGTTTCACGCAAAGGAAAAATAAACCAGAAGTTATCTTCGTGAAAATATTTTTAGATTCCAAAACATGGTATTCAAATCTCGTTTAGGATTAGAAACCCAGAAAATATTATGATATTTCATTTTTGAATTCAAATCTGATTTACTTATTTCAAAATTATTAAGAAAAATTTAATCAAGAATTGTTATCAGTGATTGCAGAAAATTTGATCAAGAAAACTTATTTTCGAAGGGTTTTGAAAATAAATAATACAGATTTGAAAATTGTAAACCCATACATACAAGTTTTCACTTTGCGTATATGGATCTATGCACATCTCATCAATCATAGTGATCCACCCATCTTTACTAGGTTAAATCAAGAATAAAAATCTAACCTAGCATGGATGAAATAATAAAACAGCAAATAAAAAGAGAGCACGAAAAACAAATAAATTTCATTAAATAAAACAAAACGCGTACCGTTTTTCGCAACGAATTAAACTTGAATCCGAAAGCAATCAATCCAAAAACTCTCAAAAAAACTAAACTGAAAACTCTTTACACTAATCTATTGTAATGAAAACTAAACTAAAAAGTATAGAGGAAAGCGTATGTGAGAAGTGGCCAAAACGGTCGTACAAGTTTTCTATTTATAGTTAAGACGAAAAACCCTAAAAATTTATTAAATCACACAGATCAGCCTGCAGTGGTCCGAACCACCCGTGGGGGTGTCCGAACCACAGTGTACTTCCTTTTCATTTTTTGTTTTGCTTCTCCAGCCATGTTCTTAATCTGGTCCGAACCAAGCGTTAGGGTGTTCGGACCACAGTATTCTTTTCATCACTTTTATTATTACTTATCTCGATTATTTTCTTATTTTCATTGCAATTAGAAAACAAAACAAAATAAATATTAAAAATAACCAAAAACTATAAAATTATTAAATAAATGCATAATTTATAACCTAATTGTTAGGTTTGTAACTACACTTTTCAAGTGTAATCAATTACCCTTGCATTGAGAGTCTATAGACCTACGCAGGATTTGATTATCGTACTAGTAGATTGGTAGCCTACATAATGACACTGATATTGGTTAATCATCACCCTTGAATATTGATCCACAAACGATGACTCTGACTTAATTAATCGTGAACCTTAGATATTGATTCATAAATGACGACACTGACTTGTTAATCGTGACCCTTTAGCTAAGACTTATAAACAACAACAGTTCAGTTGATCATTTTCAGTGGGTATTAGCCCATAAAAGACGACGATGGTTTGGATTGTGCTCGCTGATCACAGGTCAATCTTACAGAGTATCCACCTATGTGTATTATGTTGATGAGATGATGGTCAATGGTTAATTAAAGGATAATGAAATTATAATATTGATACTGATATATGATGATGTGTTATTTACCAAATATTGTTGTATGATGATAATTATCTACTATTAAGATACTTGTTGCACAATAATATCATGCGAGGGCAAGTGTTGAATATTACACTTGTTTATATGTGCATCGTGGGTTCACGGGGATTTAGTGTTCATGTCCCTACTAACTGTGTTCTAGGTGTAGAGCTCGAGGTTTAGGTGAGCCACACCATGTTTAGCATAATTTGGGATCTTATTATTCTTCTGTTATCCAAGGAGATGGATTGGACTGTATTAGATATTGTACCTAGGAGATGTATTATTTTTACTCAGTATTTTTTAGTTATTGGATATAAAACTTGATTAATAAATTTAATTGATTAATTTAATTTAATTAAAATAATTAATTAAATTTAATTAAAATATAAAACATATTTTAATAAATTCAATTAACTTTTTGAAAAACTAATAAAATTAAATAATTCATTAAAATAAAAAAATTAATAATTGTAAATAAATTATAATTCCAAACTTGGTTTTCTTTTTCATTTAAAAAAATAGAAAACAAAAATAAAAAATATAAACAAGTAAATATAATTAAAAAAACTGCAGCATTACCAAATGAGCTCTTTGTGTTAGAATTTTTAAAGTATTTGTGCTCCATCAAACATAAGCTCTCTATCTTTAACAAAAGCTCCAATTAAAATGCATATGTGCAAATATTTATATTTATTTCAGGCCTCAAGGACTATGGCATTTATTTTGTAATGAATACTGCAAGATTATATCTGAAATATTAACTCAAATTCAACCCAAATCTAGGGAGTCTGCAAAGCTCTTCTCCTAACATCAGTTCCTTAAATTTTCTATCCATGAATTTTAAATGAAAGGATTTAATGATATTTATTTACAAAAATTGATCAACTATAATTTTATTAGTTTAGATATGAATTTTATCATGAATTTAAGTCATTTAAAAAATAATACATTATGATGAATTTAAGATAACCATAAAAAATAATTTTTCGAAGTAATGAGGAATCAAGCTAGTTTAGCAGTAATTATTTGAAACTTCCCATCATTTTTATACAAATTAACTATTTGTCTGATGCATTTTAATTTAAATTCATAATTATGCTATCAAAAACTAATAGAGTCAATGTCAATTATAGCAGTTAAAGTAGCCAATATATATAGATATATATATATGTTCAATGGTAATTAAATATAAATAGTTACTTAATTTAGAATCTCAGTTGTTGAGGTTTTTTACTCGGGGTTTACATGTGATTTGTTTTATTGGATTTTCTTATAAAAATTAGTGTCACACATCATCTCTTCGTTAATGTTATATAATGTAATATCTCCTTTTGCTTGCCAAAAACAAAAGTATGAAGGGTAGTCTAATAATTCATTAATGATAAGTCAAGCCTTTTTGTTAAGGTTTTCTTATTACATTTTTATAAATTTTAAAAAAATGACAATAAAAATGCGTGTTTGATAGACTTAGTTTAATTTTTTTATTGTCAAAAAAAATAAAAATTTATTTGAAAATTTAGACCTAAAATATAAATAGAAAAATAATGTTTTCAAGCTCATTTTTTTCCCCTTTCATAAACACTTTGTCAATTTTAGACTTTAAATAAAATATTTTTTTATTTTTTGTTGCATCTAATTAAAATAATTTATTTAATCAATATTTTTATTAACTTAAAACTATATTTAATTAATAATAATATATTATTAAAATTATTTATTTTATTAAAACTAAAATTAATTACTATTAAAATAATAATTTGTCTTTAGAATGATTTATTTATTTAAATTAAAATTATTTTTAATAGATAATAATTACACATTAGAATGATTTATTTTGTTTAAATTTTTTATTAAATTAATTTAATTTTAATAAATAAAAATTTATTATTAAATGTTTTTATTTACTAATATACTTTAATTAAAATTAAAAAGAGAAATAAATTATTACATTACATCTTCCTACTACATAACTTGAAAAGACCCTATTCATCACGCATCAGGATGAACAATCTAATTTGGAAGCACCATATAAGACAATCACATTTAGACTCGTTAATCATAAGAAATAAATAATAAAATATTACACAACCTCTAATTTTATTACTACTTCTAAACAGACTATTCAATTTGTAAGACTGTCGAGTTAGAAGAATCACCCAACAAAGCAACTGAATCTGATGAATTCTCAGTCCATGTTTGATCTTGAATTGATGCATACTGAGAAAGTTGAAAAGGCTTGGGAGGTACTTGCAGCTGCTCAACTTCACCTTCAAGCATTTCTACAACTTTTGTCATTGAAGGACGATCCAATGGATTTATTTGGGTGCACCATAATGCAACTAAAGTTATTTTTTTTACAAGTTTCTTTTCATCATTGGTGACGTCCCCAATTTCAATTTCTTCACCCTTCGTGAATTTGTCATAAATCCAATCCGGAAAGTATTGGCTAGAATTCTCCTCAGTTTTTGCTAAGTTTTTCTTCAAGCCTATCATTTCCATCAGTAGCATTCCAAAACTATAAACATCAGCCTTGTAAGAGATTTTTCCAATGCTTCTGTTAATCAATTCTGGAGCTACATAACCAATAGTTCCCCTAGCTGCTGTAAGAGATACAATACTCTTATCAGTTGGGTACAATTTTGCAAGGCCAAAGTTTGCAACTTTTGGAATGAAGTTTTCATCAAGAAGAATATTGTGTGGCTTGATATCAAAGTGAAGAATTCGAATATCACAACCACGATGCAAGTACTCAATACCCCGAGCCACCCCAAGTGCAATCTTATGCTTTCTCTCCCAACTCAAGAGGCCATGTTCTTCTCGAGGAAACAAATACTTATCAAGTGATCCATTAGGCATAAAGTCATATACAAGAGCACGTTTCGATCTCTCAGCACAATATCCGATTAGTTGCACTACATTGACATGATGAATCCTTCCAATTGTACCAACTTCACTTATGAAATCTTGGCCACTGGTTTTTGATCGGTCCAATATCTTTATAGCTACAAGATTACCACTTCGAAGCTTCCCTTTATATACAGAACCATAACCTCCTTTACCTAATTTGTTTTTAAAACCTGTGGCCATTTTCTTAATTTCTGAGTAGGAGTACCTGATAGGTGTGAGGTTATTTTGACTTTGCAAGTACCCTTCAATATTATCATATACTGACCAATGCCTCCTTCTCAATTTAATAATTAAGAAGATTATCACGCTTGGAACTCCAAATGCAATTTTTGCGGCTAGGTATGCTACTGCAGATATATATAAAAAAAATTATTATAATAAGAATCAAAAAGGTAAAACTCCGCAATTACGTAAAATTGCTTATATTTTGCGCAATTTGTAAGCTTTCTTAATTTCAAGTAGAATGTATTACTTTTTATTTTATTTTTTCATTTTAATGCTATGCCTAAATTATGTATTCTTATTTATTTATATTTAGATTAAATTACACTTTGCAATTTAGAATTTGACTTTTTAACTGTAAGGGTTAAAAGTTCTAAATTATTACAATATTTAAGAGAAGTTTACGAAGAGTTAACATTATGACAATTTAAAACTTCAATCTTTTAAATTGGTACAACTAAAATATCTAATCTTAAACTAAGATTTGATTAAAAGCTTGTGGATGCAAATTAAGACTTACTCTTTTTTTTTTTTTTGTCTTAAAAGAAAATCCTATTAACTTGGTTTGTTTTTGATTTGGACTTTTAAGGCGAGTTATTAGGAACTATATACATCAATGTTTGGTGGTTAACTGGAAAAAAAAAAAAGGAAGGGGTTTTTTTTTGGGGGGGGGGGGGGAAGGGGTTCTTACCGATTGGCCATGACACCTTAGACAAAAACTCTGCAAGATAAACAACACAAACCAATAAGCATGAGTTGTAATTGGAGTTTCATAGTTTGCTTATGCAACTTCCTTTAATATTATCGAAAATGGAACAGAAAAAAATAGGCCACTTCACACTTGTTCAAAGGAATATTCGCGTTGAAATTAAGAAAATAAACAGAATCCTTACTCATAATGATGCGTAGCAGCCGGTCAAAAGCGCCTGCGTTGTCCATTCAAAGGAAAACATCAGAAAATTTAAAGTTACGGGGAAAAAAAAGTACGAAATTAAAAAAAATTTAAAATATCAGGATCTAATAGTTATATTTAAAACGATCACCCAACAAAATGATTTTGGTGATTAGAATTTGGTATTCATGGAAGTGTTATTGACTAAAAAATTCATATTTGACAAGACTAACTCTTCCGTTAGATGATTTATGGTGAGAACATAAATAATTAAGGCATGCTTGTTAGGTTGGATGGGATAGGGCCGGACTTATAAATTCTTGGCATGAAATATTTGATAAAACCATAAGCTCTATCTAAAAAATAAATAAATAAATAAATAAAACAATAAGTGATAATGATTTAAAAAAAAAACCTATTAAAAAGTGATAAGACCTATAAAAAAATGTTGGATAAATGGTAAATAAAAAAAAAAGGTTAAAGTTGATTAAAAAAAATAATAACAAAAAAAACCTTGTATAAATGATGGATGTATAAAAAAAACACTGAAGTTAAATAAAAAAAAAAGTTGAAATTGGATAAATAGAGAAAATCAAGAATTTTTCAAAATTTTAATTATAAATATTTGTTGAAATTCTTGAATAAATGTATTAAAATCCTGAAGGTGGGAGCGAGTTGGATATAAATGGGACAAGTAAGGAGGATAAATTAGGGTATATAGTGGGATAAAAATATGTATAACTTTTTTTTTTTTTCAAAAAAATAAATGGAGACATTACAACTATTCTGCCATATCCATCTCTGCCCCTGTGCTGCGGGAGCAGAGTAAGTAGAGATTGAAGTAGCAGTTGTGTTGATACTCATAGCTAGTTGCGACAATTCAGAATTAGGGATACTATAAATCAGAAAATGAGCAATTCAGAATAATATAGGTGAACCTTTTTTCGGTTCTAGTGTTTCGGGAATCGTGATCTTACCACACTCATGGTTATACTTGAGGTGTCTATAGAATGGAACGTCTCGTATGTAGCAAAAACCACCGCACGATGCATAAATATCCCCCCCCAAGAAGCAAGGATTACTCGTACAGTATTGACACTTGAAGGAGGACCATGAGAGCTCGAACCCATGGAGCAGGGCACTGTGGATTTCTGATAAGGAAAGGTAATTATGATTATGATCAACTTTCAACGGCAACGATGTCGAAAATCCTGACTCTTTCTTGCACATAATCCGCAATTCTGTCAGATCGAACTCTCCAACGATAACATAATAATGCCTTCCCCCCCGGAAATTATCAGGAAAATATGAGTAATTATCATTGGAAGAAGAAGAAGAAGAATAAACTAATTCTGAGGATTCATTGAAACAATTAGGATCAGCACCAGTCAAGCCCAGGTCCACGTAAAGAGAGGACTTCACTGGATATGGGCAACTTATGACAGTTACTGGCTTTTCAATCTCGTATGAAACCAGAGAACCATTTGCCATCTTCTTGTACGTGTAACTGCTATATCCTGTATTATCATATAAGCTTGAGTAGGAAATGAGATGACCGTCTTCCATCTCTTCTATGTAACTGCCAAATCCTGTATAAGAGGAGCGTGGGTAGGATGAGGAATACTGAGAAAGAGAGCAGGAGCAAGTATTATTAGTATTATTCTTGCAGTAGTGTGCACCAGCATCAACAACATGAATTGTGAAGTTGTCGTAATTGATCACTTCCACGTGGTATTTTAGTTTTGGATATATATCGAATACTAAAGTAGTAACGTTGTTTTCGCAAAGCAGCTCGTATCGGGAGTCACCGCAGTTCTCTGGATCCCCTTTTAGTCGGAAAGGGTGGCTTATATTCAATATGTTGCCAGAGGAGGTGCCACAGAAGGATGGCTCGCAAACTCTGCAATAAGCTTGAGGGAGTTGTATTACAACTGCAAGAGCTGTAAAGAAACACGCCACAACAAACTTTGTACTCAACATTTTGGGGGACACAGAGACTCGAGAGAGAGAGACCGCGTATTCCGAACGAAGACTAATACATGGCATGGTATGGAATTATCAGCGTGACTTGATATTTTAATAGGGCCGCGTGATAAGATCTTATTTGTCTCGATTAAAGAATGAGTCAAATTTAGAATATTAATTTTTTTTTTGACTGATGTTACATTTTTTTGGTCTAAGTTAAATATCTAGATAATTTTATTATTTTTAGATGATTATATTATATTAATACCCCGTTTAAAAACATTTTTGTCTAATAATTGATTTGATTTGATTTGATAAATATAATTTTATATTTGAAACACATGTTTGAATTTAAAAATAAAATTAAATTAATTTAAGAGAAATATCAAATTTGACCATGTTACTAAGAAATAAAAAATATGGTAAATATGATAATATAGAATTTTTTATTAATTAAGAAAATTGATATTACATAAATAGTTAAATAGTAGTTTACAAATGCCTTATGAATCTAAGATTTATAATTAGTGGGGGATAAAATTATAGTTTACAAAAGTATAATTATAGTGGGGCAAAATATAGAAAAAATATAATTTATAAGAAAAAATAGTAAAAATAAAAAATTTTAATGTAATCTTCCAAATTAGAAAGGGGGTGCAATTGTCTCCCCCGTACCTTTTTTGGGTCCGCCAACTTATTTTAGCTTTAATTTATAAGAATATTATTTTAGTTTATAAAAAAATTTTAGATGATAGATTTAATTTATAAAGATCCTGAACTAATTCAAATGAAACGCAACCGGTTCTCGCAAGTCACCGGTTCAATTACGTTTTTTAGCAATTTTGGTGATTTTTTTTTTTTTTTGTTGGTCACAATAGAGTTTAAACTTTTAAACTGAGTCATAGATTTATGAATTCAGTTGACCAAATCAACATGCAAATTTGTATTGTTAATGGTGAGGAGAAATTTTTTTTTTTTTTCAGTTAAATTCCATCTCTGTACCTAAGTTAAAAAAAAAAAAAAAGAAAACAATTCCAGCATGCTCATTCGTGTCTTTTTGAAAATGTGGTTAATATTTTTTTTTTAGTAATTCGAAATATTCGGATTAATTTGTACATATTTTGATTAAACTCTAGAGATAAGAAATTAATTAGTGATTTTTGAGACTTTTTGAGTGATTGTAAAAACATCTCCAAAAAGATTATTGAGTCATTTGACTGGTAAAAACCATCTTAAGGATTGATGATACAAAGTCACGCTCTATATTCGAAAGGCATGACAAGATTCACAACGTGGTAACTTGTCTGCAATTATTTCAAAGTCAAGTTCTTGGAACGTAGTTTCTTCGAGTTTTTATATTATCATCAGTCTATAAAAAGCCAATATATATATTATCAATAGGAGTGCGGGTAAGTAATAATTAAGTAAAAAATTAGTCCCCTTCTTTCGTTAATAGTCACTATAATTGGTCAAAATGATTATGACAAGCTCTTTGGTTAGGTAAGAAGTATTTTTTCATAACCTGACTTATTCATGTAGTCAATCTTAGGCATTAATTTGAAATTGATAGTCATCAATATAATTATAAGTTGCAATTAGTATGCATATATAAATATCAATATAAAGTTTTGGAGGATTACAAAGTTCCCAAGCCCTACAGAATAATGCTTATGCAGATATTAAATAAATTACAAATTAAAAGGTTTTCAGGCCCAATATAATTATCAATCACTATTAGTCTAAAATTTTTGGAGGATTAAAAGGTTTTCAGGCCCAACAAAATATCCTTATGCGTATATTAAACAAATCACAAATTAAATCACAAAAAAATTGGGGAGATGGGGTCCATGACGTGTACAAAACAATTCTTTTGCATATATATATATATATATATTTACTATTAAGTGAAAAAATTATTTAGCAGATCTGGTCTATTACATCGTCAAAGTGAGATGATGCACCCAACTAATAAAAAATGAACATTTAAATAGTCAACAATTTCAATAAGTTTTATTGTGACAATTATTTCTTAGACTATGCCTAGACTACGTCGTTCTTTCACATATATATATATATATATATATATATTGCTATTAAGTGGAAAAATTATTTAGTAGATCCGGTCTATTACATCGTCAAAGTGAGACAGCGCACCCAACTAATAAAAAATAAACATTTAAGTAGTCAACAAATATAATAAGTTTTATTGTGACAACTATTTCTGAGGCAAAGTCTAGACTACAGCATTCATTTTCCATAACATGATTCAATCATGTAACTAATGTTGATATTAATTTGTTAATAGTAGTCACCAGTATAGTTACTGGTCGCAATTAGCGTGCTTATGTAAATTTCAATATAAAACTTTTGGACGGCTACAAATTCTTTAGGCCTAACAAAATATCCTTATGTAGATGTTAAACAAATCACAAATTAATTAATGGAAAAATTAGGAGAAGTTGTACGAGGTCAACAAATCAATTTCTTTTGCATAAGGTTTTTTTTTTGCTATTAAATGAGAAATCATTCAGTAGACTTGGTCTAGTACATCATCTAAGTGAAGTAACCCTACTAATAAAAAAATAATAATTTTGTAGTCAACAATTCAAATAAAATTTTCATTATGACAACTATTTTCCCTAATATGTCTCAATCATGTAGCCAATTATGACATTAATTCGAGATTAATAGTCACCGGTATAGTTATTACTCACAATTAATGTGCTTATGTAAACATCAATATAAATTTTTGAAGGATTACAATGTCCCCAAGCCCATCAAAATAATGCTTATGGAGATATTAAACAAATCACAAATTAATTCATGGAATAATAGGGCGAAGTGGGTCATACTATGTGTAGAAAACAATTCTTTCACATATATTTTTTTCTATTAAGTGAGAAATTATTTAATAGTCCCGGTCTACTACGTCGTCAAAGTGAGGTGATGCGCCCTACTAATAAAAAATAAATATTTAAGTAATCAACACTTCCAATAAAATTTTTATTGTGACCACTATTTCTAAGACCAAGTCTAGATTGAGGCCTTAATTTTTCATAACATGACTCAATCGGGTAGCCAATCTTAACATTTATTTGAGATTGATGGTCACTAGTAGTGTTATCAGTAACAATTAGTATGCTTATGTAAATATTAATATGAATTTTTGGAGGATTAAAAAAGTCCCCAAGCCCATCAGAATATTGCTTATGTAGATATTAAACAACTCATAAATTAATTCATGGAAAAATTGGGGGAAGGGGGCCATACGACGTGTAAAAAAAAATTTGCATAATATTTTTATTATTAAATGAGAAATTATTTAATGGTCTTGGTCTATTACATTGTCAAAGAGAAAGGTGCGCCCTATTAATAAAAAATGAACATTTAAGTAGTCAGCACTTCCAATTCAGTTTTTATTGTGACAACTATTCCTAAGACAAAGTCTAGGCTAAGGCCTTAATTTTCTATAACATGTCTCAATCATGTAGTCATTCTTAACATTAATTTGAGACTGATAGTTACTAGTACTGTTATGAGTCGCAATTAGTGTGCTTGAGTAAATATTAATATAAAATTTTTAGAAGATTACAAAGTCCTCAGACTGACAAAATGTCCTTATGTAGATGTTAAACAAATCACAAATTAATTCATTAAGAAATTGGGGGAAGGGGGTCACATGACATGTACAAAACAATTCTTTCGCATTTTTTTTTGCTATTAAGTGAAAAATTATTTAGTAGACTTAGTCTATTATCTTGTCAAAGTCACATGGTGTGCCCTACTAATAAAAAATGAATATTTATTTAGTCAACAATTCCAATAAAAGTTTTATTATGACAACTGTTTCTTAGACCAAGTCCTTAATTTTCCATAATATGGTTCAATCATGCAGTCAATCTTGACATCAATTTGAGATTGATAGTTGACATCAGTACTGTTATCAATCACAATGGGTGCGTTTATGTGAATATCAATATAACATATTTGAAAGATTACCAAGCCATTTACCCCTTCGGGAGTGGCCGAGTAGAAGTCGGGCTTGCCTTAGAACTTGAGCCTCTCGAGGTTCTGGGTTCGACTCCCCCACGGGGGGTGGGTTACCGCTGTAATGGCGGGTGCCTAATGGCCTCCTCTCGGTCGTGCCAGTCAGCTAGGGCTTGCCTAGGCTGGTTAACTCTCCAGGGGCCTTTACCGACTAGGGTCCTGAAGCGTGCTTCGCCTTGTGCGCACCCCAGTACGGGGTAGCGGCTGCGGACTTCCACGTACCAGAAGATTACCAAGCCATCAGACCCAAGAAAATATGCTTGTGTAGATATTAAACAAATTACAATTTAATTCATGAAAAAACTGGGGAAGGGGTCATACGACATGCACAAAATAATTCTTTCACATAAATTTGTTTTGCTATTAAACGAGAAATTATATAGTAGACTCGGTTTATTACGTCGTCTCAGTGAAGTAGCACACCCTATTTATAAAAGATAAACATTTAAGTTGTCAACAATTCGAATAAAACTTTTATTATGACAATTATTTCTTAGACAAAATCCTTAATTTTCCATAACATGGCTCATTCATGTAGTCAACTTGACTCTTGACATTAATTTGCGAATAATAATCAAGCATACAATGTTCGACCAGTCTCAATTAGCATGTGTGCCTGAAGTTCCTTCTTCTTCTTGTTTTTTTTTTTTTTTTTTTTTCCAAATTTTATTTTACTTTTATTTTTTCTTAGATTTAGAGCATTATGAAATTTCTGGTAGCTGCCTTTTTGATCATGTAAAATTACAATTTATACCCAGATATGCCAGAAAGTAAAATGCAGCATTCTCTGTGAATTAATGATAATGACTATTATTATCAAGGCATTGAACTTCCCTTTTTTTTGTTTTGTTTTTTGATGAACGTAGTTAAAAAAATAACTCTGAGAGTTAGATTAACTGTAAAATCTTGAATTTGCCTTCTATTGCTCATTAGTTCAAATCTACTTCGAGTTATTAGTGAGTTTACTTGATCGTTAATTTCTGATTCTTGAAAATTAATCGAGATGTGTACAAATTAATTCAAATGCCTTGAGTTATAAATATATATATATAATTAAAAAATAAATAAAAATTGGCAAACTAAGATTGTCAAGTTGAAAATTAGCTACATGACAACGTTAGGCTTTACTAGGCAATTGCAATTACCCCGATCATTCCATTCCCATTTCTAGGTCAAACAGTGCATTTATTAATTCATTCAGAAGAAAAACTACTAAAATTGTCTCCACCTCTCCCCCCTCGAGTTTGTTTGTTTGTTGTTTTTTTTTTTTTTTTTTTTTTTACCATTAATAAGTGTAAGAAAAAGCTAAACTACTAATTTGAGCCGTAATTAAGCTTACTTACGAAATTAAAGGTAAAATCGTAAGTGATAATGATGATTTCTTTTGTGTCTAAAATGGTCAACAGCACTAAGAAATTCTAATAGGGTGAGCCTATTTAATTATACTTTACAAATAATCTTTTACACTTCATTTCATTTTTTTTATTAAGTAAAATTGTAAAATTATTCTTTTTTGACCAACTATTCCTATCACTAATTTGGAATGATATAATTACCATTCATAAATATACATATATATATATATATATATATATATTTGTAAATTTGAACACTCTTACGCTACAATGAGATTAGAAATTATTTTTAAGAATTAAAATAATTTATATTTATATTTATATTTATATTTTTAACAATCATATAAAAATAAATTTATTTATTTTATTTTATAATCTAATGAAATAAAAAATATTTTTCATTTATTTTATTTACAAATTTTTATTATTTTAATTCTTTTCATAATTCTCAAGTATTTAGTAAAATTTTTTACAATCATTTCAATTCTCATAATATAGTAATATATTTTAAAAATAATATAATGAAATAAAATGTAATTGTGGTAAATGTTAAAATAAATAATTTATAACAGATTTGTAAAACTAAATAAAAAATATTAAGTTGATGAAGAAAATAGCAAAAGTTTGCAAATAAATTGAAATGAAATAAAAGAAAAAAAAACTAATTTAAGAAATCAATTAACTAAATTAACTTTTATGTATAAAAACAAATTTATCAAACAAACTACCTTTCTTTTAAAAACTTAATTTGACTTTTTATAATAACAAATACTTAAAAAAATCTAGAATTAGGAATTTTTATTATGGTAAGATAATTCATATGTACAAGTGAATTTTTTTGAAAAATTTAAATTATAATTTTTGGCCCACTTATCAAAATATCAAAGAAAAATTGGTAAATTACATTTTTTTATATATTTAAAAAATAAATATTTGAAGGATTACAGAGTCACCATGCCCAAGAAAATATGTTTGTGTAGATATTAAACAATTTACAATTTGTGCAGATATTAAACAAATTACAATTTAATTCATGGAAAAATTGGAGAAAGGGGTCATTTGACCTGTACAAAATAATTCTTCCGCATAATTTTATTTTGCTATTAAACGAGAAATTATGTACTAGACTCGGTCTATTACGTTGTCGAAGTAAATTAGCGCACCCTATTAATAAAAATAAACATTTAAATAGTCAACAATTCCAACAAAATTTCCATTATGACAACTATTCTTGGATTAAGTGCATTAGCTTTTCTAACATGGCTCGTTCACGTGGCCAACTTGACTCTTGACATTAACTTGCGAATAATAGTCAAGCATACGATATTTGACCAGTCCCAATCAGCATGCGTGCATGAAATTCCATCTTCTTCCTTTATTTTTTTTTCTTTTTTTTTCTTCGATTTAGAGCATTAAGAAAATTCTGGTACCTGCCTTTTTGATCATGTAAAATTACAATTTACATCCAGATATGCCAAGAAGTAAAATGTAGCATTCTTTCTGAGTTAATGATCATGACCATTATTATCAGGGCTTTGACCTTTTTTTTTTTTTGGATTTATTTTTTACCAACATAGCTAAAAAGAAAAAAAAAATCTAAGAGTTAAATTAACTATAAAACGTTGAATTTTTTTTTAATATTTATTAATTTAAATCTACTCAGAGTCTAATGAATTTACCTTATCATTAATTTTTGAATCTTAAAAATTAAACGAGACATGCACAAATTGACTCGAACGTCTTGAATTACAAATATATATATATATATATATATAAATTCGTAAACTAACTGTCAAAGTTGGAAAATTGGCTACATGATAACGTTAGGCATTGTCAGGAAATTGATTAATTCATTCAGAAGAAAAACTGCTAAAATTGTCTCTCCCTCACCCATTGCCAGGAAATTGCAATTATCTTGACCATTCCATTCCCATTTCTGGGTCAAACAGTGCATTGATTAATTCATTCAGAAGAAAAACTGATAAAATTGTCTCCCCCTCACCCATTGCCAGGAAATTGCAATTATCTTGACCATTCCATTCCCATTTCTGGGTCAAACAGTGCATTGATTAGTTCATTCAGAAGAAAAACTGCTAAAATTGTCTCCCCCTCACCCCCTTCGAGTTTTTTTACCTTAATAAATATAAGAAAAAGCTAAAATATTAATTTGAGTCCTAATTAAGCTTATTTACGAAATAAAAAGTAAAATCGTAAGTGTTATTGATGATTTCTTTTATTTGTCTAAAATTGTCAATAGCTCTAAAAAATTCTACTAGGGTGAGCCTATTTAGATTTCATTTCTTTTTTTTATTAAGTAAAATTACAAAATTATCTTTATTTGACCAATTATTCTATCACTAATTTGGAATGACATAATTGCCATTCATAAAATATATATATATATATATATAAAAGTTTGCACACTCTTAGGTTATAAGAGATTAGAAAAAATTATTTTTAAGGACTGAAATAATTTTTATTTATATTTATATTTTCAACAATAGCATAAAAATAAATTTATTTATTTTATTTTATAATCTAATCGAATAAAAAATAATTTCTTTTATTTATTTGGTTTACAAACTTTTAATATTTTAATTCTTGTAATAATTCTTGAGTTATTTAGTAAAATACTATACAATCATTTTAATTCTCACAATCCAGCAATATGTTTTAAAAATAATATAATGAAATAAAATGTAATTGCGGTAAATGTTAAAGCAAATAATTTATAAGAGATTTGTAAAAATAAATAAAAAATATTAAGTTGATGAAGAAAATAGCAAAAGTTTGCAAATAAATTGAAATGAAATAAATTATTTTTTTATTTGATTAAGTTATAACATAAATTAAAATTTATTTTTATATAATTTCTAAAAACATAAATAAAAATAAATTTATTTTAGTCTTTCAATTTTTTTTTTTTTGTTACTTAAAATCAACAAACATGAAAATAAAATCACTTATGAATTCAAATTTCTAATTGCCTTTTATTCCCTACTGATTTTTCTCACCAATGGAAAATTCAAAATAAGATCTCTTATTTTTTTCTTTACCATTCATGTACATGTAAAAAAATAAATAAATAAATAAAACTACAAAAGAAAGAAAACTAATTCGAGAAATCAATGAATTAAATTAACTTTTGAGTATACAAACAAATTTATCAAGCAAACTATCTTTCTTTTAAAATCTTAATTTGATTTTTTATAACAACAAATATTTAAAAAAAAAAGTTCCAGAATTAGAAATTTTTATCATAATAAGATAATTCATGTGCACAAGTGAAATTTTTTAAAAAATTTAAATTATAATATTTCGCCCACTTATCAAAATATCTAAAAAAAATTGAAAAATAACATTTTTTTATATATTTGAAAAATAAGTATTAGAAGGATTACAAAGTCATTAGGCCCAAGAAAATATGTTTGTCCAGATACTAAACAAATTACAATTTAATTCATGAAGAAATTGGGGAAAGGAGTCATCCGACCTATACAAAATAATTCTTTCGCATAATTTTGTTTTGCTATTAAATGAGAAATTATGTAGCAGACCGATCTATTACGTCGTCTAAGTAGCGTTGCACGCTATATTAATAAAAAATAAACATTTAAATAGCCAGTAATCGAAATATAATTTTCATTATGACAATTATTTCTTAGACTAAGTCCTTAACTTTCATAACATGGCTCATTTATTTGACCAACTTCACTCTTGACATGAACTTGTGAATAATAGTCAAGCATAAAATATTTGACCAGTCCTAATTAGCAAGCGCGCCAGAAGTTCCTTCTTTTTTTTTTTTTTTTTTTCAATTTTATTTTACTTTTATATTTCCTTAGGTTTAGAGCTTTATGAAATTTCTGGTACCTCCCTTCTTGATCATGTAAAATTACAGTTTACACCCAGATATGGCAGAAGTAAAATGTAGCATTCTTTCTGAATTATTGATCATGACCATTATTAACAAGGGTTTGACCCCAATTTTTTTAGTTTTGTTTTTCTGACCAACGTAGTTAAAAAAATAACTCTGACAATTAGCTTATCTGTAAAATTTTGAATTTGTTGTTTAGTAGTTATTAGTTCAAGTCTATTCAGAATTATTAGTGGGCTTACCTGATTGTTAATTTTTGAGTCTCATGAATTAGTCGAGTTGTGTGCAAATTGACTCAATCGTCCAAAGTTACAGATTTTTATATATTTAAAAAAATAAATAAATAATCCTTAAACTAACTGTCAAGTTGAAAATTAGCTACATGGCAACGTTAGGCTTTGCCGGGTTATTGCAATTGTCCTGACCACTCCATTCCCATTTCTGGGTCAAACAGTGCACTAATTAATTCATTCAGAAGAAAAGCTGCTAAAATTGTCTCCCCCTCTTCCCCATCCAGTTTTTTATCTTAATAAATGTAAGAAAAAGCTAAAATATTAACTTGAATCCTAATTAAGCTGATTTACGAAATTAAAGGTAAAATCGTAAGTGATAATGATGATTTCTTTTATTTGTCTAAAATTATCAATAGCATTAAGGAATTCTATTATTAGGTGAACTTATTTATACTTCACAAACAACCTCTTGAATTCCATTTCACTTTTTTTATTAAGTAAAATTATAAAATTATATTTCTTTGACCAGCTATTCTATCACTAATTTGGAATGATATAATTCCCATTCATAAATATATATATATATATATTTCAACACTCCTAGGCTACAAGAGATTAGAAAAAATTATTTTTAAGGACTGAAATAATTTTTATTTTTATTTATATTTTCAACAATCATAAAAAAATAAATTTATTTATTTTATTCTATAATCTAATCAAATAAAAAATAATTTCTTTTATTTATTTCGTTTACAAATTTTATTATTTTATTTCTTGTCATAATTCTCGAGTTATTTAGTGAAATTCTATACAATCATTTCAATTATCATAATCTAGTAATATATTTTAAAAATAATATAATGAAATAAAATGTAATTGCAGTAAATGTTAAAGTAAATAATTTATAAAAGATTTGTAAAAATAAATAAAAAATATTAAGTTGATGAAGAAAATGGCAAAAGTTTGTAAATAAATTGAAATGAAATAAATTATTTTCTTATTTGATTAAGTTATAAAATAAATTAAAAATTATTTTTATATAATTTTTAAAAACATAAATGAAAATAAAATTTATTTTAATCTGTCAATTTTTTTTTGTTACTTGAAATAAGCAAACATGAAAATAAAATCACTTATAATTTAAATTTTTAATTACACTTTATCCCCTACTAATTTTTCTCACCAATCGAAAATTCAAAATTGAATTTCTCATTTTTTTTTCTTACCCTTCATGTACAAATAAAAAAAAATAAAACTATAGAAGAAAGAAAAAAAACTAATTTGAGAAATCAATGAAGTAAATTAACTTTTGAGTATACAAATAAATTTATCAAACAAACTACATTTCTTTTAAAAACTTAATTTGATTTTTTATAACAACATATATTTACAAAAAAAAAAGTCTCGAATTAGAAATTTTTATCATAGTAAAATAATTCATATGCACAAGTAATTTTTTTTAAAAAAATTAAATTATAATTTTTCGCTCACTTATCAAAATATCTAAAAAATTTGGTAAATTGCATTTTTTATATATTTAAAAAATAATAATTTTTTATAAAATAAAAATATTTATGACATTATAATTATGTCTTGAATTAAGTTCTTGTATAAGGGTTTTTATGACATTTTAAGTTTATAAAACATATATGATAAGAAAGATGGGAAATTATATAATTTTATTCAGTAAAGATGTAAAGGGGGTGCAAGAGGCATTTTGTGGAGTGCAAATAGACTTACCATTCTATTATTATACACTTATCACTTTGCTAGAATTTCTACTATTGTTGAAACCCTATCTATTTAAATTTAGTCAAAATTAGATTAAAAATAAATTTATTTTATTAAACTAAAATTATTTTTTAATAGATAATAATTTCGTATTCAAATTTTATTTTATTGAGATTACTATTAAAACAATTTATTTTCATTTAATTAAATTTTTAATAAGTCTTAATTGACTCTTAAAATGATTTATTTTTTTAAAGTTTTCATTAATTAAATTAATTTTAATAATTAAAATATTATTTTGTTATTAAAATGATGTCATTTACTGATATACTTTATTAAAAATTATTATTAAAAAGTAAATATTTTACAACATTAAATTAACTAATTTGAATATATTTTATCAAATTAATTAATTAAATTAATATGAAATATATTTTATTAAATTTAGTTAATTTTATAAAAATTAGTAAAATTAAATATTTCATTAAAATGAAATTAATAACTATAAATAAAATTGCATTACTGAATATATTTTTTGTTTTTATTTTTGAGAAAAAAATAAATTAAAAATAAAAACAGTTAAGCATATATAAAAGAAGATAAATGTTATCAAGATTGTAAATATATCATCTATAAAATAACCCCTCTCTCTCTCTCTCTCTCGCGCACACACACACACAATTATTGTGCAGAGATTGGAAACGTCTCCTTGTTACTTGATAGCCAGATTAAAAACAGGCAGAGCTGGTTGGGCAAAACTGGTAAAGAATCGCTTTGAAATGGCCATCTTCCGCTACTTGTTGTCAGTACTATTCGTAAGACTTGGAATAATAGCAGTAGCAGTAGTAGCAGCAAGATCAAGCCAAGATGTGTGCCAGCCAGCCAGATGCACGGCTGGCGGGCCGCCGATTAAGTATCCGTTCTGGCTCAAAGATAGACAGCCCCACTGCTGCGGTTATCCCGAGTTTGAGCTATCTTGCAATGACCACAACCAAACACTGCTTCAGCTGCTGCCTTCTTCTGTAAAATTGCAAGTCATCGACATTGATTACATATCTCGACAAATTCATGTGTCTGCCGGCCTGGATCGCAGCAGCAGCTGCCTTCCACGGCAGCTTCTGAACGTCAACTTTTCCGCCTCTCCTTTCCGGATGAGGAAGAGCTCCCACAAGGGTCTTTATAATTGTTCAGGAGAAGATAACCCTGGGCCGTGGGTGCCTTGCCTTAGCGGCGTGCCCGGTTACCTTGTTTACATCATGGGGGATAACTATGACGGCGCCTCTTCTCTATGGACATCTTGTATCAAGATCGGCACCATTAATGCGTGGGTTTTGAACGATTACAATTATGAAGACACTACTTTTAATATCCCTTGGTTGAAACCGGATTCCAGAAACTGCGACGCTGAGGACATCTTCTGTAGTTCTAGAACTACTCTCTGTAAGCACAACCGACAAGGTACTGATTCTACTGATTCATTCATCCATTCATCCTTACATTTAATTACTAATTGGACTTTTAGAGCTGTTTGGAAGCCTAATTTTAATAATTTTTGTTTTTTTTTTTGTTTTTCCTTTTTACTGAAAGTAGTTAAAATTTTTGATATATTTGGTAAGTTAACGATTTTTAGTAATTTTTAAGTGTTTGATAAAATTTTTGATAATTTTTTGTGTATTTAGTAAAAATTTTAATAACTTTTTAATTAAGTAAATTATTATAACTTATTAGAAAAATGGTAAAAATTTGTGTTTGGCCAAACATTCAACGAATAAAAATTAATTGTTTTATGCTTAAAAATTGGTCCATTAAACACTAGCAATCTTACAAAACCTTGAGCCAATAGAATTAAACATCACCCACCCAGTTGTTTTGTCTAAACTAGGAGTACGCTTTCACATGCTGATTTTGTATCAAAGTAGTCTTGATAAGAAGAATTACAACCATAATCACTCTGTGCACGCTTGAATTTCCCCCTAGAATACCTAGCTTAGGTTCGTGTAATCCTTGGATTCTTGCTTTTATTAACTCAAGCAGCTAAGTGGCATCAGCTCAGTTAAATTATTAAATACTCTGTAATTACCATGTCATAGTGCTTAACCAAGGGGATCTCTCTTTTTCGAACAATGAAAAAGCCAAAATTCATCTAACTTGGAAGGTGAAAAATTAAAAAGGTCTGCGATGGAGGAATTCAAATTCTATACGCTAAGGATGTGTTTGTTTTGAAAGCAAAAGAGGGTAAAAATAGGGTCAAGTTTATTGGGTAATCTTTACCCTCTATCACATTAATTTGGATGAAGGGGTAATAAAATAAATTTTATTGAGGTAATTTTTACCCTCTATCACATTAGTTTAGATGAGGGGGTAACAATTATCTTGAGGGTAAGAATTATCTCATGTGAAGGCAAATTTGTTACTTGGGGGAGGGATGGGTAACAAAAGTAATAGAAAAATTTTACCTTTTCTTTGTTGTCTCTATAAAATATTTTTTTACATCCTAGTAAAACTTTAGACAACGTTCTCCTATAAATAATTACAATATACATTATAAATAATAATTTATTTGATCAAGTTAGAATTAATTAATTATTAAGTTATTTTATCAAAATAATATTTATAATAGCATTTTATTATTAGAATAAGTTATTTTATTTTGTTAAATTAATACTGTTGAAATATTAATTTATGAATAAAACTATTTATTTTCTCAAATTAAAATTAATGTTTAAATTAAAATTAATTATTAAAATAATTTATTTTATTAAAATATTTTACTAAATTAAAATTATTTCTCATAAATAATTATTTACTAGATTATATGAATTAATATAATTTATTAAAATTTATAATTTATTTAAACAAATTAAAATTATTTTTTTATTAAATAATTTTATCAAAACAAAAATAATTTTGTCAAATAATAATTTATTACTAAAATTAATTACCATTGAAATATTGATGTATGATAAAATTATTTTTTATGGTTAATAATGTATATTTATTAAAAATAATAATTATTAAAATAATAATTATTATGATGATTTATTTTATTATAATATTTTATTAAGTTAATATCCCTTGGTCAACTTATTCTCATTTTAAACACAATTAACTTTTACCCTTCTAAAATTTTTGCCATTCCAAACTTAATATAATTACTATTAGATAATATTTACTTTCATAGTCTAAACATAAATAACATAAACTTTTTATCTCAATAATTATTGCAGGGTAACAATTATTCTAATAATTTTTTATCCCAACTTTTTTTACCCCACGCCGAACGTTCCCTAAGTAGTGTCAGTTCAGTTAAATTATTAAATACTCGGTAATTACCATGTCATACTACCTGAGCAAGGGACCACCTTTTCGAGCGATAAAGAAGCCAAAATTCATCTCACTTGGAAGATGAAAAAGGTGTACAATGGAAGAATTCGAACTCTATATATAATATTTGTTTTGGGTTAAAAGAGGATAAATTTTACTTAGCTAATTTTTTTCCTTCGTAACATTAATTATTATGGATGAGAATGTATTACTTGGGAAAGGAGGGGTAACAGGGTAATAGAAAAATTTTACTATTTTCTTATTACTATCGTAAAATATTTTTTTACGTCCCTTTAAAACATTTGTTAACGTTCTCTTATAAATAATTATATTAAATATTATAAAATAATAATTTATTTAATCAAACTAGAATTAATTAATTATTAAGTTGTTTTATCAAAATAATATTTAATATATAGTAATTTATATTAGAATAAGTTACATTATTTATTTAAATTAATTAATACTACTGAAATATTAATTTATGACTAAAATTATTTATTTCTCAAATTAAAATTAATGTTAAATAAATAATAATTACTTATTAAATAAAAATTATTTCTCATAAACATTATGTATAGTATAATATAATTTACTTAAATTAATTAATTATTTAAATAAACTAAAATGATTTGTTTTATTAAATTATTTTATCAAAATAAAAATAATTCTCATCAAATAATAATTCATCATTAAAATTAATTACTATTTAAATATTAATCTATTATAATTTTTTATAATTAATATTTTATTTAAAGTTATATTTAATAATATATATTTTATTAAAATTAATTAATATTAAAATAACAATTATTATGATGATTTATTTTATTATAATATTTTACAAAGATTAAATATCAACTTTTAACCCTTGGTCAATTTACCCTCATTCTAAGCACAATTAACTTTTATCTCTTTAAAATTTTTAACATTTCAAATATAATATAATATAGTTATTACTAGGTAATATTTACTCTCTCAATCCAAACATAACTATAATAAACTTGTTAACCCATTAATGGTTACTAAGGTAATAATTACCCCAATAATCTTTTACCATCAAAATTTTCATCTTACATCAAACTTTACCTATGAGGATATAGTTGAACCTTCCCCACTACCTACTGTCCTAAATTAGTATAATTAATTTCTACGAATCGGGGGAAAAAAAAAGAATTGCAGGGAGAGGAAGAAGAGGCCGAAGAAAATTTAAGAAGAACTATGATTATGACAGAGTTTTTTTTTTAAATCTTAATGGATATAAAATAAATATAAATTATTAATTTGAGTTTTGATAGAAATTATTTATCAAATTAGAAGAAAAGTCGCCAGTGGTACTGACAATTTATCATATTTGTTTTTGTCTGAAGTCATCAATGATACTAACGATTTTTCTTGTACACTTATAATAATTTATTTCATTAAAATATTTAATTAAATTAGTTTTAATAATTAAAATAATAATTTATTATTAAATTATGTTATTTATTAATATAATTTATTAAAAATAATTATTGTTAAAATTTTTTTTATAACATTAGATTAATTAATTTTGATATATTTTATCAAATTAATTAATTAAATTTATATGAAAGAATATTTTATTATGTTTAAATAATTTTATAAAAAATTAATAAAATTAAATATTTTATTAAAATAAAATTAATTACTGTAAATAAAATTGCATTGCCAAAAATATTTTCTGTTTTTCTTTCGGAGGAAAAAAAGAAAACTGAAAACAAAAAATTCAAAATAAAAATAATTAAAAATAAATAAAAGAGCATAAATATCACCACCAAATAGGTCCAAAAAGCCATCATATAAATTCATAATATATATTGTAAATATAACATCCAAAATTAATAATTCATAAATACATCATTAATTCAAAATACATTGATATTTTTAAAAATAAAAAATATAGTAATTTTAACTCTTTTATATTTAGATATATAGTTTCACATGTAAACACCGAAATACAGTAATATAAACAAATTAATTAATGACTATTTAATTCCAACCCTTAATAAAATAAATTTTTAATATGCGATTATTATTTATTAGATATAATTTTATTTTAATAAAATAAATTATTTTATTTTTAGCTAGATGATCAAGCTAAAAGTCATCGATAGCAGCAGTATTTCTATTGAAGTAAGTTGTAAGTGTCCAATAGAATTCATCATAGGCAAATAAGGGAAATCATCAATAATACTGACGATTTAGCCTCTAGCTTGGTGAATAAGTTAAATCAGAACTTAAATTGATATTTTATCTTTATCTTTATCATTATTAAGGTTAAAAAAACCCATGACACATGTATGGGCGGACCCAAATAAGGTCTAGCGAGGACAATTGCCCTACTAATTTAAAAAATTGCACTAAAAATCTATTAGTCTTGCTATTTTTTCCTTATAAATTGTACTTTTTTTTTCATATTTTGGTTCCACTATATTTTTATTTTTACCTCTACTTATCTTAAAAAATATAATTTTGCCCCGCTCATTATAAATTTTGAGTCCTCCCCTATACACATGTAGTTAGAATGTATATAATGCTATTAAGATCAACAAATTGATTATGCTATTCCTATGATTCTAGTGTCTTAAGCTACTTCATTTCTTGCAGACATATAATTATAGAAGCCAATAATAGCAAATTTGTCAAACAATCTACCATATGCATTCGCTCCTTTAAACTAGTTAATAATTCCATTATCTTTTGCAGGTGCAATACATAAATTAAAGCATGCAGGTGTGGACCTCTATTCCGCCTTTATCCGATAATATATATCAAAATAATTGTCAAATAATAAGGTGCTTAAACTTTATTTTTTAAACATGCAGGGATAATCTTAGGTTGCTTTTTTTTTATCCTAGCGTTCATTGCATTTTGCTATCTCTACAAGTCAAAAAAAGTAGAAAAAGAAAATCAAGCAAAGATTGAAAACTTTTTGGAGGATTACAAAGCTTTGAGGCCCGCAAGATATTCCTATGCTGATATTAAACAGATCACAAATCAATTTAGGGAGAAATTAGGGGAAGGAGGTTATGGAACAGTGTACAAGGGAACTCTTTCACATGAAATCTTTGTTACTGTTAAAGTCCTCAACAATTCCAAGGAAAATGGGGAAGACTTCATCAATGAAGTGGGAACAATTGGAAAAATCCATCATGTTAATGTAGTTCGCTTAGTTGGCTTCTGTGCTGATGGGTTCATACAAGCACTTGTGTATGAGTTCCTACCAAATGATTCATTAGAAAAGTACATCTTTTTTGAGAATTCCAAGAACCATCATCTTGGTTGGGAGAGGCTTCAACATATTGCTTTAGGAATAGCTAAAGGGATTGAATATCTTCATCAGGGGTGTGATAAACGAATCCTCCATTTTGACATTAAACCTCATAACATCTTATTAGACCACAACTTCAATCCAAAGATCTCTGACTTTGGCCTAGCCAAGTTGTGTTCTAAGGAACAAAGTGTCGTTTCTATGACTGTTGCTAGGGGGACCATGGGTTATATTGCACCTGAAGTGTTATCAAGGAATTTTGGGAAAGTATCCTACAAATCAGATGTTTATAGTTATGGAATGTTGTTACTTGAAATGGTTGGAGGAAGAAAAAATAACGATGTTAAAGTTGAAAACATTAGTCAGATATATTTTCCAGAATGGATATACAATCGTTTGGAACAAGGAGAAGAGTTAAGAATACGGATTGAGGAAGACGGAGATGATAAAATATTGAAAAAGCTTACAATTTTGGGGCTTTGGTGTATTCAATGGAATCCAGCTGATCGACCTTCCATGAAAGTTGTGAATCAAATGCTAGAAGGTGACGCAGACAATTTAGTTATTCCTCCTAACCCTTTCTCCACTACAAATGTATCTAAATTTGGAGCTGAAAGACGTCTTCAACAAGAATTGACAATTATCCCAGAACCAGAGTAAAAAGACCGTTGGTAAATCTCATCATGAATATTTCAATTTAAAACTTTGTAATATATTACTTGGAAGTCATGATTAGTAGCTAGCTTCTTAGGTAGGCTACAATGGTTACTTATAACTTGGATTCAATGAAAATGCCCTTGTTTGGAGCTTCAAAATTTTTCATAAATCTCCGTAAAACTACATAAAATGCCAACTTTTTTCAACTCTTTACAGTCTACATCAATTTCAAAAAAAGAAATATATTTGCTATTAAAAAAATATATTAGAACCAGCATTCATGTTAGTGCCAAAATAATGTCAAATTATAATGCACTTCATATAATTAAAATAACATGCACAAGGATTTGGCAAGATTCGTTCAAACAAATCACTTACTATCCATTCAAATGGTTTAGGAATTAAATTGCAAAAATTTGATGGGTTTTGAGCATTGTTCATGGCAAAAAAACTCCAAAAATTGCCAAATGAGGTGCCACAAAAAGATGGCTCACAAACTGTGCAATAAGTTTCAGGGATTTGTATTACAACTATAAGAGCTGTAAACCACAATAAACTTTGTACTTAACATTTGAGGGGGGGAGGGAGAGAGAGAGAGACTACCTATTCCAAACGAAGACTAATATATGGTATGGAATTGTCACTAGGATTTGATAATTTGATATATAAGGCCGCATGATAAGATATTAGTTGCCTCAATCAAATAATGTGTCAAATTTAGAATATTAATTTATTTTTTGATTGATGTTACATTTTTTTATGTATTTGGGCTTTATTATTTGCTTTGTCTAAGTTAAATATCTAGATAATTCCATTATTTTTATATGGTCATGTTACACTAACACTCCATTTGAAAACTCTTTCTAATAATTGATTTGATTTTAAAATAAAGAATTGATTTAATTTGATTTGATAAATAAAATTTTGTGTTTGGATCACATGTTTAAATTTAAGAATGGACTTAAATTGATTTAAGAGAAATTTCGAATTTGACAATTTGACCATGTTAATAGAAAATAGAATATATGATAAATGAGAGTAAATTTGTTTACTTATTTAGATACCTTCTTATCAAATTCTATTGTTTTGGGCTAGATTTCAAACAATATAGAAATTTCAAATTTTGACTTATAAAATGAAAAAAAATTCAACTCATAAAATCTAATTCTAATTCTAAACATGAAAATTGGTGAGAATTCTCACTAAATTAGTTCAAATCCCATCAAATTTATCATTCTAAACAAAGCATAAGAGAACTCACATCTAAAAACTTGTACCATAGTCTTTGGCACAACATCACTTGTCACGCCCTAAAATTCAATAACCTGGGAACGTGGGGACAAGCCCATAGATACACTCCAAACTATACAAAATGTACTATGTCAAAACGAAAGTGAAATTAATAAATCAACATTCAATATCTAGAATATTTTATCATCTCAAAAATACCTCAAAAGGGATACATAAACCATGTCACAAATATGGGCCTAATAGCATACCCATTACATTACAATTTAAAATATTGAAATGTGAAATAAAACAAATCTTCTAGCAATAATATTCTAAGATCCACTAGCTAACCCAGGAGTTTATCATGAGTTTCAACCCTTGCATTATCAACTGTAGTAGAGTTAAGCACTAAATTTCACTTGTGTTAAAAAATGCATTTATAAAACCATTTTTTTACTAAGTATATCAGTTTACATTTAGAAACATTTCATGCGTAATAATTATTAGTTTCATAAAAAAATTCACATTTTCACATTAACTAATAAGATGTAAATTTTATCATCCTCTAAACCATGATCCCACAGTCTTATGCTTAACCCTTACCTCATCATCCTACCATCATACATAATCACATAATATGCGTTAGGTACTCTGCAAATTTATTCTATGGCTGTAGAATTAAACCAAAAAAGCTCCCCAGGCCTAAGCCATAGGGTAAAATTTGGTCCTGCAGTCTTAGAATGTACTAATCATACCACTCGTGGACATTGGTCCTGCAGTCCTAGTCCGCCATATCTTGCCTTAATAGGCATCTGGTCCCACAATCCTGGTAATACATATATGCTATAACAAAGCATATATAAGGTTACTAGTCTACTAAAAATGCTAACCACCCCGTGTAGGTTTTGAGATTTTTAACTCTTGGGCTCTAGAACCCAGCCTTTTAGTACCTTTTATGACCCCTGTCACGCTGCGAAATCCATAACTTGGGGACGTGAGGACAAAACCCCCCAATACACATCAAATTACATCAAGACATACTATATCAAAGCACATTTAATATCATGAATATTCTAATATCTCAAAAAGTGCCTCTAAAGAGCTACAAAACCAAATGCCACAATATGGGCCCAAAACCAAAATCAATTCATATTACAATTTCAAATATTGAAATGAATACAAAACAATCCATCATCGGCTAATCTAACTCATGAGTCTATCACAAGTATCTGCTCTTGCAAGATCAACTGTAAAGGGTAAGCACTAAACCACATGTTCTCAAAAATATGCTTTTAAAATATTATTCTTAATCATACAAAGATATCAACACTTAATTGATTTTAAAATAAGTTGAAAAATTATTGATTAGCACATAATATTGTACATTTATCCACTTTTTTAATGTGCTAATTGCATAAAATTATTCACTTAAAAGTTAATTTCATTACGTACATATGTCTTATAATCTTGTGTTTTGTGTTGATTGTAATTTTCAACAATTAAATCTCGGTAATTGGAGGCCTAATCAACACAAAAATGCAAGTAGAAAAGTCCAATATAAATGAGAGGCAAAAGGAGAAAGAAATGAAGTATTAAAGATTTTGTGCAAACCAAGGCTCAAACGGTAGAAAGGTGGAACATCAAAAAACCAAAAAATTGTCTAAGGCATGAAATGGTTCGAACCAATGTTCAAACCACAGTGGGTAAAGCAACATCTGAGCTTCAAAATTTTCTAAGTATCAAGCTATATGGTTCGGACCAAGGTGCGAAAATGTTCGAATCACCTTTGTTCGCACCTTGGTTCAAACAACAGAGAGCAACTCAACTTCAAATTTTGAAAATTGTTTAAATATGGAAGAATGGTTCAAACCTTGGTTGGAACCATACGAGCTTCTACAGAATTTTGTAATTTTCATTAGTTTTAAGGGCTCTTTGGTCATTCCAAACAATTAGGTTGTGCTATAAATAGAGGGTAATTGCTGAGAGAGATAGAACGCCACATTACATTAGATAGTTACAGATAGAGTAGATTCATTTTTGTTTGGTAGCTAGGAAAATCTTCTTTTCATTTTTTTCTAAAGAATTCTTTTGTAGATTCTTTCAAGTTCAATACAAGTTTGATTTTCTCTTTTATGATGCTTGAGTAGTTTTCATCCTTAGATTCAAATTAAGGAAAGTGGTGGATCTATATGGATTTTCAAGGTACTTAGTGTTTCAATGTTAAATTTTCTTAAGAATTCTCTTTGAATAATAGTTGATTTGTTTGGATCTATTGAAATCATCAATTGAGAATTCTAGATCAAGTTTGTTTTGTATAGTTTATGTTGTTTATATGTGAGTTGCTAATTAGAATTCTCGTACACTTTCTTGAAGGATTTGTATGTAAATTGCTAATAAAGAATTTGCATGTACTCTCTATAGGTTATACACTCTAAAGATTTGATTTGGATTTCCAATTAGACAAACCTAAATTTGTGACCAAATTTATCAACTATTGTTCTCAATTATGTTTCATTGTTTAAATTCTTTAAATATTGCAATGAATGATGATTTATTTGTTTGAATCTTTTGAAATCACTAGTTGATATTTCTTGATTAACTCTTGGTTGTATATTCCATGTACGTTATATGTGAGTTACTTAGTTGGAATTTTCATACCCTATGTTAAGGATTTTGTATGTGGATTGCCACCTAGAACTTTCATTTATTCTATATGGATTATTGTACTCTAAGTGTTCAATCTAGAAACTCAACCAAGTGAACTTGATTTTACAACCAAATTGATTAGTTAGTGTTCTCCTTGAAAATCTATAAAAATTACTACTTGAATTAATTTGATCCAAGACCTTTTCATAATTGTTTTTAGTTTTATTAAAATTTTCATTACAATTTTCAAATTGGATTTAATTGCCGTGTCCTAGGTATTTGACAAAATGCCTAGGTAGGTTTCATTTTCAAAATTTAACTCCATTTTCTTTTATTTTTCTTTTGTGACACCTATTAATTGAGAGAAGAAAAATTGTGAGTTCACTATGTGTCACACTCTGAAATTTGTGACCTGGGGACATGGGGATAAAGCCCACAAATAAATTTCAAACCATGAAAAATATACCATATCAGAGCGGACGCGAATAAAGTAAACTAATATTCAATTTCTATTCAAACATCTTAAAAATGCCCTAAAAAAGGGCTATATAACCATGCCACAAATATGGGCCAAATTAGTATTCCATTACACTATAATTAAAAATGTTAAAATGCAAAGTAAAATAGATTATCTAGTTATAATAATACAAGACGGCTAGCTAATCTACTGGTTCATCACGAGCATCAACTCTTGTATTATCAATTGTAGTAGGGGTAAGCACTAAATTCCACATGTGCTTAGAAAGTATTTATAAAATAATGTTTCTTAATCATGCAAAACAATCAACACGAAATCAATATTAATACAGTTAAAATCTTATAATTTTCGCAATTTCTATATCTAATCATATTATTCTCATTAAACAGTTACCTAGCTATGATCCCACAGTCTCATACTACAATAAATCACATTACAACATTCACATCACCACACATCAATATCATACTATGGGTCAGGTACTCTACGAGGTTAGTCTGTGGCTACAGAATTAAACCCAAAATAAATCCCCAAGCTTAAGTCATGGGGTACAATTAGTCTCGCAGTCCTAAATGTACTCATCAAATCCCTAGGCCTGAGCCATGGGATACAACTAGTCTCGCAGTCTTAGATGTGCTCATCAAATCTCTAGACTTCAGTCATGGGGTACAATTGGTCCCACAATCCCAAATATACTAATCTTGCCTTAGTAGACAAATTGGTCTCGTAGTCCCAATATTAATATACACTAACACAAGCTGCATATATACTTTGTAGGTTTTTAGCCTACTAGTTATGCTAAATCACTCTGCGCAAGTTTTGGAGCTTTTGACCTTTAGGCTTTAGAACCCACTCTTTTAGTACCTTTTATGACCCCAATATCAAAAATCAATCTTAATCATATTTAATTAACATCACACTACACACAAGATCTTCTCTAAATTTGTTTTTTTTTATTCATTTCTTATTAAATTTTGTGAAATACTGTAACTCATGAGCCTAAGTTTCATCTCACCTGATACATGCATGCCTTTTATATAACAATCTCAAGTTAAATGTAATACTATATAATAATAAAGTATAAAAAAATGCATGCTAATCAGATTTAATTAGCCATAAGAGAATTTATTTATTTATTTATTATTTTATAAAGAAATAATATATATATTTCTAAAATTCTCATCTAAAATTCTCTTTCCAAAATAATTTTATTTAAATATTTATCTAAAATATCTCACTTATAAGTCCAAACCAACGTTCAATAAACTCTTAAATAATGTCACCTTATTCAAAATAATTGATTATTCATTAAGTAGAAAAAATAAAGAAAATTTTAGTGTGAAATCTTTGTACACACATTTATAAATACCCATGTTGCCTTAGTCTAATTAATACCTTAACTCCCAAATTCAATTTACACATTAACATTTCTAACTTTCTATTTTGGTTCACACAGAAAGTTTCATATTTATAATCATAGGCAGCATTAATGTATATACATAAATTTCAAATTCAACTCATAAAGCAAGTCTAGCTTCTATATAACCACGATGCATAAACTTGCAATCCAATTCACATAGTAAGTCTCACATTTATATAAGCATTAATATAAACTTCCAATTTATTTCACAAAAAGTCTCATTTATATTCATCAATATTAATATATATGCAATTCATTACATGGAACAAGTCTTACTTTTACATTCATGAGCATTAATGTACATACATAAATTTCCAATTCAATTCATAGCAAGTCTCACATTTATATTTGTGATTATTAATGTATATACGCAAATATATCAATTGTAACAATACACTAATATATAAGTCTATATATATATTAACTTCCAATTAAATTCACATATTTATAACTTCCAATTCAATTCACATAGTAAGTTTTATATCTATATTCACGAGTATTAATGCATATGCTTAAATATCTCAGTAACAATATACCTTGAACAGTTGAATATCTATATCTATATATTCATAAATCTAAGTGTAGAGCAAATAATTTGGTAGCACACAAAATAAATTTTTACATTCTAGTAGCAGTTAAACACACCAATCTGATTATATATACCTATATATGACATGATAAAAAAAAACAAAATATCTTATAAACACAATCCCACCTACCTCGAAATATATACGACAGATATATATATATTCTCCAAAAACAATTATCAACTCAAATTCGCCTTTTCTTTATTCCTTACTTTTCGACGATAGTTTCTCCAAGACTATCTATGGTCCCCGTTCGTCTTCCGAAGGTCACTTTAAATATATATGGGTTGACACAACCCTTCTGTCTCTATCTCAAACTTCTCTTTCTCAAACTCACAGGGAGAAAGAAATAAAAATAATAAAGAGTGTATATTCCTCTTATAAAAAAAGAATAAAAAGGAGGAGTGTAATTAGGATGAGAGAGTAAATATCTACACTTAAAAGACCCTCCCTCATCTGTTCATGCTCCATAATTACTCCCTATATTTATTCCCTTCATTTTTTCATACGCATATTCTCTCCCCCTCTCTATTCTTAAATGTAATCAATTCCCTAGCCAACACCCTCATGCATGCTCTGTATATTAATGCTCCTGGCAATGCTTGGCCTCCCCACAAAGTTCATTCCCCCTTTCTTCTATAATATGTATTCACATAAACCCCAAGGGGTTAGATGGGATGGTCTTGGACTGGGACTTAGGGGCTTACCACCCCAAGGTCTCAAGTTCAAGTCTCCTCTCTAGCAAAAACTTGGGGCCAGCCTCCCGGGCGCAAAGCGTAGTAAAGGTTGGTAGGACGGGCCTCCTTGGCTTGACGAACCGTATCCAGTTCTTGGGTGTGGGTCCGACTCTCCGCCGCTACGCGAGTTCGCGATTGACCGCTATACATGTTGAGGGGCCGGTATGTGTGGCACAAACCAAAAGAGATTCACTCTCTAGGGGTTTGGCCTAGGGAGTGAATCTCTCGAGGTTAAATCCTTTTTTTTTTTATGTATTCACATACACGTATATATATGTATAAACATTAATACACCCAGGTATAATTAATTCAAACAAAAATTTAATCATTTAAGTAAAATTCAAATGGTTTTTTTAATAAAATTATATATTTTAAAATTTAATATTAATATATAAAATAAAAAATTTGAGTTTTTACTCTATGCCTCTCCCTATGCATACGATCGATACTTCATTGTTTATAAATTTTTACTACAACTGATCACCTTGCACTTGGAGTGTGTCCACTCTCTTATATCGGGAGATGGTCACATGAGCTTATCATCTTCATAATTAATCTAAATTTTCATATCAAATCATATCATTCCAATTTAATAGTTAGATGCTTAAAGCTCACAAAAAGGGAGAAGTATAAAATAATAGAGCAGATTGGGAAAGGTTTCTTTGGTTCTACACTACTTGTGAGGCATAAACATGAAAATAAGAAGTGAAGATTCAACATTCTCTTTTCATTTTAGAAAGGTAACACTTGTGTTGCTTTGTAGTTTGCATGGTTACTTGAAAAGTTGGTTCTCATGTAATGAGAATCTTAATTTATATATATTCACGTACAGGGGTGATTGATGGTTGATATCTTTCTTCTTCTCTCAGGGTATGTCTTGAAGAAAATCCATCTTACTCGCTAGATTGATAGAACCCGAAGATCTACCCAACAGGAGGTCAAAGTTTCATATGTCTTTTATATAAACAAAAATTAGCTAATAAGTTAATATTTTCATATTCAGTTTATTGCAACATATAAAGATATGATCCATGTATGCAAATATGTTCCTACTTTCTGACATTTTGTAAGCTTATGGTTATTGGTGTGCGCATCAGCTACTTTGTGGCTTCCAAATTTAGATGAAACCTTTTATATTGTATTGGCAAATGTTTATATATGGATAAGTTTTCAAAGGTCACAAAATAATTTGTAAATTTAATGAATGTGTGAAGCACAGGTAGCATATTAAGCATTCTGTACAATAGTTTTATATGATCTTGTCATCTAAATTGAAAGACACTAGTCTTCTAGGATATCAAAAGTGTTTCAGTTGCTTATGAAGGCTTAACATGGGATACCAAAAGTTCAAATCACTTACGTGAAGATGTTTTGTAAGTACGGCAGGATTCCTAAGTCCCTACAAGCCTCTCCATTAAAAATAAAATAGAGTTATCATTATTTTTATGGATGCATTCTGAATTGCAAGAATCTCTACAAATTAGGTAGATATGATTTCGATTCACCACATGACTCCAACTAAATAATAAAATACCATTTGCTATTGCATGGTGTCTCCCACCAAACAAACATGTATTTTTTAATATTTTAACAATGCTCTGTTTTTATTTGAGCCAAAATATTGGTGTGCTAGTGGCATTCACTAATTTTTAGGTGTTTCTTGATGACTGTTTTTTTTTTCCATCAACATTTTTTAGCATTAATCTCTCAATCATGCAATAAATATTCCATTCTCTATCTTTTGTTTATTTAGTTCACTTCAGTTAAAAATTACCAAGGCAGGGCTTTATTTATTAGTTTCTGGAACAATTAAGTTATTCTATAAATTAATGGTTGACTAAAATTATGCAGATAACCCTTTTAGAGAAGATTTTCCTGCATCTTATACCTACTCTCGGAGCCAGCATGGCACTTTTTGATATGGCTTTGCTTTTGAAGGAAATGCTAAACGGTTACAGTAGTCTGTATCATGAGTGGCTTTTTAAAGGTTCTCAATTGTTGATATGGGTAAGCTTTTAAAAAGTGGTTCCTAGAAGCATTGTACAAATGGCTTCTTAATTCTTCTTTTTTTTTTTTTTAAATCTTTTCCCTGAGATGTTCTTCGGGTTTCCCTTGTGTCACATGCTGTAGGTTATCATTCTACTCATCTCAAATTGTGATCGGGTTTCCCTTATGTCACATGTTGTAGGTCATCATTCTACTCATCTCAATTGTGACAAGTGGTTTGTTACTTTTTGCAACCAAATGGTGTGCTTTTGGTGGGTCAGGAAACCACTATTGCGAATCCCATCTCTGCAAACAGTTTTTCTTCACAGAAGGTATCTTTGCTTTTCTTTTGCTTCTTAAATTACTGGAATCCACCTTTTCCCCTTCTTTGCTGTGGTCATACTAGATTTTGCATCAAAGAATCTTGTGCTACATAAACTGTCATCACTCATGTTAAGCTTGCCATCACTCATGTTAAGCTTGCCATCTATTTATATGTTCATTCAGGGTGTTTATTTTGAGTTTCCAAAAGCTTTGAGTGTTAGATACATGTGATAGGATTTGTTTTTATGTAGTAAGAATTTAAGATACTTTTTTTTTTCCAAATTGAATATAAATGATCAACTTACATTTTCTCTAACAACTGAGGCTACTTCATGTGTATGATTTGCTTGTGGAGGGAAGTCTGCACAAGAAGGTTTTCAGCACAGTATATAAATACTTAAGTCATACTTGCTGTAAAGCTTAAGCACTTAGAGCAGTTGGTTTGTTCCAATAATCTACTAGGAGCACTTTGGATAAAACCTTAAGGTTTAATTTTGGAATTATGTGTCTTGCATGTAAGGTGAAATTTTATAGGCACTCGTGCTGATGGTGAGATTAGTTCTTGGCCTTATTCTAATGTTTTCTAATTGAAATATAGGTAGTTAAAATTGTCCATGTCCGATTAACTTTAATTCCGATTATGCATGCAACTAGAAGCGAAGGTATCCTTTTGCTTGCAAAGTAGATAATTCTGAAAGGTTCCTTTCTGTTTTGCTAATTTTTTCCTCATAGCTTGGGATTGGGAAACAATGACTTTAAACATCTGAATGTAGCCACACAAGACTGAGAGATCTGTTTACTTTTCCTTCTCATGTCTAATCATATTGTAGGAAATAAAGAAAAACATAAAAATCTAAAGAGCTGAGTGGATGAATAAGATAATTTACAGCTGAAGTTGGGAATTTATATGATATTCATGAATTATTTAGGAAAAGCATGTGGGTCTGTGGACTCTCAAAGTACTCTTTAGCAGTTACCTTCCAATGAAACTATATCAAGAATTTTCTACATGATGGTTGCAGTTTAACAAGCACTAGCACAAACATGCTGTATAATATTTGAACAGTGGGAATGGGCATTTGTAATATGGCTTTGTTGTGTGATCAACAGTTTTTGTCTTTTCAGGGATGCTATGTCTGCATTGTTATAGGGTACCATGAAGGAGGAGATATGTAAGTTATTACTGTTACTTATAGAATTTATCTAAAAACATTTCAGTCTTTATTTGGGTCTGATGTGTTCTTGTTTTCATGTGAATTTTGTGCATTGCGCATTCTTTGTTGATATAGGGCGGAAGCTATTAAAAGAGCCAATGGCATTCATTTTCCTAAAGAGGTGTTCAATTTTGTTGCCCACCTATACACTTTCTTTTCTGATTTATAATTTTCATATTTTTTATTGCAAACTTTTTAACTTAAAGTTGCTTCCATTTCATTCGTCAATGTTGTATTTCATGCAGAAACTCTGCAAATGGCTAGTTCAACTCCTGATGGCACTGGATTACTTACATAAGAACCATATTCTTCATCGTGATTGTCAAGGTTAGTTGCCTCTCTAATCTTTATGCAATTTTTGAAGGCTTAAATGAAATGTTATAGCTCTGAAATCTCGTAAGGTGTTCTGATATGCCTCATGTTTCACACTTCCTTTCAGTGCTCAAATATATTTCTAACAAAAGGTCTAGACATACGTCTAGGAAATCAAGTGTTACCTTATTCCTACCATTCATGACTGCCTTGTGATTTTGTTAATGCATATGATCTGTACTTTTTATTTTGTAATTTTGTGTTGTTTACTATATTAGGTGTTTTAAATTATATGTTGGTTGTAGGTGACTTTGGTCTTGCTAAGAAGTTGACTTCTGATGATCTTGCTTCCTCTGTGAGTAGTCTCTAATATCACTACTTTAGTTTCTTGTTTGTTCTTATACATTTGGGTACACTGCAAAGGCTATTAGACCATAGGATGTTTTGGCAGCATTATTGACAACCTCAAAGTGTAGGAGCATCAAATCGCGTTTGCACTACGGTGGCAATTGCAATAGTGGCAGAAACATGTTATCCTTTTACAGTATTACTAGCCCTCATGAATGAATATCGTGTTCCAGCACTTAATGTCCAGAATGGTGTACTACAGTCTCTGTCATTTTAATTACCAAAAAAAAAAAGTCTCTGTCATTTCTACTTGAGTACATTGGTGAAATGGGAAAGCATTACATATATGCAGTGACTTTATTACTAGAGGATGCTCTCACAGACAGAACTTGGTTCATAGGCAAACAGCTGCTTCTGCTGTGAACCCATGAATGGTGTTTGCATGAATTTTGGATGCCCATGTTGGTTACTCTCATTTTTCAAATTTGTAGGATTTTATATGGTTAAATTCCCTCTCATATTATTGGATATATTATTTGCACATGTGAAAACTGTTTATAATATATTGTTACTTTAATATGTATCTCTATTGTGATGTGCTATGTTTCTGCTTTTTTTCTTTTTTTGTTACTGAAGTTATTTCCTGACTAGATTGTAAGTGCCAAGAGTAGACCTTTCTCACTTTTTTTTTTTTTTTATAAGTTTTCCTATTGCCTTTTGTTGCCTTACCCTTGTCCTTATCTTTTATTTCTTGAGTTTACGTTTGATTAGAGAATTGGAGTAAATTAGATGATGAGATATGAATAATACATTAGGCATACACAATGTCATGTATTGATCAATTAAAGTAAATTAATATATTTTTTTATTTTTTATTAAAATTATTTAATAATATATATTTTTTATTAACTAACTTAACTAATTTAATTTAATTATATTATTTATTAGAATAAATTAGTAATATGATCTAATAAAAATAGATTAAGTATTAGAATTGACAAAATTTTTGCAGCAGATATTTAAAAAAAAAAGAGTGAAAGCATATTTATTTTTACGTTTTCCTGTTTAATTTTTTTTTTTTTTGAAAAATTAAAAGAATGTAAATAGATTTAACAAATATATTTCTAATTGCTAGTTTACAAAATTTTTTAAATATAAACAAAAAAATAAAAACATTACCAAACATGGGCTTAATATATAAAGCTATGGACTATAAAATTATATTTTCTTAATTTATAAAATTAAATAAAAAAATATATTCCTATTAAATAAATTAACTAATTAAATTAACTAATTTATTTAGAAAACATATTTTAAATAATGCATTTATCTAAAACGTTATAACTAAATTTTTGTTATTAGAGGTCTATTAAAAATTAATTAAAAATTACAACGATGGAACAGAGTGTCGAAAAAAAAAAAAGAAAAAAAAAAAGGAGAGTGTAGAGACATAATAGCAAAGCGCAGAATGAGTCACGGTTAACTGACACCGCATAATGATCATGCAGTTTTTGAAGTTGTTCAAGCTTACAGTTGCAACGATTGGAACAGAGGCGAGCATGACAAGAGAAAAAAAAATAAAAGAGAGCAGAGGATGAAGTCCGCTAGCGAAACCGTGGAATGAAGTCGTTGGTTCCTGTAGGTGTGGTAAAACTGAAACCACATAATGATCATGCAGTTCTTTCTCAGCTATCAACAGTCACGGTATAGTTATGCCGTTCTTTGGCAAGCGGCTTAACAACCGTAGTATGATTCTACGTAGGGGTGGCAAAATGGGGCGATTGGAGCGGTTAGTGATGGGATTTAACGGACTGGAGTTAAATGAGTTATCCAAACCCAACCCATTTAAAAAGGTGGGTTAGATATGGTGGGTTGAATACATGTTATTACAAACTCTGAAGCCATAGAACAACCCATTTACGTATAACCTAACTTACTTTAAAAAAAGATAATTAAAAAATTATTTCAATTAATGTATATATATATAAATACAATCGATAATTATTTTAATTAATATAATATTATACATATTACATAATATTATATATTATATTTACATTTTTCCAGTTAATTTCGAATTTATACGAACCGATTTATTTTTATTTAATTTAAATCATACTTTCTCTCTCTCTGTGGGTATGTGCGTGTGCTCGCGAGCGCGCGTGCTCGAGTGTGTGGTGTGCATACGTGTGTGTGTGGGTGTGTGTGCGGGTGCGCGCGCGCGCTTGTGTACGTGTGGGAGTGTGTGGGTGTGTTTGCGTGTGCACGCGCGTGCATGTGTGCACATGTGCGTGTGCACGTAGGAGTGTGGGATTCGTGTGCGTGCGTGGCGTGTGTGTGTGTTTGCATGTGTGCACGCGCGCGCGCACGTACGTGTGTAATGCACGTGCGTGTGTGCCTTGTATGCACAGAGTGAGTGGGAGTGTGTGCGCGTGTATTTGTGGGTATGTTTGCGTGTGTGCGTGCGCGCATGCGCGTACGTTTGTGTGTGCGCGCACACGTGTGTGTTTGCGTGTGTGTGGGAGTGTGTGTGCACGTGTGTGTGCGCGTGTGTTTGTGGGTGTGTTTGCGTGTATGTGCGCGCGTGCGCGTGTTTGTGCGTGAGCGCATGTGTGTGTGGGGGCGTTGATGCGTGCGCGTATGTGCATGGTTGTTGTGTATTGTGTGTGTGTGCTCTTTCTCTCCGAAGAGAGAGAGTAACGTAAAGAATGATTAAACTAGTTTTTTTAATTTAAATTGATGTTTTAACGGGTTCCGTTTCACAACCTAATTATACCTAATTGCACCCGTTTATAAATAGGTGTTTTATAAGTTACCCAATTATAACTTAATTAATAAAATAATCGACCCAAATCCATTTATCATGTATTTAATTGGACAAGTTGATGGGTTTGAGTCGATTTACCACCAATTCTATGGTTTTGACACATTACAAGTACGACTTTAAAACCGCGTAATCAAAATGCAGTTTCACTAACTGTACTCTTCCAAATATTAAAATTTTCACAGCAAACGTGTAAAATTTGCACCATCAAAAAATTCAATTTTGGACAGGTGTATCGCCTCCATTCCACGCACACACGTATATAAATATCGAAACGGTGGCAGGGCCTCCGCTTCCCCCACTCCCTCCGACGATTACAGTGAAAAACCCTCAAACTCGAAACTCAAACCCTACATCTTCATTCCAATCTCTGCTCAGCTTCATCTCGCTAGCTACCTTCCACGGTATGTTATCTTTCCTTTTTTTTTTTTTTTTTAATTTTTGGAGTTTGATTGATTGTGGTGTTTGTTTGGGGAATAGATGGTGTCGGACGCGAGTAAGAAGAAGGCAGCTCAAAAGAAAGCTGCAGCGGCCGCGAAGAGAGGAGGGAAGGCTGCTGGGGCCGCGGCATCATCAAAGGCCGCGGCGACGGTGGCGCCGCCCGCCGCCGTTGATGGCGTGGCAAATGGAGTGGACTTGCTTCAGATATCGGATCGGACTTGTACTGGCGTGCTCTGTTCCCATCCTCTGTCCAGGGATATTCGGGTGAGTTATCAGATCCGCCCGCCTTCTGTTTTGGTGCTGAGCAGTTTGTGTGAATAGTTGATGATTGGGGTTTATGTTTTTGATAAGTTACTGCCTTGAGTGTAATTATGCATTGGGGGAGGGTTATTTTCTCTATTGGTTTTTGCTGAATAATTTAATCCATAAGATGTGTCTTCTATTAAGATTTCATTTCATATTTGGGTTCTTAGGAAGCTGTTGTAGATTGGAGGTCCTGGGAAAAGAGTGCTTTTAACTTGGGGAGAGTAAGTGTTAGCTAACCAAGTATCTTATCTTCTTAAAACTAAGTTCTTCCGTGTGATTAGAGATTAAGAATTATGTCATTAGGGAATCATTGGGAACCTTGCTTTAATTTTCACAAAATGTAGGAATGATGTCAGATCACCCAATTGATTGTGGAATGGAACACACTATCTTTGAGAATGTCATTCTTGGGGAATAATAATATTATCATGAACATTGTGTTCTAAAAGTTGGAGTTGAGAAAAATTGAAGTAGTTCATTCATTCTATCTTTACCTGTTAGACATATTTTCAGGGAACTGTTGTCTTTGGCAGGAGGGAGCTATTTCCTTCCTTTCATCCTCTGTTTTTTGAAAGGGCTGTGGCCTCCCATTGAGATGCTTGGTCCCAAAAAAGAGTGTGTTGGGTTGGTAACAGCTTGACATTTGGCTAACCCACGAGAAGCTCTCCGTTTTGTACTAAATGGTATAACCAATTTGTGATCCAAATGTGAGGTAACCCATTCTACTTTCCAGGGTTTGATTGTTGCCGTTGAATGTGGCCCATCGTATGGTTAAGATCAGTATTGGTATACTGATCCCATTTTCCACATCTATGCCATCTTTAGCTGAAGAGGGAAAAAATTCAAAGAATTCTTGCTTACCAATCTCAAATGTCTCTTTTGACTCTTCCCGATCTCAAAAGTCTCTTTTGACTCCCTCTTCGATAACGCTTCTCTCTTTCACATTTGGAGAAACCTTCACAGCAGATTTACCGGGACCCCAAACCTTGGGCCCAAAAATTTTGTTTCCAAAGGGTGCGGAGGCGGGCAGTGGCGGAGCCAACTGCAACCGTCCTTTTATCTCCTCCGGTGGGATGTCCAGGACCACATGGAAGAAATCCTGGTGCAGGTTTTTGGTGGATAGAAATGTCCTTGAGTTGCGAATAGTTTAGATTCCGATTTTTTGTTTGCTATTCTTTTTGCACAGCATAGAAGGTTATATAGATGACATGGAGTTTCTTGTCTAGCTTGTCACACTTTTAGTCTAATGTTGCTAGCTTGTGTTACCTAGACAAAGCTAGCAGGTGGTCTCTCAACAGTGTTCTGCCAACTATGTTGTCACAGCCAATAATTTGAAAATCTTTTGTGAATATACCAATATATTTAACTTTGTTGGACCTCTTGTGGAGGTAAAATGTGCATCACGAATCTTTTTTTTTTTTTTTACTATGGACTGCGCTAATTAATTTTCCTATGTTTATTTAACTCCACAATTCTTGATACTGATGAAAACTAAACTGTGGATGGCTGTTGCAGATAGAGTCTTTGTCGCTTACTTTCCACGGACACGATCTTATTGTTGATTCTGAGCTGGAACTCAATTATGGCAGGTTTGTGACATTTCTTGGACTTTCTGTTGCCCGCCTACATACATACTGTTTGATACTTGTATATCCTTCCTTACATTTTTTTTCCTTTGTTGTCTTTTTAGACGTTATGGATTGCTTGGATTGAATGGCTGCGGGAAATCTACACTTCTTACTGCAGTAGGGTGCCGAGAGCTTCCAATTCCTGAACACATGGATATTTATCACCTCAGCAGGGAGATTGAAGCTTCTGACATGTCTGCACTACAGGCTGTCATAAGCTGTGATGAAGAGAGGTTGAAGTTGGAGAGTGAAGCTGAAGCTTTGGCTGGACAGGTGTGTCATTATGATTGAATGATCTTTTTGTTAGAGCTTAGTATCTGCAGGAACTTATTAATCACTAACAGTAATTAGTTTGGCTTTAGGAGGATGGTGGTGGAGAAACTCTTGAACGCATTTATGAACGTTTGGATGCCATTGATGCATCAACTGCAGAGAAGCGTGCTGCTGAGATTTTGTTTGGGCTTGGTTTTAACAAGAAGATGCAAGAAAAGAAAACACGCGACTTCTCTGGTGGCTGGAGAATGAGGATTGCTTTAGCACGGGCTTTGTTTATGAACCCAACCATCCTATTGCTTGATGAACCCACCAATCATCTTGGTAAGTTTCATCCTTACTCTCATTGTTGTAAGGCTTTTCGATACAATTTAATGCTTTCTATCATTGGTTGCTCTTGATGTTTTGAACTCTGTAGATGAAATAGTTATCTATTTTTTTAATGACTTTGACTTCCTCTTGTATGGGACCTGGATCAATGGAATATTGATTGTCATGATTTTATGGTGTCATGGTGGAATGCTATTTTCACATGTTGAAATAAATTGCATTCTCTTCTAATGGCATTATTGTTGTTAATCGTCATATAAAATTTTCCATAAAGCATAGCTGGTCGTTTAACCGTCCTATAAAAAATTTTTTTCTCTTTAACTTGATAGATATCTAGGAAGCACGAAAACTCCAAAATGGGTGCCGTATCTGTATCCGATACGTATGAGATACACATCCTCTTCGGATACTTCAAAATATGTATTGGATACGCCACATGACGTATTCTATTATTTTATCATTTTTCTTCAAATATATGATTAAGACAAATCTAGATTTGAGTAGTTGAAACTCCTAACATTATAAAATCTTGTTACTTATTTTTTATATTTTGTATGTTGTATATATTAAACTAATTTTGTTGTGAATGTTATATTCATATATATGGCTAATAAAAATATACAAAATTTATATTTTTTGATCGTATTCTTGCCGTGTCTATATCCTCATTTTTTTAAAATTGCCATATCCATATCCGTACCTATATCGTATCCTTATCCATACTTCTTAGAGAGGTATTCTATAGTTGGATAAAACACTTGAGACATTTTTCTATTTTAATCAATCAACTCGAATCTTTTGGTTAACATTCTTCAAACCTTTATCTGAATGGATAATTAATCCAAGATATTGAAAATTGTCACTTTTGACATTCTTTGATCCTCAATTGTCACTGTGCACTCATTCATACTTTTAATTTTATTGAAAGTGTAATACATAATCTTTGTTTGAGTCCATTAACCCTAAAACCTCTAGACTCTAAATTGTGCTTTCAAAATTTGAACTTACGATTAACCTAGAACCTAATTTTGTCTATCAATATAATATCTTCTGCAAACAATATGCACGAAGGGACTCGGTAGAGATACATATATATATATTATATTTTTTTTATGACATCCATAGACTAAAAAAAATTTCTTATAGAAAAAACTACCAAAATATTAAAAAATTATTTCTAATTGAACATTTTAATCAACGTAACACAAATATCTTTTAATGCACAAAAAATAAGATAAGAATTTAAAAAAAAAATTTTATCATTTTAGAGGGTTCTAGAATCTAGTTGCTCGGTCTCAAGTATGCTTTTTGGTAAAACATATATTCCAATAATTGGATATGCTATGTATTTTGGCATTACTAAAGAGTATGCATTACTAACGAGTCCAGCCACCATTTTGAATTGTCAATATTTCATAGTTGATGACAAATGGGCTGTTTGGTGTGCCAGAAAGCACAAAAAATCCCTAATAAACTCAAACTTTCTCTAGTTTTTGCCAACTTTTACCAACATTGTCTAATTTTTTTCAACTTTCTCTAACTTTCTTCAATTTTCGGTGACTTTTTCAAAAAATCTCCAACTTTCTCCAAATATCTCCAACTTTTTTAGGAACATTGAACACCCAACGATGCAAAATTTGGCACCCCAAATGCAGTAATAGTATTAATCATTTGATATGACTTAATGAATAATTCAATTATGATATGGTGATAGATGATTTGTTTTAGATTTAGATGGCAAGGTTAGGGGTGCAGAAAATGCCTAAAACTTGAAAATATTAGGAGCTTGGTTTGGTTTTAGGTCTAAAATTAGTAAAGTGGTCAATTCAGTTTGCTCTCTAGGTCAATCAATTCAGTTTGCTCTCTAGGTTAGCATATTTTTATGACCCAACTCGGCTTAAAGTGCTTGCTTATTTCTACATAAAAATAGCCATTTTGTCATAGGATTGACCTGACTTGGTCAAGATTGGGTAATTATTTTTATTTTGGTTCCAAAATTTTAGATCCAACAAGGATTGGATCGTGCTAGCCCAATTGTGGTTGTGATGGATCTGACCCTATCCATGCATAATACTTGGTGAGGTTATAGATTCGGCTAGCTGGGAATCATTTTTCCTTTCTTTTTTTTTTTTTTTTTCCGCTTCATAGTTGATTTGCAATTCTCTCTCTCTCTTTTTTTGGGAGGGAGGGTTGGGTTGGGTTGGCTATGAATTTATCAAAATGAACTTATGTTGATTATCATCCATTTTGCAAAACGACAGATCTGGAAGCTTGTGTCTGGTTGGAGGAAACATTGAAGAAATTTGACCGCATTTTGGTTGTGGTTTCCCATTCCCAGGACTTCTTGAACGGTGTCTGCACGAACATCATCCACATGCAAAACAAGAAATTAAAGCTTTACACTGGAAACTACGATCAGTATGTTCAAACTCGGGCTGAGCTAGAAGAAAACCAAATGAAACAGTACAAGTGGGAACAGGAGCAGATTGCTTCAATGAAGGAGTATATTGCCCGTTTTGGACATGGATCAGCAAAGCTAGCCCGTCAGGCACAAAGCAAAGAGAAAACCCTCACAAAAATGGAACGTGGTGGGCTTACGGAGAAGGTGGTAAGAGATAAGGTTTTGGTTTTTCGATTTAATGATGTGGGAAAACTTCCCCCGCCTGTCCTACAATTTGTGGAAGTCACATTTGGCTACACACCTGAAAATCTAATTTACAAGAATCTTGATTTTGGGGTGGATCTAGACTCACGGATAGCTCTAGTGGGGCCCAATGGAGCTGGAAAGAGCACGCTGCTGAAGCTGATGACGGGGGATCTGGTTCCTCTTGATGGCATGGTCCGGAGGCACAACCACCTCAGGATTGCACAGTTCCATCAACATTTGGCTGAGAAACTTGATCTGGAATTGTCTGCTCTCCAGTTTATGATGAAAGAGTACCCAGGAAACGAGGAAGAACGGATGAGGGCTGCAATAGGGAAATTTGGGCTTACTGGCAAAGCCCAGGTGATGCCTATGAAGAACTTGTCTGATGGGCAAAGGAGCAGAGTGATTTTTGCATGGTTAGCTTGGAGGCAGCCCCATCTGCTGTTGTTAGATGAGCCTACTAATCATTTGGATATTGAAACAATTGATTCTCTGGCTGAGGCATTGAATGAGTGGGATGGTGGCTTGGTTCTTGTTAGTCATGATTTTAGGCTCATTAATCAGGTGGCACACGAGATATGGGTGTGTGAGAACCAAGCTGTGACGAGATGGGAGGGCGATATTATGGACTTCAAGGAACACTTGAGGAGCAAAGCGGGGCTATCTGATTGAAGCAGATTTTAGGATGTCTTGGTATTTATTTATTTTAAGTTGGTCTGAGCGTAACTTGGCTTATGATTCCACGCACTGCAACTGAGGACCAGTGGTTGTTTCAATGTTCTCCAGGTATTATGACGCAAACATTGGAGCAGAGGATGAGGCTTGGTTATTGTTTTCAAGCTTATAAGCCTGGTTCTCTTCATTGGTTATTAGGAACTTTTGCCCTTATCATCAAATGCATTCCCCCCCCCCCCCCCCCCTCGTTGGCTGTTGACTTGGGGCATTTAAGATGGTATTCCTTCTTGAGGGGTGCCTGTATAAACATATGTTTGTTCATGTATACATTTTGAATCTAGCATATTATGGACAGTATTTTGGACTTTGGTTTGTTGTAGGTGTAAATGCACCGAGTTGATTAGAGTTGAGTAGTAGAGTGTGATTGAATCCGGCTCGCTAAACTAAATGAGTTAAATAATTAATTAGTTTTTTTTCGTTTGTGTATCTTTTGAGTCAAACTCGAGTGAATTTTCAGTTGAATTGATTTTGAGTTGAGATTGAATGGTTTGATATTTTACATTATATTTACTGAGGATTAGTTATGATTCAAATTTTGATTGGTTTCAATTATGGCTTACAGGTCATTGAGTGTTAAGTGGTTTGGGGTTTATCTTATCTCAAAAAGTTAGTTCGTTTGGTGAGATTTATATATATTTATATATTGATTATCAGTTCTTTTCACAATCGATGTGGGTCACCCAAACAATCTCTTTCTTTACACATCGACTCTTAGGTCGAAAGCAGCGACAATTCGTTTTTCTGGTGGGTTGAGATTAACAGTAAATTTAAGATTTGATGCAGTTGTTGGATGGTTAGTTTTTCTGGTGGGTTGAGATTAATAGTAAATTTAAGATTTGATGCAGTTGTTGGATGATTTTGAACTTATCATATTTTCGAAAATTAGCTTATAAGGTAAGCTCTCTCCTCTCCCAAGAAAAATACTTGTTAGGAACTTAGGAGAGAGGGAAAGAATTGTAAGAAAGGACGGGAAAAAGTTTTTAAAATCTCTCAATTTTTATATCCTTAAAATTAGAAAAAATAGTGATAGGTGAAAAGTTCATTAATAAATTTTTTAGAATATCATCTCTCTCAAAAAATGAAATAAGAGCATACATTTTTTTTTTATCTTTTCATTGTTCAATTCACAAACAATGAAAAAAAAAATATTATTATTCCCCTAAACTCTCAAATGCACGAGAAAAAAACTGCTAATCATTTTTTTGGCTTTTTTTTTTTATTTTTTTCCTCTCTATGCTAATATTTTCCTTTTTTTTTTCTTCTAAATTCCAAAATTAAGATTTAATCTAGTCTCTCTCGTTATTGTTGGCCCGTCTTTACGAGGTTTAGCAGGAGAAGCTAGACCAAACTAGCAGAATGATCACAAATGATGAAAATATGAAAGAATGATCCCATTATTTGTATTATATATACAATTAAAATAATATAAATTATTTATTAAAAACAGACGGGGCTGGGGCGACCTTGGATACACATATTCCAAGCCTGAAAAAATCCAGGCTTAAATTTATGTCCAAACTCGGGCGTGGATAACCTCTCTATTGCAAAAGCCTGCAAAAATAAGGCAGGATTGGCAAGGCCGGAACAATGTTCATAAATACAGGCAAGCCGTAAGTACAGATAAAAATGCAACGATTTTGGAAAATGGGAATACAAATACAATTTTTAATATTTTTATTGCATACATATATAAATATAATTTTTACGAGAATACTTATTCAATAAGTTAATATTTGGTTGGACGTATAAAATATAACAAAATATAAATAATTGGACGTATAAAATAAAATAAAATATAAATAATAGAAAACATATCCAACACATTTTTTTTTTATATATCTGGAGTGTCAGAACTTGGTTAATCCTATTACTAACGTAGCTGATCACACACAGTTTGGCTCCCATTTTGTGGCTGGGGTAACCTACGATGTATTTGGATAGACCCCCAACTAGACTCCTACGATGGGAAGGGTATTGATCGGACAATGTTTGGTGGCTTGCTTCTTGTAGGGTATACGCAAGGAGAATGGATTTTCCTCGTAAGTGTTTTTTTAAGCAATCTCTACTTGTCTCACTTTTTTGCGTTTAAAGTATTTTTTTGCTTTCTTCACGTGTGTTGGCCGTACTCGATAATCACAAGTAATGATACGACAATGACTTGAACTGTACTACATAGTCGGCGTGGATATGATTGGGGTCGTAATCAGCAGTGGGTTTAGACGTGCCTTTTCTGACCTTTTATAAATGCGATAAGAAAGATAGCTACTCTCCCTTTGGATGTATGCCACGTGTCTCGGTTAGATGTGTGCCACGTGTCCTAGGTATTGCCTTCCAATATCAAATATAGATATAATATTCATTTTAAATTGTTCATATTTTGGGAATGTTTGAAGTTATTTAAATTTATCTAAATTTGTAGAAGTTATAGTTTTGTAATTTGTGTAGTTAGTAAAAATTTTTTTTCGTAATTTGTGCAGTAAAGAGAAAATTTAAATTTTAAAGATGTTTGTTGAGATTTAGAGAAAAAAAAAAAAAAAAATTCCAAGCGGGACAAAGGCATACAGATTGCCTGTCTAATTTCATATATTGAGATTTGGCAAACTAGTCAGTTGTAGTCTGACCTATTAAATTGTTCTTCAAGAAAACCTGCATCAGATAACTCAACACTGGTTGAGTAACATAAATTCCAAACCCGTACCATACATACGATCCAGAGCTCCATACAGGTCGTTGTGAGACAAAATGATGAGATGCGTAGCCCTCGTTAGGTAACGTTTTTCTTTTTTATTTATTTATTTATTTATATTTTTAAAATTTTGTAAACTTGTAACAGGAATATATTTGTTAAACCTATTTATGTTTTTTTTTTGTTTCCAAAAAAAATTAAAAACTTAAATAGAGATATTTTTTTCCTTTCTTTCTGCTACAAATATTTTGTCAATTTTAACGTTTTGCTCATTTTGTTTCATCATTTTAAAATAAATAATTTTATTCAAATATTTTATTAACCTGAAATTATTTTTATTAGATAATATAATTAAATGAAATTAATTATCTAGATTAATATGTAACATATTTTATTAATTTATTTATAATAATTAATTAAATTTAATAATTAATTTAATTAATATGAAATATATTTTACTAAACTATTTTTAATAAATAATGAAATTAAATTAATTAATTTAACTTAAATTTAATAATTAATTTAATTTAATTTAATAATCAATTTAATATGAAATATATTTTATTAGATTATTTATAATAAATTTCATTATTAAATTATTTAAATTATTATCAAATAAATATTATCCAATTATTGCTAGTAAATAACATAATTAAATTATAATTAATATATTTTATATTTACTGGATTAAATGATATAATAATTATATTTTATTCATTTTTTAATAAATAATATAATTAAATGAAATTAATATATTTTATATTTACTAAATTAAATGATATAATAATTATATTTTACTCCATTATTGTTAATAAATTATATAATTAAACAAAATTAATATGAAATATATTTATTAAATTCAATTAATTTTTTAAAAATTAATAAAATTAAATATTTTATAAAAATAAAAAATTAATAATTGCAATCAAACTTGTATTTCTAAGCGCATTTTTAATTTTCATTTTAGAAAAAAATAGTAACAAAAAAAATAGATAAATATAAATAAAAAAATAACAATGTTACCAAAACCTACACATATTTTGATGGACCTTTAATGGGCCGTACTGAATAGTCTCATGGCTAGAAAGCCTATTGATGGTCTAGATCGTGGAGGCCCAATGGCCTTAAGCATATATGGGCCTAAAAGACAATAGAGGGGTAGACCAAATACATAAGGCCATACAATGTTATAGTTGGTACATTTGGGGGGCCTCTCCAAGACTATTTGGGAAGACCTAATTGTAAGAACACGAGCTTTTCCATGGAAAGGAGTTTCGAGACATTGGTTACGCCGTTTCAAAGATCACGTGAGAGGATTGGTCGAGTCCCTGAGGTGCAAGTAAATGGGTTGATAAACGACCTAACACATGCATTAGCGGAATTTGATGCTGTTAGTAGTATGGTGGATGGGAAAAAAAGAGTCCACCAGACCACCCTGTTCTATATTCTATTAGATTGTTGGATTGAAGAGACAAGATTGTGTATAGCAGTTTAGTGATATAGGGCGAAGCAGATGAAAATGAAAAATTGAGTAGATGCACTGTGAATTTTTATTTTATTTAAGAATATCTAGAAAATAACACGAATTTATCATATAGAAAACTTTTCTAGTAGTTTTTCTATTAATCAAAGTCTATCTAGCTTTGAAGGCTTAAAAAGGTTTAAATAGAAAAGCAAAATTAAGAAGTAGGAAACAAAATAATGCAAAAATTAGGAAACAAAACAACTATCAAAGCTTGAAAATCCGTAACTTCTCTAGTAAGGTAAACATAATCTTAAAAAAAAAAAAAATAACAAAACAAAAGATTTGGGGCTGAAACAACCGAATGGGCGGATTTCGTGCCCTCCTTCATGACCGTCGGTTATGAAAATACGCTTGTCTTGAAAAAATACCAAAAATAAGCATATTATAATGCAAAAATAGGCAACTTAATTGGATTTGGCAATAACAACATCTTTCCGAACTCCTTCCCCTACATGTAATCTAGTGCAATTCAGTTTGCATCACTTATTATGGCAGAGTAAAGTAAGGTTTGTCTCCATGGTGGTCTCGGAGCATGTACCTGTTGGAATTTATCTATGTTGTAGGCTTACATTAATGTGAGTTTTTTAGTTTTTAATTAAAATAGGTTAAGGTAAATTGGTCTATTATGAGACACAGGGAAGCCTATAAAATATATCTAATTAATGGGTTACAACTGTGTTTTATAATGTGGGTTTGATAATTAGTGTAGGCCATAGAAGGCCACTAGGTTAGTTATGGGGATACCTATAGGAATTCTATATAATAGTAAGGATAGATCTTCTCTTCCATCTTAATAGAGAAAGCCGTCAGTATTCTCACCTATTAAAGAGTGCACATTAAGAAAGGAAGGAAAGGAAATTCTAGGCACAATCAAACTAGATCAACTCCGTTGCTAAATTAACATGAATTTAAAAACAGGTTTGCCTATAAATTTGAGTTTATATTTGCTGTTCTAACAAATCATGTATGGATCTTATTGTATATGATATTAAAGAGATGAAAATTTTAATATTTGGTAGCAGAGCAAGATACATGATTTTAGAACCCATTAATAATTTTGAAATTATTTATTCATATATTTTGAATAAATTATTGTGTATATTTAGAATTGAATCTTTTGTTAACATTCGATGCAAATCGTCTGAGAATTATAGTTGTTTTATTTTCCATAATGTATTAAATCTATAGGCATATATTGTTTGATTGCATTTTGGGTTTTAATGGAGGAAAATCTTTATGTTTAATGGATGCCTACAGTGAATTTTTGGCTAACAAAAAAAAAAAAAAAAAAAATTTAAATAAATAAAAAGAAAAATAATTCTAATGTCGTTGGGGAAGAAGGTGATGTGGGGCATTGTAATAACCCAAATTTTGTTTTACTTGATTTGTAAATTTTTACTTAATAAATTTAGTTTATTATTTAAATTTAATGATTTGAAATTTTTGTTATTTTTGAATTGTATTTAAAAAGATTATTTTTTTTGGTTATATTTAAAAAGATTTTTAAATTTTAGGAGAATAGTGTAATTTTCCTAAATCTATGGGGAGTAGGAAATTAATTAGTTGTTTAGGGTTAAAACTCTTATTTTATAAATATATATTGTTGTATTTATTTTAATAAAAAAAAACCCTAGAAAAAGAGAGAACCAGAGAGGAGGAAAAACTGCCGCTGCGGAGAGAAAACATTGCTGCTGAGTTAAGAAGGTAAGGGGTCGGGCCTACTATATTATGTATTTGTATGTGTGCGGTTACATATATATATATATATATATATATGCGACTTGTATTGATGATGTTCTGGAATTTTGATGGGTTGCATTGTCTGAAACGTTGGACGTTGGATTGAAAGCTGATGGTAATATATATAATATATATTAAGTGATCCATTGAATACTGGTCAGAAGACAATTAAAAATATATAAACACGTGTATATGATCCTTTATGATGACAAATTGATTCTGGACACAACTTTGTTTGGAAGTGATGGCTTGGATGAGGTGTTATATAATTGTTTATTTAATTCAATTCTTTTAATGTGATTAAAAAGATATTACAATTGTTTTGTCTTTTAGTGTTGAGAATTTCCAGAGAAATGACTTGCCAATGTACATATGTATATAATTTCGTCCTTTAGTGTTGAAACTTTCTAGGAATGATTTGCTAATATATATATATATATATATATGTACGTTTATGGAATTTTGTCCTTTAGTGATTAAGCCCTCTACTGATTTGTTTCTAGATTCAAGGCCACACGAGATATACAAATTATGTATATATATATTAGGCTCTTTTTATGTGATTGTACGGTACTTTTGTGAGATTTCTTTGTTCATTAATTTGTTTAGAAAATTTGTGAATGTGACGTGATTAAAATTTAAAGAAATAAATATTGCGAAAATAAAAATAAAATAAAATTTAATGTTGTGTTTTTTTTTGGGTTGAGGGATACTAAAAATATCAGGTATACGTACCAAATGGTTGAAAGTCTTGAAACCCGCGCAGGGTTGGTTATCGATTCTAATAGGCTAGTAACCGACGAACGAGTAGATGCCTAAGGGTGGCATATTACATTCCTAAGGCCTCGGCCTAGGAAGCAGACACCGAAGGATGGTGTATATTAGTTGGGTTCTGTTTATACGGGACAACCAAGCAGACATCAAATGATGATGTATATTGGTTGAGTCCTGTTTCTACGGGATAACCAAGCAGCAGGACTTTAAAATCGATTTGTTTTTCTTTGATGTGTGATGTGGTGTCAAAACATTGATGATTGTAACGAAGATAGATTGATAAATTAACTTAATTTCTTTCTTGAGTTTGCTATCTGTGCATAATTGTTTCACTTAGTGATATGTTAGGACATTATTGCATTTATATTATTATTAGGGTTCCGAGCACACGTGGTATTAGTGCTCATCCCCTTACAGTTTGTGATGCAGGTAATGAGTTTGAATCACGCGCAGGACCTACTTATCATGGAAATTAGGAATTTATTTATTTGCTTTTATCTAATTACATTAATTTTTTTTTAGTAAATTGTAATAAGTCTCTGTTTGTGAGGTTATTATTAATTATTTTATCTAGCTTTGGGAGAATATTTGGACCTAGTTTTTTGGACCTTATTGCCTGGTTGACTTTGACTAAGGCATTTATTTAAATTTAAAGTTTAGTTTTATTTATTTTTATTTTTTGCTCCATAAAATGTGCGCCTGACTCTGTGTGGGACAGGGAAAGTTATTAAATGATGTAATGTGTATTATTTGGTTCACGTACTCGGGTTGTGAAACCCAGCGTGTGACAGGCATATTTATAATTTTATAAAGTTTAGAAACATAATTTGCAAACCTTTATTTTATCGCTGAATGCATTTTGCCTCTTGAGAAAGTTTCTGATCTTTTCAGTTATTCTGCTAAACTTTTTTTCCATGAATTTTTAACTTTAAAATTCAAACAGAAGCTATAATAAATTTATTTTACAATACAATTGAATTTTGGTTTGACATTGAAGAGATAAATGTTTAATTTTATAAAGTTTATATTATATATTTAGGTATGATCGAGGGACAATATAGCCCAATGTCCATAAAGTTTACACACCATCAAGTTTAGTTTGAGGGTAATATAAGGCATATCCTGTATGTGAGTATGTTTTATGAACTATTTGGATTATTGTCACCAAAGTAGCCTAACCATAGAATTTGTAAAATTGACTTTCATATGTTTTAGGGATCTCTTTCATTTATGTATAAAGTTATTCTGTTGAAAGGTGTTGACCATGTACAAAATCTGAGACGACAGATAAAACATACGGTTGTGAATTGAATGACCTAGTGGTTTATCTACCCAAAGGTGGTAGATTTACTACCATTGGTTTAAATTCTCTAGATTGTTTTATGTGGATATCCTAGTTTGCATGTTATGTATTCTGCCCAAGATGTTTGTATAATGATGTGCTTGAAATCTTAGTTGAGATACTCATTTATGGCTTTGAATAATATTATTACTCTGTTATACTAATATATTATATTGTTTAATATATTTTCAGTCATTTTTTGTCAATAATAACATGGTCATTATTGAGGTTTTGACTGGTTTAAATTTGAAAAAGTGGAAGCAAGATGTAGAATTTGTAATGGAGATGGCAGATGTGGATTGAGTTATCCCTATGCCTAAATCTACTGAGAACCATCGCTACTAGTAGTGATGCAGAAAAGCAAGCTCATGTAACTTGGATGAAGTCTAATCTCATGTGCTATCTGACAATAAAAAGGTCGATTCCTGAACACCTGCTAAATGGTCTCATGAAACTATTATGACAAAGGTTTTCTTAGCTGCTAAAGCACAGAAGTATAAAGTATCATCTAATGTTGAAAGGAATTTATTTCATGAGGTAAGATGGGGTAAGAGGTGCAAGGGAGTACATTATTAAGATGGTCCACTACCACACTAAATTGAAAGCTCTTAATGTTATTCTTCCTAATGCTTGTATACTTCACTAAGCCCTAAACACACTTTCACTTGAGTTTGGCTTACTTGTAACCACATACAACTCCTAAGATGAAGCTTGGGACATTAATGACCTAATTACTAGATGTGTTATTGAGGAAGAAAAACTTGTGAAATGGAAACTCAAACTGTACTATTTGTTTCTAAGCCTTACAACAAAAGGTAAAGTGAGAAACCTAAGTCTTATGCTCATAATAATGTTCAGAACAATAAAGGAGAATCTAGTTAGTTTAATGTTGTGCAGGTTAATAAAGATACCCATAAGAAGGAAGTTAGGTGGTTCTACTATAAGAAGAAAAGTCATGAAAAACCTAATTGCCCTAAATATAAAGTTTGGCTAAAGAAATGTAAGTAACAAGGTAACTCTTTGGCTTTTATTATATGTGAATCCAATTCAGCTATAGCCTCATCAGGTTCTAGATGGCTTGATAGTAGAGCAACTAATCATGTTGCATTTTCCATGCAAGGGTTCATAAACAAGAGGAAACCAAATAAGAGAGTGTCCAAGCTCACAATTGGCAACAATGAAGAAGTGGACGTAGAATTCATAAGAGTATTATGTTTAAATTTAAATTCTAGATTTAAACTTACATTAAGGAACACTTTTTATATATCATCTTTCGACGAAATTTAATTTTAGTTTCATTATTAGACAAAGAAGGTTATTCTTTTGAGATTAAAAATGGTTGTGTTAATTTATTTTTTGACTCAAAACTATTGGACATTGTAATTTGTCATATGATTTATATAAATTTTGTTTGGCTCCTAATGAAATTTATTCCACTTCATACAAAGTTGAACAAGTTGTTGACAAAAGACCCATAATAAAGGAAACGTCTTCCATGTTGTGGCATAAAAGACTTAGCTGCATCTCTAGGAAAAGAGTAGAGAGGTTGATAAAAGATAACATCCTTCCTACTCTTGACTTTAGTGACTTAGAGACGTGTTAATCGTTTTAAGGGCAAACTAGCTAAGATCAAGAAAAAGTGGGGCAACTTATAGTTCTGATCTTTTGGAAATTATCCACATTGGCGTAAGTGGTCCTAATCTATGCACTATTTGTAACTCCTCATATTTTATAACTTTCATTATTGATTTTTACCAATATACATATCTATTCTTGATTAAGAAAAAGTCTAAACTCTTGATAGATTTAAGATCTTTAAGACTAAAGTTGCGAAATAGTTGGGAAAGGTTATCAAGATTGTTAGATGAGGTGAGTATTATGGGAAGCATGGAACAAGTGGCAAATTAAAGGCCCATTTGCCAACTACTCAAAAGATTGTGGAATAGTAACCCAGTTTAAAATGCCAGGGAGTCCTAAACAAAATGATGTGGCCAAAAGAATGAATCACACACTTAAAGATATGATGAGTAGGGCTAACCTTGCAAGCTATCTTTGGGGTGAAGCTACTAAAATAGTTTTATATATCCTAAATAGAGTTCTAAGTGAGTCTGTACCCAAAACCCCTTTTAAGTTGTGGACCAAAAGGAAATCTAGTTAAAATCACCTTCGAGTTTAGGGATGTCCTTTAGAAGTATGTCTTTATAATCCCAATGAGAATAAATTGCGTCCTAAATCTACTCGCTATTATTTTATAGGATATTTTGATCATTCAAATGGATGTAGATTTTACTGTAAAGAATGAGGTTCTAGAATTGTAGAATCACAAACTGCTAAATTTTTGGAGTTTGATGTAGTTGATAGTAATGACTCTAAGATTACTAATGAGGATGTGAAAACTAGTACGATTTGTGTTTCTTTGCTATATAGTAGGAGATAGTGGTACTTACACTTGTGATTGCTCCTATAGAGTAAGAAAAGCCTGTACAATAATTACATACTGAGGCTCCTGATGCATAGGATGTAGATGCATGGGTTCCACTTAGAAGATCTAATAGCCAAAGAAAGTCTGCTATTCACTTAGATTATGCAATTTATTTAGGAGATAGTGACTATGACAATGGTCATGTTGTTGATCCATTATCATTTGTAGAAGTAATTTCTAGTCCCAAATCTGATCTATGGTAAGATGCAATGAGGGATGAGATGTAGTTATGGGATATAATGATGTGTGGAAGCTTGTTAAGTTGCCTAAAGGTTGTAAGCCCATAGGGTATTAATGAATTTATAAGACCAAGAAATACACTAAAGGGAATATTAAGAGATTTAAAGCTAGATTAGTTGCCAAAGGTTTCATGCCAAGAAAAGGGATTGATTATATCGAGACCTTTTCTCCTGTATCATCTAAGGATGCATTTAGAGTGATGATGACACTTGTAACTCATTATGATTTAGAGTTACATCAAATGGATATTAAAACTGCATTCGTGAATGGGGAATTGAGTAAAGAGGTCTATAAGGTGCAACCTAAAGGATTCAAGGAAGATGGCAAATATCATCTTGTGCGTAGACTTAAAAAGTCTATTTACGGACTCAAACAAGCGTCTCGTCAGTGGTACCTAAAGTTTGACAATGTAATCACATTTTTTGGCTTTGTGGAAAATAAATTAGATTAATGCATATATCTCAAGGTCAGTGAAAGTAAATTTATCTTCCTTATTCTTTATGTGGATGATATTTTGCTTGTGAGTGGTGACTTAGGTATGTTGCATGAGGTTAAGTAGTTATTATCTAGACAATTTGACATAAAGGACCTTAGAGAAGCATCTTTTGTTCTTAAAATTGAAATCCACATACATAGATCTCGAAACTTGTTGGGTTTCTCTCAAAGTGCATACATTGAGTGCATACTGAAAAGATTGAATATGCAAAATTGTAAACCATGGGAAGTGCTACTCACTAAATGTGATAAATTAAGTTTGGCATAGTGTCCTAAGAATGAAATTGAGAGAAAGACCTTAAAGGCAATACCATATACTAGTGTAGTAGGGAGCCTAATGTATGTATAGGTTTGCACTAGACCTAACATTGCATTTGCAGTAGGTCTATTAGGGAGATATTTATCTAACCCTAGTTGGGACCATTGGACTATAGCTAAGAAACTTTTGAGATATTTGAAGAGGACTAAAGATTACATGTTGATCTATATAAAAGTTGAAAACCTTGAGTTGGTAAGGTATATAGATTTTGATTTTGCAAGCTGTGTAGATGATAGAAAGTCCACATCGGGTTATATTTTCACATTAGCAGGTGGTGCAATGTAATGGAAAAGTATCAAGCAGACACTAATAACTTCTTCCATGATGCAGGCTGAGTTTGTAGCATGTTTTGGAGTAGCTACATAAGCAGTTTGGTTGAGAAATTTTATTGCTTAGATGTCTATAGTTAATTCCATTTTTAGACCCATACATCTATATTGTGATAATATTTCAATAGTATTGTTTGCAAAGAATAATAAAAGTATCATTGGGTCTAAGTAGGTGGAACAAGTATTTGATAGTAAAAGAGCTTGTGAAGAAATGTGACATAATAGTAAAACATATTAGGATTGATGATATGATTGCTGATCCTTTGACTCGATGACTCTACCCTAATGTTTTTAAGAAACATGCTGTTAGCATGGGTGTAGTGGAGTTTTTTGATATGTTTGTTTAGTGGGAGTCAGTTTATTTGATTATCTATTGTTTATACATTTTTGTTAACGTATTGGATTATTTTATCATAATCATCAATATATTAAGTCATAAAGCTTGATTATCCTTATTATGAGATAATGTTGCATGATATATGACATGTCATTACATAAAATCTTAAAACTTGTGTCAGTCTTAAGTGATGGCTATGGGAATTATTATTTTATAGCCCTATTGTTATGTCTTGTGACATATAAATTATCTTGAGATATTAATTTATATAAAGACATACATGCTTATTATAAGCCATAAGGGATTTTTCTAGTTAGCTTGTGTTGCATAATAATGAGAAATCATTGACTGACAAAGAAAATAACACATGATAGATCCTATATAGGTGTTATTATTGTTTGCCACACTACCACATTCAGTTCATGTTGATAACGTTGATTGATACGCGTGACCATAGAAGGTACTATGTCCTTCAATGATGTACACTATGATTCAATTAATGATCTTGTTGAATTGAATAGTAACTTGGAGTTGTTTCAAGACCAATTTGATTTTAAAATTGGGCCCTTAAGATTTTAATCTTAACCTAAAAATTATTTTTCTAAAATATTTTTACAAAACTGATCACTGTTAATGTTGCCAAAGTAGGAGAATGCTGGAATTTTTTTTTCATATTGTGGGCTTACATTAATGTAAGTTTTTTTAGTTTTCAATTAAAATGGGTTAAGATAAATTGATCTATTATGAGGCATATGAAAGCTTGTAAAATAGATTTAATTAAATAGGCTGTAACTCTAGGTTTTAGAATGTGGGTCTGATAATTAATGTGGGCCATAGAAGGCCATTAAGTTAGTGATGGGTAGACCTATAGAAATTCTAGATAAAGGTAAGGCTAGGTCTCCTCTTCCATCTCAATAAGAAGAGCCGTTAGTATTCTCACCCATTAGAGAATGCTCATTAAAAGGGGAAGGAAGGGAAATTCCTAGGGCAATCCAACTAGATCAACTTCACTGCTAAACTAACATGGATTTGGTGTTCTAACAAATTATGTATGGATTTGGTGTTTTCAGTAAGAGAGAAAAAAGTTTTGTACTTTAGATCCGGATAGATCATATCTTGTAAATTTTTTATTTTTTGTCAATTAGCCTTTCTTTTTATCTTTTTCTTTTATGTTGACCCCACTTTTTTACCTTGTTCCTATTACAAAATATTGGATTTCTATCCACACCAAACTCATACTATGGGGAAGAAATAGATTCTACAAGTACTACTATTTGAGTTGAGAAGTCAAATTGTATCAATTGTTTTCTAGATCGGTCTAAAAAGCGCTTTTAACGATTTATAAAGAGATAAAATTTCAATAGTACCATTATTCCCTATAGATAGTTGGTAGTTGGAGCTTCATTTCCTGGTTTCTAAGGCATTGGGAAGGTATAAGGAACCAAGGAGAGACTTGGGAGAGTATCTTCATCTTTTATCTTCTCCCACACTAACAGATAGAGAATTATCTAGAGGGAACCCTAGAATTCCCAAGCAGGCCTACTCCATGCACTATCATTGCCTTACTTCCTTCTTTACCTCCTCATTCATAGCTTCAAGATCCTGTCAAATCAAGCATTCACAACTATTAAACTCTCGAATGAACCAACAGAGCTCAGCCTAATAGAAACTCTATATACAATTTAAAAAAAATAGACAAAAAAGTCAACATACTTTTTACATAAATTAACAAAAAATAGATAAAATAAGTTAACATATTACTTGCGTAAATTAACGACTTAGATGCATTGTACTGTCAAAGAAGGAGATGGTTTATTTGGACGGAGGGCTAGTATTATCTTTAAATATAAACATACAAATATAAGCAAAATAGTAGATGCCAAAATATATACACACATATATATATATATATATATATATTGTAAGAAAAATTTATCAAAAATTTATTTCAGAATGATGTGTTAATGGGTATAAGCAAAATAAAATGTCATTTAGTGATTTTATACTTTTAAATTGATAGGTTCATAGATATGCAACATCGATCGTGTAGCAAAATTTTTTGATAGACTTTTTTTTTTTCTTTTTCTTAATGAAATAACATTACTCAAATGTAATTAAGAAAGAAACTAAAGAGTTAATATAGGTTATTATAAGAACAATTGGAGTTGAATAAATGGTGACAGGGTTGAGTCTGATGAGTGATGGCTCTACAACATAGAGTTCTTAAACACTCTCTTGAATTTAATTTCAGTTGATTAAATTTATCATGATGAAGATAGAATGGTCAATGGACTAAATGGTTTATCAAAAGAACAGAATTAGTAATGGAGGTATCTGAATAATGAATATATATTTCATTAGATCGCGATTCTTCTACTTTTGGTTGACAACCAACTATTGATAGCTACGTCTTTAAATAGGGTTGGACTCAATTTTAACTTAGCCCGACTCTAATTCTATGTTTATACAAATTCAATCTTGAGATATCTTTACACTTCAAGATTAGGGTTTGAATCACCCTAAATCTAATTACAAGGTTGACTCGCTCATGATTTAACAAATTTAGTTTTATTTTTATTATTTTTTTCAATTGTTTATTTACGTTTTATCAAAATAAAAAAATAAAATATGAGCATTTTTATGATATTGAGTGTAGGAGCTCAATTAATTCTCGTAGTCGTTATTGAAAAATTCTAATACTTATGAATCTATAATAATTATTAAAAAAATTATTTATTTTGAAGACCAATTAATTAATTATTTTATTTTTAAGTTCAACCTATAATTAATTTATTTTGATAAATTATAAAAACAAATTTTAAAAAATATTAAAAAATACATAATGTTAATGGATCAAGATCAAGATCAGAGTAGAGTAGAAAAAAATAAAGCTAGATCAACTTGATTAATTTTGGATCAGACTAACCCATTTTACATGTTAAACTACTAATCAAGATAAAATCGATCTCAATGATTCTATAAGAAGTGATCAAATCTATTTGTTTGTTTATTTATTTTGGGGTGATCTCTTGAAAGATATGCTTTTGTTGCCTCAATCAACACTTCTTCGAAGGCAATGTGGATCCTCCCCACATTGAGTAATCTCTAATCACATATCTAGGAAAATCAGAAAAGCGCCTTACTTTGCATTATCATTAATTATTAAGCTGGTAGTACATGGTGGAAACCAAAAGAAAAATCTCTTTGATCTTTTTGCTTGGAACTTGGAAGCACCCAAACTTGCATATAGGGCCATCTATACTTGTAATACTTCTAAATACCAATCGAATAAATAAATAAATAAATACTTCTAAATTAGCACATGCAGGTTATAGTATTGAATTGATTTAGCGCTCATCCCTTAATTAGTTTTCTTCCACTTCTCGCAATATCCAAAATGGGTAGTATATATATTAGGGGTGCAACAGCCCTGCGAGTTATATTCGTAATAAAATCTGAACTTAATTATGAAAAGATTGAATTGGAACAACTTTTCGAATTTAGTATGAACAAAAAATACCAAATACATATAATTAGAAATATGGCTCCGCCATTGGAGAAATTAAGATGTCCCATGTACTATCAAGAGGCAGATAGGATTTGGTTTGCTCTAACTTGGTTACGGATGTTGGCAGATAAAATATTTCAGTTTATGGAGTTATCATGCACAGGTTGATCAAATCCGCTTCTCTCTTTTTTGTATTTTATTCCAATCAACTTATAATACGCGCTCTCTCTCTCTCTCTCTCTCTCTTCTTTTGTTTTCCTTTCTCTTTTGATCAAATGACTAATATATAGGTTATGCTTGAGAAATTGTAATAATAGTTTTCCTCCTTTGCAAGTGGGAATATCAATAAAAAATTCTAAAAAATATATCAGCCCCTTTTATTAAAATATATATAAAAAAATCACTTTATACAATTGTGATTAGCGTGAAATCTATTTTTATGTGACTATTATTTTTCAATGATTTTTACTTTAATTAAAACTCCTGAACAGTGATGCTATAATTATATATCCGACTTCTAAAATTATAAAAGCCTTCACACCTGTAACACCCATTATGAATAATTTCTCGTTTAGCACATACAAGCGAACAAACAATCAAAGAAATCAAAAAAAAGAAAAAAAGTTTTATATATCTTAAATTTTTATCATAAAAAAGAATCATATGAAAGTCTATAGCTCTATCATTTCAAATAAAAGAATTTATAAAAATATACTTTAATTAGAAGAATACTTTCATAATTACGACATAATTTTGATTCCATTTTTTATATATTTATTTTGTACCCATTTTTCAATTAAAAAAATGTTTGATAAAGAGGTTATATTAATAAAAAATACTTGCAATCAGAAAAAAATATATAACAAATTCAAATAGTATAAAAAAAGTTTGCGCTCTCTGACTTCAAAAAAGTAAGGTGACATTTGGTTTATTTTTTTATTTTCTATTTCTTATTTCTGTTTTATGTATCTTATGTTTTAAAAATTTCAAAACAAAGAAATAGAAAATATTTTATTTTCCTTATTTTAAGATTTTCTTTATTTTAGATTGAAAATTATCAAAATGATTTTTTATTATTTTTTATTTTATGTATAAACTTATTTTCTGTTTTTTAAAATAAATTTTCAAAATATAAGTGACCAAAATGAGTTTTTTTTTTCTTATTTTTAAAAGTGTAAGATAGAAAATAAATTTAAAACAGAAAGTAAAAAATTAAAATAAAAAATTAAAAAAAAACTAAATAACACCTAAACTTCTAAAAATATACTTTTATTACAGCAGTGTCAGTGCCTCCTTGTTTTCTTTACAATTTCTTCCAAGTTATCTTGGGCACTATTGGTCATTTCCATGCAAAGTGGACAAAATTACTTCCTCTAACAATTTAAAAAAAAAAAAAACAGCTTTTGATTAGCAGCTATTCAATAGGGTTTTAGAAGAACCCCAGCTCAAACCAACGCCAGAAGAACCTCTCCGGTTCACCACCACCCACCGCTCAGCCAGAATCCTCTCGAGCTCACTGGGCCGGCACGGAACCGTTAATGCACCCTCCCGAACGAAGCCGTACTCTTCCGCCGCCTGCTCCAACAGCCTTTCGAACGAAGGGTGCGTCAGATAACTCAGCGGAACTATGAATCGCTTCTTCGCTTCGTCTTCGTCCACCGCAAACACCGCAAAATGCCCTTCTTTGACATCCTCCGGTACCTCCTCGGAGGTTGTCGGCTTTTTACTCAACAAAAGACTTTTCTGAAGCTTCTCGACCACAATCTTAAGCTTTACAATTCCATTCTTCTTCTTAGCCATGACTATGTATATGACTATGTGTATATATATATTTTCCCCTTATTTTGATCGAATATTTGAGTGTGTGTTTTATTTTTTTTACGCTGTAGTTTGACTATTTATAGTGTGCAAGAAGGATCAGAGATAAGGTGGAGTGGATTGGTGATGGCATAGAGACAAATGAAGAGAGAGAGAGAGAGAAAGAGAGAGAGAGAGACAGAGGTCTGAGCTTTGGCGTAAGTTTGGGAGACCAATGCATGTGAATGAAGTTTCATCTAACCCATGAAACGTCCCTTTTAACTTAGTCACGTCTGCTTCAAATCATGAAGACTGGCTTCAGAGGGTGTGGTTTTGATCATGCCTTGGCAGGCTTTCCCATCTAATCTTATTACGTACATACTACGGGTAACGAGGCTATTAATTGTAGCAATAAATTCGTCAAGATAAAAAATTTTATAATTCAGGAATTATTTGAATAGTTCAAAAAAAAGTATAAAAAAATTGCAGACACTCAAATTCATTAAAAAAAATTGAGAATAATTTAAAAATAATTTAACAAAATATATATTGTTAATTTTACTATGGTCATAACATTTTTTATCAACTAATAATTTTCTTTATTATACTTGTAATTGTAATTATATAGATAAAAATTATTCATTTTATGCAAAAATAACAAGTAAAAAAATAACCTATAATTTTTTATATCCATATTTGTTATTGAACTTATGCAAATATAGATCACTATTTTTTGTAAATTTAAAAAGTATCATAAAAATTATTTTTATTATATACATAAGTATCATTATTTATATATTTGTTGTTGTAAAATTTTATAATGATATAATATATTTTATTTAATAAATTTGGGTTATAGAGACACAAATTATTTTAACAAACAAATATAGTCACAAATTAATTTTATAGTATTAATATTTTATTTGCGTGATTCACTTATTTAATAATTTGAATATAATCAATTGAAATACCAAAAGATATATATATATATATATATATATATCATATTATATCATACATATCATATATGTATACATAAATTGTTGATAATTAAAAAGTAAGTCTAAATTACAATTATATACATCATATATATATTGTTAATTTTTAAGAGTAAAGTATAAAAACTACCTCTAACTTTACCATCGGTCTCACTTTGGTTTCAATGGTTTCAATACTTTACCATCGGTCTCACTTTGGTTTCAATGGTTTCAATTGCGACAGTTAAATTCCTACACTTTCAGTTAAGCAGTAATCGTCCCTTCGTTAATTGATCGTCTGCCATGTGTCAGATGATCACTAATTCACGTGTACTAGTATTAGCTAATATGGTTTGCTGTCATGGAGTAGTTTTTCTTAAAAAAATAAAATAAAAAATTACAAATTATGCTAACCCCAGAAATTAAATCAAGAATCTTAAGAATAAGAAACTAACAATGAAACCAACTCACCAATAGCTTGGTTTGGGTAAGGATTCTTGATAAAATTTATATATATTAAAAAGCTATTATATTTATATATATTTATTTATAAATAAATATTTATATATTTATATATATTCAAAAATGAGGGAGAATATATAATATTCATATATATTTATATATTATATATTAAAATATATAAAAGATGAGAGAGAATCTACTTCAACTTTGGAATATATATAAATATTATCTAAGAATCTTATACAAACTAAGCCCTCGGTGAGTTAATTTTACTGTTGGCTCCTTATTCTTAAAGTTCTTGATTCGATTCCCAGGGATAACATAATTTTTAATGCTTTGTTTTCTTTTTTAAAGTGAAGCTATTCAATGGTAGAAACTAACACTAGCACACGTGGACGAATAAGCGTCCAACATATGACAGACGTACGTGGACGAGCGAGCGTTTGACACATTGCAGATAATCTCCATCTCATCTGAAGGTGTCATGTCATTACTTCATCACATGAACTATCTTGCGAAATAACAGTTTTACCTTCACTTTAATGGTAGTTTGTCATAATTAAAACTATTGGGACCATGATGAAACTAAAGGTAAAGTGTAGGGATAATTTTTGTACTTTACCCAATTTTCAATTAAAGTGAAATAAATCAAGAATATTGTAGTTGATGAATAATTTTGAAAGTTTCGAGGCACCGCCTTGACTTCAATGTCACAACTGCCAATTTCTTAAAAACTCTGTGAGTCTTGTGAATTTATCACAAAATTTGTGGGTATCAAAAAATTATCACGATATTTTCATTTTCTCATGAATTAATCCAAATTTTAGAATTTCATCAAAATCTCACGAATATATCGAGAGAAATTGAAAATCACACCAAATTTTGTTACTATGCTATCAATAAGCTAGGGGAGATGGCCTTTCTAATTGTTATTTTTATTTGCGAATTTTTAATTAAAAAGTTTATATTATGGTCCCATTTTTTAAAATTTAAAAAAATAATTGATGTAAGTTAAGTAAATACAGTCACTATTACATAGTAATTTTTGCGTTAAAAAGAAAAATTAGGTTATAGATCAAGCTCCTTAAAGTTTAATTAATTTTTTCTAAATTTTTATAATCTAAAATTTAAAAATTCAATTGATTCTATGATTTATACATGTATATTAATTTATTTTTATTTATTAAATATAATTATAATAATAGTTATAATTTTTTTCTAAGCCTGAATTCAATGAATAAATTAAAAAAAAAAAAGCAAAATTTGGCTCCCTAGACCAAAAGTTCTAACTTCGTTCTTGTTTATTACAATATTATTTAATTGCATAATATATATACATATATATATTTTTAGTTATTAGTATAATTCCTTAAGTTCACGTAGACAATTCAACGACACCAATAAGTGAACTTTCTAGTTCAGATATATATTGGCTAGGTTTAAAAAAAAAAAAAATCGAGTTCAGATATTATGTAATCTTCTCGTACGAACGAAAATGTTTGACTAAGGTGCTTACATTGCATTCGACCAAATAATTCGTACAAGATCCATGTTTTACACTGGGAGAGAGAAAGTGTATCTTTCGCCTTTTTTACGGTTCTTTAGAGAGAGTAAGTGAATTTTTCTTAACATTGTTCGGAATAAAAGGGAGAGTGAAAAACATATTTCTCCATATCACAATTAAAAATTAATACAAAAAGACAGTAAAAAATGAGTGGGGCTTCTTCTTCTTCTTTTTTTCATTTTTTCTCCCATATATATATATATATATATATTTTTCTCTCTTTTCTCCTCTTTTAACTCTTGGAATGGATCCAAGTACGCGAGTTTTATAAATTAAGGGGGAAGGACCTGGCTACATGAGTCCACCCAAGGTAGGTTTGCATATGTGGTTTGTTATTTTTTGTTGTGTCTGAATAAACACTTGTTTCTCAATAAATTCCTCCTTTGATTTTTTAAAAAATTAATCAAAGAAATTTTTGTGTTCGTGTTTTTATCCCAATTTTAAGTATTTGCCATTGTTTGGTTTAAAAAAATAAATGGATTGTGACTTCCTTTTATATGCATGAGTGCTATTAATTTATCTTAGGAGACTGGTATCGAACACTCCGAAAGCAAACAGTAGGTCGTGAATATAGTTTTAAGAGATAACATCTAATACCAGAATTGATTCAAAAAACTTACAAGTTTGATTTCATAAAACAGTGAGTGCTTTAAATTTATATTCAATTTTATTCTAGATTATAAATAGTGATATTGTTGTGGTTATGACGATGAAAAGAAGGGAATAAACAGATAAACTATAAATTTCTGTTTAATTTAAAAATACTCAGAAACAATATATATAAATTAATTTCTATAGAGATAACTTCTCTAATGTTTCTTTCATATAATCCAAAAATAAAGTCTTGTAGAAAGGCAAAAATCGGAACTAGGAAATACAATAATATAGAAAGTAGGAAATAGAACTACTATCAACTTTGAAAAATTCTTAACTTTACCAACAAGTTAAATATAATCCTAAAATATAGAAAACAAAAGATTTCAAAGCTGAAATAGTAGAATTAATTAAAGGATTTTGGGGTGTCCGTTACCACCATAGGTATGAAAAGCGTTCTTATTGGAAAAAAAAAAAAATACTCAATAGGCATATTATAATATCAAAACAGATACTGTAATTAAATTTAATAACTAAAACAATATATTTTCTCAATTCTTCTAAAAAATTTTCATTTTCAAATAATGTAGTATAATCCAGACTGTATCAAGCTAATTAGCACCCAGTACTATTGGAAAGAGCCACGAAAATGTCATCTCACTTGCCTGATACAGCATGCGCGAAGGCACCTGGTTGCCCACCCTGTCTTATATATCCACCATACGTAAAATCAAAACAATTTAGAAATGATAATTAGCAATTCCATTAACGCCATTTGGAAAATTCATACCTACGTCAAATTCACCTAAAGCATTAAAAGCTGATTTGTCCCTATTCTTTTAAAAATTTTTTAGATGGGCCTAATCCCCATGTGTATATATATCACTCAACTTAATAAATACATTGTTTTTAATTAATTCATGAGGTCGATTACATCAACGCTTTTTTTTTTTTTTTATTAAAAGTTATATTTTTTTCTTAAATTACTTGAAATTATATATTTATTTACAATGTCAATTAATTAATGTAATTTTAAGTTATTTGTCTTTGTCCTTTTTACACACACACGCACTCGGCTCACCAACTTGTTCTTCCTTTTTCTGGAGTGGCTTACTTAATTCTAGGCTATGAATGGAGGCAAAAGCATTTGAAATCCCATTATTGATGCAGAAAAAAGGGACTAAACAGTGTTCATGATCAAATGATTGAGGTTGAATATCGATATCCAAGGCTGTTTGTGGGAAACTATACTTATCTGCCACTAGATATTTTCGGGGGCTACATTGTCCATTGTTTGGTTGGACCGTCTTACTTAGTTCAAGTGAGGATCTATTATTGGAAATGGTCCACCCTCTTCACAAATCAACTGTCTCTTCAGTGGGGTACCAAAAATAACATGGTGCGACAAGAGGGATCAACATGACAACAACGTCATTGAAGGCCGACTTTTCTCTCTTTTTATTTTGATTATTCTTTTTTTTTTTTTTTTGGCATGAACCTAGCATATTGCATAATACAACCTTATGAATTCAAGAATAATGGCTATCAATCCTTAATCAGACAGATAATCATAACTTAAAAAAAAATGGTTTTGGGAATCTAAGTAAAATACACTGTTTCGAGGGTCTAAGTTTAAGAAATCTTCATATGATAGTTGGCAAAGTTTAGGAGCTATCAGTTTTGGCTATGTGAATGATATAATGGGATTATAGTGATGTCACTGCGAGAAAAATTATATTTAGTGACATTTTATGAAAAAATGATTTGAATATCTATATTAATGACATTTTTTAAAAAATTATTAAATCACGAGTAAATTAAAATTAAAGTAGTTTAAAGACACTTTATTAAAAATTGTCATTATTTATTGAAGAATCGTGGCATTTTTTAAATAAATTATAATTTTTTTTAATTTTTATCAACTTTTTTTTTATACTTTTTGAGAAATATACCAACGTCTAACAATCTAAAATTTACTTACTTTTTGTTTTTTCCCTTCCCAAAAGTTGGCACTCCAAACAGGTGCTAAATATTGATTTTTGAAATCTAAGAAGATAAAAGTGAAGTGTATTTACATTTTCTTAACAAAAAATTTTGTATTTACTTTCAGCTAGTGTTAATTTTCAAGGGCCCATTTAGAACTCAAAAAAAAAAAAAAAGGGAATTTTTAGCAGTTTTTTGTTTTTTGTTTTTTTTTTGGGCATTTGACAATACCTCAAAATTTATTAAAAATTTCTGAAAATTTCTCTAACAATTTTACCAAACAACCAAAAGTTTTTATTTTTTATTTTTTACCAAACAATCAAAAATTACTGAAAATTTTAAATTTTTACCTAACTTATAAAAAGTTGCCCGGTGCAACTTTTAATTCCAAACGGGTTCCAAGTAAGTGTTGGTTGTATTGTTAAATGGGTATGCTGTGCTTGTTTGGAGTGCCATATTTTGGCAAAAAATAAAAAGTAGATAAATTTTGTATTGTTAGGTGTTTAGAGTATTCTTTGAAAAGTGTGAAAAAGTGTAAAAAAAATAATTTCTTTAACTGATAAAAAATTAAAAACAGTTATGAGATTTCAAAAAAAATAAATAAATAAATATTTCTTTTATCAAATCCGACCCTCCAAATTCATCCGTCATTTGTGCTTTGTGTAGTCCCACATTTGGAGTTTTAATTAAATGACTTCCGATCACATCACTTAATGCAACAAACACAAACCGTCAGGGTATTTATAACATATAAAGCATGCTCGAGAATGATATAACGTTTCGCATTAATTCACCTTTTTGGATTCTTTCAACAGGCAAAACCCGCCCCATAGTTAGCGTTTTGAATTATTTTAAGAGGCACAACCCGTTTGGTTTTTTCGTTTTTTTTTTTTGGGTTCCTTTACATTTCTTTAATTAAAATCTAAATTTTAGCAATTATCTACATAATTAATATACGCTCGAAGCTGCACAATTTCATTCCTGTTTCTGTAGGAATTTTTTATATATTGAGCATATATTAATTAATTTTTATGTTTATTAAAAACGGGTTGGAACCAAGTGAAGATGGGAACATACATGATAAGTCTCATTTTGTCGTGATTTATATTGTTAGGCCTATATGTACCTAATAGAAATAATGATATTAGACGGTTAGTGTGAGCCTAAGGAGCCCACTGTAGGCCTTTTATGGGAGGGCCCAGTGAGACTAGGGTTTACCCTATAAATATATAATTAGGTCCCTCTTTATCCTAGACAGATAGAATACGCTCTATAGAAAATCTGTCGCACAGACCTAGGGTATTGAGAGGAAGATTCATAGTCATCAAAGTTCTTTTTTTAACTTAAAGATCATTTCCATTTGCATTCAAGGATCACGTAACAAACAAGTACGCTTCCGCATTATTAAATGTATAATTTTTTATATTTCTGAATTCATATACAGATCTATTTTAAATCATACATCTGGTATCAGAGCTTACTGTATATGGATTAGGAAATCATTCTATGATTCCACGTGATTAAATTTTTTTTTTTTTTTTTGGAATCTAAAAAAGAAAAAAATACGTTGATTATTTTCTGAAATTTTCGAATGAAAATTTTATTACAGTCAAAATATGAAAAATTTTGACATGAAAATTTGGATCTAATTCAAACCGTAAATCTAAACCTCGATTATATGGTTATATATATATATTTCGTACGCGGGTTTTGTCTTCTGTTTCAAACAGAAAAGGTTTTGCTGCAATTGTATGAATATATATACACGTGTGTCTCAGGTTTGCGTCGGTTAACGCACCTTGTAGAAATAAATCACCAACTTGGATGAGACAAAAGAAATTGTTATAATAATTATTATTATTTTATATTATTGCTTTAAAAAAAATAAAGGAGATTTTAGTAAGTTTCCTTTAATGTCATGCAGTGCTAAACCTAGGGCGTGAATATATTCACGCGGTTTTGTCTCCTTTTTGCTGTGTATATATATATTCCACGCAGCTTGTATATATATATATAGAAACCATTAACAAAAAAGGGGTTGGACCATCCAGCGCGCGAGGCCTCAATTTTTGTTCTATTTTATTTTATGAAATTTAACGAGGATTTCAAAAAAAAAAAAATTCAGAATTTTTTTGGAGCATATTTGGTACTTTTTATTGAGACAAAAAATTGTGCATATTTTTGCGTCCTCTTGAAATTGTACACAATTTTAATGATTTTTCATGGGTTGCATATTTTTGACATTTAAAACACCTTGGAATAGTGTACTCTCTCTGATTTGATGAAAATAAATTATAATAATTATTAAAGGTTTATTCTAAGCTTGTTTTAAGCATTTTTATGCAATTTTCTGAAATTCATGTAGAATTTTTTTTTGGGTGATTTTCTAAGGATAAATAAATTTTTTTTTAGCCTAATGAACCTTTGGGCTATGAGTACTCTCATTGAATGCTCTTTTGTAAATTGCACTCTCTTATTAACTATCTCTAAAGAGTCCAAATTGTCGTTTTATGTGAATTTTGTGCAACAATTTTTTTTTTTTTTTTTTGGTATGATTTTACAACATATATGGTATTTATGAGATCACTGGGTATATTTAAATACCCATAAGGATGTAATTGTGAGCATATTATTTTGATACAGAAATGTTGGAAATAACATAGGGCAATTTTAAAACAAAAAAAAAATGTCATATTAAGGATTTGTGAATTAATATAGGTGCTACTGTTCAAAAGAGTACATCCATTGATATCTTAAATATGACAATATTCATTGTATTATTGCATGTAATCGCTTGCCCAAAGAGGGCTATTGCATGTTTAATGACACAGATGTTTTTCAGTGATCGACCTGAGAATATTCAATTTTAAGAGATTCATCTACCCAAAAGGGATTGATCTTTTAAATATTTGAGTATTTTCATTGTAGTTAACCGTGAGAAATCCCATGGTATGTTGCACTCTTTGTCCAAAGGGAAGACTGCAATGGTGCACCGGACTATCTCTATTATTATTAATTTTATGCTTAATTAAGTTTAAAGTACATAAGGATTATTTATTGCCCATATTATGCTAATTTGTTGCCTCTTATGTTCGCATGTATAGTTTCGTTTAAAGTTATTAATAGCAATGCGATTATTATGCTATTGAATGATTCCAATTTTAAAAAGTAGGAGCAAATTTTTTTTGGTAACCTATTTTTGATATTCTAAATCTAATGGTAATATATACTCTCACTGGTTTTAATAATATTGAACTTTTAATTGAGCTATTTAATGGCCCCAAAGTGCTTGTTTATATATTTTTCTCATTTTTTTAAAGCACATAATTTTTTTTTGGCATAAAATAATAACTACAATCATAGACAATTTAAGTATGATTATGTCATGGTGAGAAATGTTAACTTGATATTAGCATTACTGCCCAAAAGGGTAAGCTTGTTGATTCTTGATATTTCTTACATATTTGTACATGATGAGCCATTGTATTAGTACATATAATAATCTGCTCAAATGGGGTTATTGTATGTATTAATGACACGGTTAAAATTTAGTGACTGATCAGAGAATATTTGGGTGAGAAGGGTCTTTCTGCCCAAAGGAGATTGACTTTTCAAATTTGGGTATTCTTATTGGTGGTTTATTGAAGGGACCTCATAGCATATTGTACTATCTACCTAAAGGGGAGATGGCAATGATGCATCGAGTCATCCCTTATAGTTTATGCTTAATTAAGTTTAAAGCATATTTTGTCTTTGATTGCTAATTATTATTTTAAAATCTTCAAATTATTAAGCGTGGCGTTTTACGTAATAGTCTACTTTAGATAAATAAGTCTAGTGCAAATTTTGAGTATGTTTCATTTTTATGATGATAATAGTATGTCCAAGAGACATAAAGTTTAAGATATTTTTTTTTTTTTTTTTGCATAAAAGACTAGGTCATATTTCTAAAGAGAAATTCAAATCTTGATTCAACTAATTTAGACTTTTCATAGCAAATTTATGAAGATAGGATTAATGTGGTAATGTCTATTTCATTGTCCAAAATCTAGACTTTTGTTTTGTTTACACCTGTGGAGGAGCTGATTATGAGTAATTGGGGATTTATGATACCATTTCTATTAATGCTCATAATCTTGTTGTACTTTATCTTATTTCTATTGGTGCTCCTAATCTCATTCTATAGATATCTGTGAGAAAATTCGTCAAAATGAGTTATCTATGTATCTTGGTGAAAATGATTATGATGCAAATCCTATAGTTGATATAGTGACCTATGCTAGTGTTATTTTGAGTCTTCATGTAGGATTTGGGTGTCAATATTTTTGAATAGTGACCTAAATTAGAGAATTTATTTGGTGCAACCTAGGTGATAAGAAGCACATGGTGTGTAAATTGATAAAATTTATTCATGGGTTGAAACAAGCCTCGCACCAATGTTACTTAAAGATGAGATTGTCTTTTCTATAAGTTTTATGAAAATAAGGTTGGTCAGCACATATACCCTAGGTTAGTGGGAGGATTTTATTTTCCTTATTCTTTATGTGATGATACCCTTCTAGTTAGTACGGATTTGGGTCTTTTGAGAGATACTAAGCCACATTGTCTAATACTATTGATATGAAAGATATAAGAAAAGTCTTATTTTCTTTGGGCATTAAGATCATTCGTAATAGATCTCGTGATATGCTGGGGTTTTCTTAGAAAGAGCATATCAATCACATACTTAAGAGATTTAATTTGTAGAATTGCAGATTTGGTGATGTTCTTGTTATCAAAGGTGACAAATTTAGTAAGAGACAGAATCCCAAGAATGATTTTAAAGTGAAATCTATGCAGGACATACATTTTGCTAGTGTAATTTCTAGTTTTGTGTATGCACAGGTATGCACCCGGTTGGATATAGTTTTTCTCTTAGTGTTCTTGGGAGGTCTCTCTCGAATCCTGAAATGATAATTAAGTAATTGCAAATAAATTTATGATTTTGTTGAATATGTGAAAGACATAAATTATATTTTATGACACATATTTATGTTAGATAGGGAGTTGTTTCATGGAAAAGTATTAAGCAAACTCTTACAGTATCTTTTACCATACATGTTGAGTTTGTAGCCTGTTTTGGGGCTACAATTTATGCTTTTTGGTTGTAAAACCGTATTTCATAACTTAAAATGATTGATTTAATAGCTAGACCACTAAAGATTTTATATGATAATAGTGCAACTATTTTCTTTTTTCCAAAAAAAAAAAGAAAAAAAAAAGAAAAACAACAACAACAGCAACAAATCTTCAAGTGTACTTACCAAAAAAAAAAAAATCTTCAAGTGGCTCTAAGTATATAGAGATTAAATATTTATCTGTTAAAGATTTAATAAAGAAATGTGACATCATCATATTGATAACAAATGATGGCAGACTCCTTAACCAAGAGGTTTAGACCTTTATTTTTAATAAGCATGTTTCTAACATGGGTATTATTGGGTCTTTTGATACACTTAGTTAGTGGGAGTTATTTTCTTTATATTATGTAACAGATTTTTTTATTTATATTGAGATATTTAGTTTCTCATTGCCATAAATCAATTGAAGGTTATCATTTATGATTTTTTTGATAACATTAACGCATAAATATATTCATGATTTATATATTTTTGGAAGGCTTAAGTTTGTTGTTACTTAAGCAATTTTTTGAGGTGTGTTTTACCTTACTTTTGTGATATTTGTGTAAGGCATATTAGTTTCTATTTGAAACATTAAAATTCTCTTGCTTATTTGATAAGCATATCTAAAGAGAATTGAGAAAATTCTCTTACTTATTTGATCAGCATATATAAAGAGAATTGGATTGATAAGGGATTAGCACATTTATAAGATCACCTATTGAGTGCTAATTTCCACCACACTACCTCATTTAATCCATGTCGATAAGGTCATTGATATTTGTAATCACAAGTGGTATTATATGAATTATAAGTGTAATGTCTGCCTTGGTTCGATATTGATTATCTTGTTGGACGAGATTGTTTTAGGTGTTGTTTCTATCTTACTTGGCTTTAAAATGTGGCCACATATAATCTCTAACCTGAGAGTAATTTTTAAAAATAAAAAAATCTTTTCCAAAATTAAAAATAATTAATGTTTGGTCAAGTAGGAGAATGTTGGAATTTTTTATATGTTGAGCATACAATAATCAATTTTTTATGTTTATCAAAAATGGGTTGGAACCAAGTGAAGATGGGAATGTACATGATAAGACTCATTTTGTTGTGATCTATATTGTTGGGCCTATGTGCACTTAATAGAAATAATGAGGTTAGACGGTTAGTGTGGGCCTAAGGAACCCACTGTAGGCCTTTTATGGGAGGGCCCAGTGAGGGTAGGGTTTACCCTATAAATATATGGCTATGTCTCCTTTCTACCCTAGACAGACAGAATACGCCCTATAGAAAATCCGTCGTACAGACCTAGGGTATAGAGAGGAAGATCCATAGCCACCAAAAGTTCTTTTTTGAACTTGAAGATCCTTTTCGTTTGTATTCAAGGATCATGTAACAAACAGGTACGCTTCCGCATTATTAAATGTATAATTTTTGATATTCCTGAATTCATATACAGATCTATTTTAAATCTTAAAATTTCAGCCTAATATTAGTTTCTAAACAAGTAGGTCATCACTTTTTATCGCTTCGATCTGATCATTATATGCCGCTGAAAGGCACAAACCATGTGCTTTTTCTCTAGGAAAGGATGGACATGAGGTCCTACGAAATGTGTAGGAATTAGTTGGATGATTTAACTTCTCAAAAAATGTATACACACACATATTATATATATAAAGTGCATGATTATATGAGGTCAAACATTGACATGAGGTCCTACGACCAGTGTTGGAATTAGTTGTTTGATTTAACTTCTCAAAGATTATATATACACGCGCTGACATATATGTATATATAAAGTGTCTTCATGAATGAGGTTCAACTTGTACCATATGGAGTACTAGCAGTGTCGGACTTGTGGGACTCCTTCAGATGAGATTATCCAGCTCCTGCCTTGTTTCACTTAAGGGATGTTTGGATGTCTATCAAAAAAAAGGCCAAAAAAAATTTCAACTTTTATTAATTTTTTATCAAATTTCGTTACTTGTCACGTTTATACTAACCTTTTAATTTTTTTTTCTAATCATCCAAACGCCACCTTAATTACTTATACCATAAGGACTTATAATATCTCCCATGAGCTAGCTGTATCTATAAATTATGAATGATTGTATTTTATAGCATAACTTTATTTTATAGCATAACTAGTAATTATCCGTACCTTAAGATACAGAAATATAATTTGACGTACAAATAACTCAAATTTAAATTTATAAAATAGATTTACATGAAAATTATAAAAATAGCCTATAAATATAAAAATTACTAATCAAAAGAGACTAATGTATCTATATAATATTTAATAAATCTATAAAATTTTATTATTTATTAAAAATATTATCACACTTTTGAAAATATTTATTTAAAAAATTTTATATAAAAAGTATTAAAAAATATGGGAATAGTGATAGAATATGTTTTTATATGAAATGATTGAAAAGACAACTAAAGTAAAGAGAAAAAGAAAAATAATCCTAACCAGTGAGTAAATTCAACGGTTAAAAATATCTTAAATTTAAAATTTTAACCTTCTTTATTATATAAATAACATAAAGAGTGTAAAAATATATATATTTAAAATTTAAGCTTTAAGCACATTAAAATTAAAATTTTAATTTAAATGCTTATTTTTAATAAATTTTTAAAGAAAATTAAAGTTTAAATATAATTTTTTTAAATAAAAAATTTAGTTGATTTTGTTTAATAGGTATCATACATTATTTAATAAATCTATATAATTTTATTACTTATTACAAATATTGTCACATTTTTTTAAAATATTAATTTAAAAATTTTTATATATAAAAATTATTCAAAAATATATGAGAAGAACGTGAGATTATTTTTTTCATGTAAAGTGACCAAAAAAATAATTAAGTAGATGGAGAAAGAAATAATTGATCATGACTATTGAATAAATTTAACAGTTAAAAATACGTAAATATCAAATCAATTAGTTATATTATTATATAAATTTTTCGAATAAATTGTTAAAATAATATATCAATTACAGTTTTATAATTACAGTACCTATCAATAGTATTTTTTTATCAAAGTAATAAGGTCAGAAGTCTTTGTATTATTTTAAAGTTTTTTATTCTTCCAAAATTTTCTATCATAATATTATTTTTTATAAATTGTAGATGGATTATGGCGGGGCAGGTGCAATGGCCTTCTCAAATTTGTTGGCTAAGGGCCTATCTTTCCCATTTGTTTCGGCTTCAAAGTCTAGGTGCCGCAACACATGCTGACGGGATGGGTGGATTTATGATGGTATCTATCCATATTTAAATATTTTAAAATTTAACAAATATATTAAATAATTAATTTATTTTAAAATTAAATTAAATCGTATGAATATCGGAATAATGCATTTGTGTTATTGTTCGGCAGCAAATTTTACCACTGGAATTACTGACCATGCTAACCGGAAACACGACTGAGAACTTGCCGAACAAATACAAGAGAAAGGTTACGGTCGGAGTGGAGGACTCTGGCCGAAAAATCCTCTGATACTTAAATCAGCAAATAGCTTATGAGAAGACTTTTAAGAGAGAAAGTCAAAAGTGTAATAAGTTGGCAATAGTCAGCCTCCCAAGATTGTGAAGTGGAATGTTGTACTTATAGTAATGTAAAGAATAAATAAAATAATACTTGCCCATTTGGCGGCAATCATGCTTCCGGATGCTTTGTTCTTACCTTACTTTAAATACCTTTCATTTCTCATTTAACGCCCCATACCTTTCATTAAATACATCCGGTGGCTAAATGTGGATATATAGCCAGAATTCAGTTGTCAAGCTGTCTACTTGTTACATCTATCAGTTACTTGTAACGAAATGAACTAGTTTAGTTTCCCTTACGATGATAAACACATAGTCCAGTTATAATTAGGACGCATTTATGGTTGCAAATCAATATTAACGCTGTGGGACCCATGCTTATCATTTATTAGCTGCCATTCAAACGGCTGAACAAATTAACTACTGAGATCCTCGGCAATCGCCACGTGTCAGTGTATCTTCCACCAATATTAAGAGGCTAAGGGTTCTTAAGCCATCTTTACTGCGAGCCACGTGTCAATTTCATAATGCTCGTGGGAGGTGCCACGTGCCAACAACTAGTTGTTCGGTACATGCTCACGTGTCACTAGTCAAAATGTTCAGTCAATGACCACGTGTCCATAGTTAAAATGAGCGGCATTGGTCCACGTGTCATCCCCTTCAATTGTTCGACACCACCACGTGTCCAAGTCTTATTTTACCCAGTAGTTATCATGTGTTTATATCCTTTCATTAGTAATTTCATATTATCTAGTATTACATTTGAACTATGTTATCGCATCCCATATAATATTATTGCCCTTACCAAAATCTTCATCTCAAAATCAATGCGAAAACAACTAATTTTCTTAAATTACATTAAATGTTTGAATGCTAATAACAACCACCTTTAGTAGTTTACACCTCCAGACAATAAACACACTTTTAGGTGAACTTGAACATCTTTTGGAGTTAAAGAAAGATAGAGGACAATGGGGGAGGGGCGAGAAAACACCTCGTATTCATTTTTTTTTTTTTTTTTTTTCCGTTTATGATCCACCGTTGCTATTTTTTGGGGAATCTACATTAACTATAAGATTAGATATTTGCCCACAGCCCAACGACAAGTCATTCTTTGAATTTAATGTGTTACAGTTTTGGTAATAAGTGATTAGATTTGGAACTCCAACTATCGTTACAGTGAGCAATCCTTATATTAATCTACCTACATTTGTTTTTTTTTTGGGAAAGATGGTAAATATGGTTATTTCATTGTGCAAACCGAAAATGTAAACATGAACACGTTCCCTAGCTCCATGCTTTAATAACCATTGAATTTAGGTGACAGATCCATATATATATATGTATGTATGCATGCCAAGAAGAAAAAATTAATATTTAGGTGAGTCAATTTACATTTCACAAATAGGCACTTACACTTCATTTTAATTTTTTATTAATTAAAATTATACAATTACCTATCTTTTTTTTTTTCACATATGTTTTCCATAGAATATTATAAAAGCTTTATATAAAAACTCAATACAAGACATAATTATAACATCATAAATATATTTATTTTCTAATAGAAATTATTATTTTTTAAATATATACAAAATGTAAGTTACTAATTTTTCTTAGTTATTTTGATAAATGTACGAATAGTTAAAATCTAACTTTTTTGAAAAAAATTCACTTATGCATATGAATTATTTTACTAGGATAAAAATTTTTTATTCTAGATTTTCTTAAAAAAATATTTGTTATTAAAAAAATTTAAATTAAATTTATTTTTTAAAGAAAAGATACTTATAATTTGTTTGATAAATCTATTTATATACTTACAAGTTGATTTTTTTAGCTTATTAATTTCCCTTGTTAGATATTTTTGGATAGTTTTTATTTTTTTATGCTCATTAATGGTGAGAAAAAAAATAGATATTCTATTTTGAATTTAAGATTGGTGACAAAAATTACTAAGGGTCAAGGACTAGAAATTTAAATTTACAAACAGTCTTATTTTCATATTTACAAATTTTATGTAAGAAAAAATTTGTGAAACACTAAAATAAATTTTATATTCATTTATATGTTTAGCAATCATATAAAAATAAGTTTTAATTTATTTTATAACTTAGTCAAATAAGAAAATAACTTATTTCATTTCAATCTAATTATAAACTTTTGTCGTCTTCTTTATCATCTTGATATTTGTTTATTTAATTTTACAAATCTTTCATAAATTATTTATTTAACATTAACCACATTTACATTTTATGTCATTTCATTATTTTTAAAATATATTACTAGATTATGATAATTGAAAGAACCATATAGAACCTTACCAAGTGACTCGAGGATGATAACAAAAGTTAGAATGATCAAAGTTTGTAATAAAATTAAGGAATGAAAGAAATTAATTTTATTTCATTAAATTATGAAATAAAATAAAATAAAATAAAATATATTTTTATATGATTGCTAACATATAAATATAAATAAAATTATTTTAGTCTTTAAAAATATGTTTTTTTATTCTCTTGTAGCCAAAAGGTGTTTGTTCAAATTTGTAAATATTTTCTTTATGAATGACAATTACATCATTTTAAATTAGACATACGAATATTTAATAAAAAATATGGTTTTCTAATTTTATCTAATGAAAAAAGTAAAATGAAGTCTAAGAGATTATTTGTGAATACAAATAGGCTCTATTAGGGACAATATTGTAAAATTGGTAAATTTATAGTCAAAACAAAGTCTTAAACTTGTAGACTTAGGCGTAGGCTAAGTCATAAGAGTTTTGAGTTAGGATGAATTGTGAAAACCTTAGAATAAGCTTGAAAGCCTGCAAACCCTGAATAAGTTTGTTTAGCCACTTCACGGGATACTCACTAGGAGTCTATCGAATGCTTATTGGAAGCCTGCTAGATGTCATTGGATAATACTGAGAGCAAGTTTTTGGACTTAGGCTGTGCGAAAAGCCTGCTCTGAGTCACGGGATATCAACGGAATGACTGCAGGAAGGCTGCAAGATGACTTAACCCGTGTGGTTCGCAGCTTTTGTTTTTTGGGTTGCGTTTTAGAAACCATATGGTTAGGATTTTATTTCTTATATATTCTGGTACATATCTAGGGTTTCCTATGAAAAGAGAGATTGTGAGCTATACAGTTCTAAAATTCTCTCAAACACTTAGCCAAGATTTGTGCGCATGATTCAAAGGAGTTTGGATCGTTGAGAGTTGAGGATTCAGTAGAGTTGCTGAGGATTTGGTATTGTGCCTTCGAGTAGTCGGAGGGCTTTCACTAAAGGAGTTGATAAATCGAGCATTCGAGTAAAAATTTAATAATACAGAGTCATGAAGTTGAGTCTATTGTGAAGTAAAGGTTTTGTAACCAATGTTTGATTTAGTGGAAGTTTTGAGATTTTTCCCTGTTATGGTTTCCTCGTTAAATCTTGTGTATTCTCCTATTATTTAGTTGATTTGTGTGATTGGTTTATTGACTGCATCATCTTGCACATAGTATCAAATTTCAATTAGTATCAGAGCAAATTTGTTTAATGCGAGAAAAACATGATCCTATTTTTGCTAGATAGATTCTCAACAAGAAGGTGGTTCGAGGACAAGTCCTCCTTGGTCCGAAGATTACCCTAGCAATTTTATCGTTTTCATGGCTCGTGCATTACCGAAGAAAGTGCTTATTCAAAATCTGCAAAATCTTTAACAAAGAAATGAAAGAGATGATTCATCTGATAGTGAAGGTGAAGAAGATGTAAACCAGATGGATGTTAAAGAGGTGTATGAATAGTTATACTAGGACTATCACAAACTTCATAAACATAACGAAAAAATGAATGTCAAGAATAAGATTTTAAAAAAGGAGAGAGACAGTCTGAAAATTGTTTTAGAAGAATTTCAAAGAAAGCTTAAAAGCCTTTAAGCAAAGTAAGAAAGCTGAAGATGACTTAATAACAACTTTCAAAGCAAAAAATCACTATCTTGAAGTTCAAGTTCACAAGATTGAAGATGAGAAGGGGACTCAAGATAGGGTTATGGATGCAAGTCTTGAGAGAGAAGCTTGTAGTCAAAGATAAAGAATGCTTTGAGGCACAAAAAGCATTGAAGGAATTCAATGAAAGATTGAGAAATCCATCTAATAATTTTCATCAGATTTTGGGAGTTTAACGTAGTCCAAGTGACAAGAGAGGACTCGGATATATTAACAAAAAGGATGAAAATGGAGATATGAAGACTTCAAAATTGCCCCCTAAGCAACAACATCAAAAGAAAAAGCCTCCTCCATTGAACCAGTCTCCTATCCTCCCAAAGTAAGCATGAGACGTGAAGACTTCCAAAGTGCCCTTTAAGTGACAACATCAAAAGAAAAAGCCTCCTCCATTGAAGCAGTCTCCTATCCTCCCAAAGCAAGCACCATAGAAAGGCCAATATCAAAATTTTTATTAAAGAACTAAAATTAAGTTTCAAGGTGTGCATTTTCAATCCTATTTTAAATTTATACTTACTTGCCATCACTGTGGAATTAAAAGTCACATTAGATCTAATTGTCACGAATTGTACGTGTTACCTTTTTCCTATAGTGATACTAGAAATTTTTTGAAACCTAATTTTCAAATGTCAAATAGGTTTGATCCATTGTGGTTCCAAGAGTCATGTTTTGATTCTAGACCTTACATAACTTGGCCAATGAGGAGGAACAGAATGGAAAATTTTTCAAAACTTATTGGGCCAAAACCCAATAACCCCAAGGATCAAAATGTCTTTTTAAAAATGAGAGTTGTTCGGGTTAGAAAGAGTGACTTGTACATCACTCACACCCCTAGTGACATTGAAGAGGTAAGCCTTGATATGTGGAGGAAATTTTTTTCATAAACTATGCTGTGCATCGTTGTTATATTCTATCCTAATTCTATAAAATCATGTAGATCAAATTTTTTTTATTAAACTTTTTTAAAAATTAAAGTAAATATTTTGAGGTGTAATGTTATTTTTTTGTGACGTTCTTGCATGTTCTATTACTTCATGCACACTTCAAAATCATAGTATTAGAATTCTTGATCTATATAGTGGTCATGAATTTGAATTCCTTGATGAGCCTGAATTCTATGTTTTGTTTTGTTTTTGTCATGGTAGTGGTTTGCCAATTATAATTACACGAGGTTTATTATATCATAGGCAATCTTTTCACTGCACAATAATATTTATTTATTCTCTTTTTGGACTATTGGTTGCTATTGAGATCTTTCAAGTAGAATCACTTGGAAAGTGTTAACAATGGGATAAAGTGAAACTAGCATGTTGACATGTCGATTATTAAAATAACCACCCTCTAGGTTTAGATGATACAAGAAAATGGTCACCTACCCATAATCGTTGAAAACTGTTAAGTAAAGTAGGAAAAAAATTGAAAAAAAAAAAAAAAGCTTAGTGGCATACATTGAAAATAAAAATCACTGGTGTAAAGTTGAAAACAATGAATTAAGTAGAAATAAGTTGAAAGGTAAATTTGTATCATTTCTTAATTCAATTCATGGTCTATAAAGTGCGTTGTGAATTTAATGCGTGCATTTGAAAGATATTAATCATGTTACCCTTAAATTTCAATTCAGACACCTCACGGGTATTTGACCATTGGTATGACATGTGTGAACAACTCATGACATAAATAGTAGGATAACTCTTGAAATTCTTATTATTATTATTTATGTATGATCAAAAATTTGAAATAGTGTTTAGTCTTATGTTTGGGGAAATAGAATTTGGAATGAATTGATTAAGATTGCACATCATACCTCTTTTTTTTTTTTGGTCAATTCATGTCAAAAAATGGAGAATACTTTAATTGAGGGGGAAGAGTTTGATTAAGGGGGAGAATGTTTGATTTTTTGTTATGTTTAATTTTTTTTGTGAATATTTTATTTATTCTTTTTCGACATGATGCCTTGATCAGTTTGATTTAGTGTGCAGAATTACAGGCTCTTAAAAAGATTAATTTGCAGATATTTTGAGCACACTTGGCATTTGTTAATTCTAAGGCTTGTTTTGTTATTCATAATTTGCACTTGTAATACATAAGTCTCTTCTATTTCAGTGTAAAGTTGTTTGAGGGTTTTGAAATAGAATTGTCAAAGAAGAAGATTGTTAGGGATAAAATTGTAAAATTGACAAATTTATAGTCAAAACAGATTCCTATAACTTATAGAGTTAGGTGTAAGCTAAGACATCAGAGTTTCAAGTCAGGATGAGTTGTAAAAGCCTTAGAATAATCCTGAAAGCTCACAAACCCTGAAAAAACCTGTTTAGCAACTTTGTGGGATACTCACTCAAAGCCCACAGGATGTTGCTGGATAATGCCGAGAGCAAGTTTTTGGACTTTGACCATGCAGAAACCCCACTCTGAGTCACATGATGTTCACGGGAAGGCCGTGGGAAGACTTAACTCGTGACGTTCGCAACTTCTATTTTTTGGGCTCGTTTTGGAAACCGTACGCATCCAAATTTTATTCCTTATATATTCTAGGATGCATCTAGGGTTTCCTACAAAAAGAGAATATTCATTAGATTGTGAGCCAAACAGTTCTAAAATTCTTTCAAACACTTAACCATGATTTGTGCGTATGATTTGAAGGAGTTCAGATTATTGAGAGGTGAGTATTCAGCAGATTAGTTGAAAATTCAGTGTTGTGCCTTTCAGAAGTCAGAAAGCTTTCGCTAAGAGAGTTGGTGAATTAATGATTCGAGTAAAAGTTCAATAATATGGAGTCAAGGAATGGAGTCTATTGCAAGGTTGAAGTTTTTTTTTTTTTTTTTGGTAGGTGCAAGGTTGAAGTTTTGTAATCAATGTTTGATTTAGTGGAAGTTTTGAGATTTTTCCTTGTCAAGGTTTCCTCGTTTAATCTTGTGTCTTCTCCTATTATTCAGCTGATTTGTGTGATTGGATTATTGACTGCATCATCTAGCGCGTAGTATCAAATTTCAATTGGTATAAGAGTGGGGAGAAAAAAATAGGAGTAAACTAAGGTTATGTTTTGAACATCAATTTGTGAAAGGAAATAAAAAATGAAGAAAAATAGTAGGAATGCAAAATGAAGTGAAAAGGTTAAATTTAATTAATTTTTTTATTGAGTTAGAAATATAAAACTTAAATAAATGGATATTTATCAGCAAAATTTAACTTTTACTTGGTACTTAAAAATACAAAAATTGTACAAATTATAAATTTTATTTTTCTTCTATTTTTTCCTTTACAAATCTATGTTACAAACTAGCATAGAAGTTCCCGTACAAATGATTTATGCAAAAAAAAAATAAAAATAAAAGGGTAAAATTGAAGATGACGATTGGTTAGGATTTTTGATGATCTTTTATAGCCAGTTCAGAATGAAAAGAGAGTGGGTTACCACAACTGAAAGTAGTAGTATCATTTAGGCTCCTATGAATTTTATTATAGGGTTAGTTTTACTGACTCTCCTTTAATTATATCTAATTTTCGGCTTACCTCTTCATCTATTAATCCTAACACTTTGATTCACTCATCTATTTAAAAGAGGATTTCATTTGAAAACCGTTAAAAATTCTATTAATTTTTTATTTATCTATTATTTCTTAATTATCTCAATATGTTTCTAATGTGATTATTACTCACATATATTTAAATTTAAAATTTATGATTAGAGATTTGCATGGGTTAGATCAGACAAATCATTTATTTTTTTGTTAAAATTAAATAAATTGAATTTTTTATTAATCCTATCCCAAAAAAAAAAAATTGGCCCGAAAACAAAAGTAAATTATATATATATATATATTATTTTTGTTTTTGTTATAAAGAAACAAGGTAAGAAAAATCGAATGAAAATAAAAAAATCAAATTAAATCTAATAATTTTGAGTTTTTAATCTTAAAACGTTTTCACTTGATTTAGTTATTATTTAAATATAGCTTAAAATTTTAAACCAAAATTTGAGGACACATTTTCTGTTATTTATTATTAAAATTAAATATATAAAATAAATATAGAATAAAGAAATAAAAAGATTTATTATTAAGATCCGAGTATTGATTTAGTTGGATTATTTATCAAAATTAGGTTTGGGTCGGTTTTTTTTTTGATGGGATAAGAAAAAATTTGATTTATTTATTTTATAGTAGAAAATTAAATGATTTTTTTGACCTAACCAATAGAAATCTCTAATCATAAGTTCCAAATTTGAATATATGTGAGTAATAATCATATTAGAAATATGTTGAGATAATTAAGGAATAATTAATAAGTAAAAAGTTAACCGATTTTTCAACCATTTCAAATGAAACCTCTTTTAAATCAACGAGGGGTCAAATTGTTAGGGTTAATTGATGAAGGGTTAATTAAAAATTAAGTATAGTTAAAGAGGTGTTAGTGTAATTAATCTTTTATTATATAATTAAATAATATTTACATACTTTTTCTGTTTATCCAATCAACAGTAAATTAGACTCTTCCTTCAACTATGGGTATTATTGATCTCTCGCGGACATGATGATATCGTATTTTGTTGACCTTTGTAATTATAACTATAAGAAAACGTTATTCCCAACGCAGGAAAATATATGCTATAACATTCTTAATTATTTTGACTTATAAATAGACATCAGAATTAACTTTTTATCTAATGGCATTTGCAATTATTTTAACTTAAAAGTATCAATTATTAAATTTTAGAGTAAATCTTTAACCCCAGAACAATCAAGTAATACATATATGGTAATGTTATGGAATAGAGGGAAAAGAAATATATATATATATAATTATTTTTGTTTTGCAAGATCATTTAGGAAATTAATTATAATTAGGGATGTAATTGGATCAGATACTCACCGAATTAGTCATTACAATTATCAGATTTATTAATTTTCTTTTATATTTGTTACCCAAATCCATTTATTTTATTAATTAGAATCTTAAACTTGTCCTGTCTCAAATCTATTCCGTCCCATTCCACCGATTAAATATTTGTTTAAAAGGACAAATTAAATACAAATTTAGAAATTAAATTTTTTAAAATAATTGTTATAATGCCCAACAAATATATTTGTAAATATATATATAAATTTTCTTTTATCAAGATTTTTATTATTCTCTATATTAAGCAAAAATTAAAAAGAAAATCTCATTCAAATAAACTAAAAAAAAACCATAATCATATAATTAAGTTCAATTATTACTTATATATTCAAATGATTTTACAAAACTAATATTTTAATTATAACTTCAAAAAATGTGAACCGTCTAACAATAATTCACAATTGAAAAGTCATAGATTTAAGAGTTTTAACTACTTTTATTGTAGAAATGAAATTATATTTGTTTAAATGTATTTAATATATTATATTATATTATATTATATTAAACAAGTATCTAACGAATACCCTATAAATATAAATGGATACCGAGTACCTTACAGATAAATCTAAAATCTGTCTCAAACTCGCACGGATATTAAATTTTAATCCCAAACTTATCCCAAGTTGATCTATTAGGGTAATTTCAATAAATTTTTAACAAATTTGATCAGGTCAAATACCTTCTTATTCACATCCCATTGACATTCTTAATCGCAATAATTAATTAGCTTAGAGATGCTAATGTCAACTCAAACACATTAATCTACTCAAAATCGTCCCATTTAGATGGGTTGGGTCTTGTAATTGAACTTTCTAGAAAATGCCCATTTATAAAAGGACTTAGACTTAACAAGCGGCCACCCAGTGGACACCAACTCGAGGTCAGAGTTTGGCAAAAGATGCAGAAGCTCGGTGTCCAGAGCTAACAAACTGCTTGGAATAATAGCTCGTTTACATGTGGAATTTCATTTCAATTTTTTTTTTTTTTTTTTTTGTGTCTAACTAATAATTACTAACACGAATTTTTAAGACTTACCCAAAAAAAAAAAAAAAAAAACGAATTTTTAAGGGGGGAAACAGTCAGTTGCTTTTCTATAAGTAACTCATTTGTACGTTAATTTATTTTACCAAAAACATAAATCGAATTTCTTAATTATATTTAACTAAAAATTCTGTACCTCAATTCCTAATTTGCAAAGCAGTGTCGAGATGAAATGAAATAAATTTCCAATGTCCAAAAATAAAGTATATACAAAGGAAATTAACCATTTCTCAATTCCAAAGCACAGAGGATGTTTGATTGGTCAAAACCAATCAAAACTTATTAACTTTTACTAATTTTTTATACTTTTTTCAAATTAAATTTCGTCACATATTACTTTTATTTTAATTTTTTGTACTTTTATTATATTTTTTTATCAACTACATACCACCTACGAGTTTCCAGGCTACTATTTAGTTAAGTCATTGCAACAATTTACACTTCTTGTGATAAAAAATTTGGTCATTAAAGATAAATTTTTGGTTACTAGGAGTATTACTTGACTAAACATAGTTTGGTCTCTCGTTGGTCGCAAAAGGTGTTGTATATCAAAAATATATTTAATCGATAAAAGTATGATTTTTACCGACCAATTGGTCACTAAAGATAAACCATTTGATAACTAATTGGTTGCTAAAAAGTAAGCTTTTGGTGATTAAAAGGTTGGTCTTTAGGATCAACTAGTCGGTGGGGGATGGACATGAGACAGGTAAGGGATGGGTACACCTATTTCCGCACCCAATCTTCAAGCCTAAATCAATCCCTATAATCTGTCCGATCCCCAATGGGGATTTATTATTATCCCTCCTCCGCCTCAAACAGGGAATAGGGATCCCCACGAGGAATTGGATATCCAAAATGGGGAAGAAAAACAAAAATTTTGAATTTTAGATTATAGATTCAAGTATTAAGTCCAAATTTCAAATTTCATAAGCCTAGCTGCTTAAATATCAAGTTCGAATTTCAAATTTTGGCATAATTGCATAAGTATTAATTCAAGTTCTAGTCTCCAGATTTAAGCTTAAGACCATTAACACAAGTTAGTTAGCGGAATTCGAGAATTTTTTGAGAATCGAGTAAGGTACAGATCAGAGATAAACTTATATTCATATCCTACGTGATCTGAAAGTTTTTAAAAAATATCTCCATACCCTACCCCATTCCCAAAAAATTTTCGAATTTCTTATCCATTCGGGATGGGGATCAGGTAGGGTACAAACAAATCGACCAAGATGGCCATCCCTACTAGTTAGTAAGAAGTCTTACAAAAAATTAAAATTTGCTTCTCTTATTATTCAAATCTAGGTCTTTATTTTAAGTTTGGAATACTTAATCACTAGACAAAGTCATTATTTGTATAAGTATGTTTATACTGAATATTTTAATTTGCCCATCAAATTTTGGTAGAAAAAAGTTATTTTTGTTTATTAAAAATAAAATAAAAATATTTATTTTTTAGTGTCAAAATAATAAAATATTTATTACTTTTGCCACCAATATTTGAGTGTGTTTATTTGTTTTACAAGTCCTGGAATTGAGTATATTTCTTAAGTTTTATAATTGTATTCTTGGTTTTCGTTTTTTAAAGTTATTTTCTTATTTTAAATTTATTAGATTTTATTATAAATTTATTCTGCAAATTATTTTTAAATATATTTTTATTTTTAAGGAAAAAATTAATATAACATTATATTTTTTTGATATATATATTATATTCCTTACTAAAACGTTTAAAAAAAAAATTAAAGTTATAAATAGATGGCGTTGGGCATTTTACCTCACAGATCATTTTGATTTGATCAAAACTTGCTCATTGGGCAACCTAAATTAGCCTAAAAAATATGTACTTGTTGACCCAACGATAAAATGATATCCCTTAAATTCTCACAACTTAGTAGCCTTAATCAACATGTCATGACAACGCAATATATATAATCATACAATTTTTCTAAAAAGTCATAATTAAAATAGTTTTGAAATTTAAATAAAATTAAATTATTTTCCACGAATGTATAAATCTCAGATGGCCTGTACCATAACCTTACCATCATGTTAATTCATGTAATTTGTCTTGTCAATAAACCCTAGAAATAGGACATGCGGTGATTAAGTAGGGATAAGTGCATGGACGCATTTCACATTCAATTCTTATCAGTTTGAATACACAAGTTTCCTGCGAGGAGACGTTTGTTTTAGGAGTAACGAAGGTAAATTTTATTGAAATAAAAATTATTTGTCATTATATTAATTTAAACGAGGGGATAATAATTATTTTGAGAGTAATAATTATCCGTAATTTTTTACTCGGATAATGGAGAGTAATGAAAAGACTTTACCTTTTTTTTATTATTTTATAAAATATTTTTTTTCACCCTTATAAACCTCTAGGCAACATTTTTCTATAAATAATCATAATAAATATTATAAAATAAAATTTTATTTAATCAAACTAAAATTAATTAATTACTAAATTATTTTATCAAAATAATATTTAATAAATAATAATTTATTATTAAAATACTTTATTTTATTTAAATAAAGTGATACTATTGAAATATTAATTTATGACAAAAATTATTTATTTTCCCAAATAAAAATTAATGTTTAATAAATAATAATTACTTATTAAAATAATTTATTTTATTAAATGAAAATAATTTCTCGTAAACAATAATTTACTAGATTTTATATTATATTAATATAATTCATTAAAATTAATAATTTATTTAAATAAACTAAAATTATTTATTTTATTGAATTATTTTATGAAAGTGAAAATAATTTTTAATAAATAATAATTCATTATCAAATTTAATTATTATTGAAATATTAACCTATGATAAAATTATTTTTTTATAATTAATATTTTTATCTAAAACTATTTTTAAATAAAAATAAAATTAATTATTATTAAAATAACAATTATGATGATGATTTATTTTATTATAATATTTTACTAAAATTAAATATTAATTTTACCCATTGGTCAATTTACTCTCATTCCAAACACTATTAACTTTTTTCTTCAAACTTTTTAATATTCCAAGCATAATATAGTTATTACTGAGTAATATTTACTCTCTCAATCCAAACATGAGTAGTATTACCCCCATTAAATGTTATTAGGATGACAAGTACTTTAGTAACCTTTTACTCTAAATTTTTCACCTCGTACCAAACTTTTCCTAAGTTGTAACCGAATTGATCTTTTTTTTTTTTTAAATACTCAGAATATTCAGTTAAACTTGCACGCACTTCAACTCCTGGAGTTGACAATCAAGTAAGACCTCCAATGATTTTAAGGAAACTCGAACTAATAATCACAGAGGTGTAAAGTTAAGGTCTTGCCAATGGAATTGCAGTTATCAAGAATTAGTCAATCTAATCTCACTCATTAAAAAGAATACATTATTTTTGAATGTTTCCGAAATGAGTTAAATGGTAACTCGTTGGATCTTTAAGACTAAAAATTTTAAAAGACGGCAAAAGATAAAACAATATTTTACAAGAAAAATGTTAAATATACTCCACCTTTTATTTTATTCTAACTCTTGAAATTTGAACTCAAAATTAAACTGATTTTAATTTGAAACTAAATTGTAAATATCGAGTTAGGTAAATTTGGTTTTCGAGTTAGTCTGAATCAAACTATTTAGAGTTCTTAGACGAAAAAAAATTTTTGGCCTAAAAAATTTTCATATATTTCTTAAATTATTCATATACTAATATTTTGGACTTGAAATTTGCTTAAAACTTTTGGATCTAAAAGTTTCTAATAAATGCGAAAAATGTGGTTAAAAGTTAAGAAAAAAATAGAAATAAATAAAATTTTGATAAAAAAATCATATAAAAGTAATGAAAAGAGAAGTCAAAATAGAAGTAGTTTGTCTATTTGTTAAACTAAACCTAATTAACTTTGTCAAGATAAAATTCATACTATTTTTCAAATAAGAAGTATCACCATTTTCAAGTAGGAGTTATTCATGCAAAACGTTACAACATTTTAATAATAGTTGGGAATAACTGAATTTTATCTAAAACTGGAAGCAAAATTGAAATATTTTAAAATTTTTAGTTCGATATAAAAATTTAAAATTTTCTCTTTAAAGATAATTTTTCTTTACTTATTAAATTTTAGTATAACTTTTTAAATAATAATTTTGAAACAGTTGTTATATAATTAATTTTGAACTAATAATAATTAAATATATATTCTAATTGTGTAAATCATTTTTAAAATTAAAGATGAGAGGATATTTTATCGTTGGCGAACATAAAAGAAAATAGATTACATTTAAATTAAGTTTTTAATAAATATATTATAGATACGTATTATTTTTACAAATTAAGATAAGTTTTAAAATTATTTAAGATTAAGATAGATACGGAAATTAAGGGGAGGATAAAAATAACTAAATATATCTATATATATTTTTAAATTTTGGGCCTTCGTATTGACTGGGAACTTTAGGCGATACCTACCTAGCGCTTGAAACCTTGAACTAACCCTAAGTCCATATTAGGTTAGGTCAATTTGGTTTCGTTTAACCCAAATCAGGTTGGGTAGGTTGGTTCGCTATCGGGTTGGGCTAATTCACTTATTTTCGATTTATAGACATTCAAATAAGTAATGTAAAATATTTAAATAATTTTGAAGCTCAAGTACGCTGTATTGGCTTTTTAATATTATATATTGGAGCCGTTTGGAGTCCCAACAAAAAAAAAAAAAAAACTCAAAGGTGGGGTTGATATGATATAAAGATGATAGGTGACAAATTTTGATTAAAGGGATTTGAAAATTTTTGCAATTTTTTTTAAGTTTTTTGGGTTTTTTTTGGGTTCCAAATGAACCCATTATATACTATATTTTTCAAATTAGGATCAGGTTGAGCTACGTATTATATATAAGTATTATATCTTTTGAGTTGGTTTGGATTGAGTTAGGATTCAGATTCAGTTGAGTTGGATTGGATTTTTTGTCTATTAATTCAAAAATTGAATTGAAAATATTAAGTTGTTTATTTTTAATTTAAAACTAAACCAATTTTAGTGTAGATTCGAACTATTTTGATTAGATTGGTTCAATTTTAAGTCGTTCAGTTTTTTTGGTACACGCTTGCAACAACAAATGCATGCAAGAAGAAAAATGTCATTTTTCTCCCCTTGTTAGTTCTTAATGCGGGTGAGGAAGAAAAAAAAAATAAAATTGGGAAAATTTTAAAGTACTGTCATGAAGATAATGAAAACAAAAATTTTGAAAAATGAAAATTTATTGGGTACTGTAGCAAAATAAGCACAACATACATGTGAGGGAGCAAAACTTTGAACTCTCTTATTCCTTTTACCTTGTTAGGACTCGATGGATGCGAAAAAAATGGGAGCTTATGATGCATGTGAGGGCTTGGGATATTTTAGTGTCGGATTCCAAGTTTGCTAAATATATATATGAGATCCAAATGTGCAAGGAACGTGATTAATATTGCAGATTTATCTGCTAAACCATCACTTAGCAACTTCGAAGGCAATTTCTAAACAATGGAGATTTGTAATCAATCATTCTAGTTGGATTATCAATCAAAGAGATATTGGTTTGTGGTTTGAAAATAAGAAAGGCTCTAATTAAAGGATTTTAGGAAGAAAGAAATTGAAGAATTGTTGCCTACTGGTTTTATTGATATGGGTAGCACATATAAGATTACATTAGTACAAAAATAGGAAACTAATCACAAGAAATAGAAAACAAAATAAATTGAGTAACTACCTAATAATACAAATAAATGACATAATTACAGGCAATATTCAACTGTAGAAATCCCTTGATTTTCTCCCTTGACTTTCTCAACTTGATTTAATTTTCTCCTTTGACTTTCTCAACTTGATTGTATATCCTTATCATGCCCCCGCAAGATAGACGGCCTTGGAGCAAGTCCAATCTTGGCTTTGAGAGAGTCAAACAGAGGACGAGCAAGAGGTTTGGTAAGGGCGTCGGCGAGTTGATCAGCAGCAGAGATGTGTGACACTCGTAGCAAACATTTTTGAACGTGTTCGCGAATAAAGTGATAGTTGAGAGCAACATTTTTCATGCGTGAGTGAAAGACTGGATTGGAATAGAGATTTGTTGCACCAACATTATCACAGTAAATAACTAGTTGTTGTGGAAGAGTAACACTGAGTTCTGTAAGAAGAGAGTAAATCCAATGAATTTCTGTAGCAGTGGAGGCCACCAATCGGTATTCAACCTCAGTAGAAGAGCGAGCCACAGTACGCTATTTCTTGGAGCTCCAAGAAATAGGATTGTGACCCAAATAAACTATTTATGCACTAGTTGAGGTGAAATTGTCTTTGTTACCTGCCTAATCAGCGTTTGAGAAGGCATGAAGTGCTAGCGGGGAGGTCTAACGAAGTGTGATGCTGTGATCTAAGGTGCCACATAGATACTGCAATAGACGCTTGACCGCATTCCAGTGGTCACTAGTCGGGTGATACATAAACTGAGAGAGTTTGTTTACCGTATAGGCAATGTCCGGCTGAGTAAGGGAGAGATACTGGAGGCTACCAACAACTGTTCGATACTCGGTTGGATCAGAGAGTTGGGTCCCAGATTGTAAAGTGAGAATCAAACTGGTAGCTAGTGGTGTGAAAGCAGGCTTGGCTTCAGTCATGTGAGTTCGGTTAAGTAGATCAACAATGTACTTGCATTGACTGAGGAAAAGACCATTGTTGTGGGTGGTAACTTCCACTCCAAGGAAGCATGTAAGGGGCCAAGGTCCTTGAGAGAGAAGCGCTGAGAAAGTTGGTGAATGAAACTCTGTGCAACGTCGGCATTATTTCCAGTGAGAATGATATCGTCGACATAGACTAGAAGGTAAAGAATGGTGCTACAATTGTTGAAGATGAACAAGGAAGTGTCGGCAAGGGAATTGGTAAACCCAGATTGGAGAAGAAATTGGTGCAACTCATGATACTAGGCACGGGGGGCTTGTTTGAGGCCATAGATAGCCTTGCATAGCTTGCAGACATGATGAGGATGGTCGCAATCAAAGAAGCCTGGAGGTTGAGATGTAAAGACCCAAAATTTTTGGCATTTTTATTTTGAATTTATAATATTTAAAATTTAGATTTTTTTGAACCCCATTTATATTATATATATATATGATCTTGTATTAATTTATTTTTTTTGTGTTATATGTGTTAATAATTGTGCATGGATATACATGCATTTAGGTGTTAGTATTTCATTAGTGGGGAGGGGAGGCGTTGATCACTAGTAGAAAGAGAGAAAGACAAAGTTATTTATTGCTTTGTGAGGGAGGTTAAGAGTTAGCAAGTTGGTTTTGAATTTATATGGGAGTTAGAGGAGAGATTATGGAAGTTTTTATGAGGGGTGCATGCACTGAGTAGGAGAGAGAGGGAACTATTAATTTATATATAAATACCCTTACACAATTTACACCTTCAGTTACCTATTCTCTCGTATACCTCTAGACACCTTCTTCATCTTTCATTACTATTTTTATTTTTTTTCTTCTCTTCTTCCTTCTTGTGTGAGGAAAAGAGAGAGAGAGAGAGAGAGAGAGTAGTGTTTACTATCTATGCATTGGAAGAAACGACGAACGTGATCGCAGAGAAAATTTGGAGTGAAATCGACAGAGACTGTTCATAGGGCCAACTTGAGTTGGTGTTTTATTTGGAGTTTTTATATACTTTGTCGATGTATATAATATGAGGTAGGGGTGATTGTGTTTATTAATATATATATATATATATATATTATCATTTCATGTATATATATGTGCAAGAGATGAAAAACTTGTTCTATGAATTGATTCTTGATTATGTGAAATTTTGAAACTTTTACACCGAAACGGGTACACTATTTTTCTATCAAAATCATACTTAGAGATTGAATTAAATCTTGTTATTTTTATCCGTGCACCTAGGTATATAGAGGAGTTTCCACTAAAAATTTTAAAATTTTTAAAATTTAAATGAATTTATTAAAAATAGTCAAACTTAATTGTTTGGTTGGGATTTCTATGCTAGGATCAGCACACTGTTTTTACATGAAATTCATACTTAGAGTTTGAATTAATTTTCAATATATTTATATATGGGAGTACATATCCAAACTAATATCCAATAAAAATTTCATAGTTTTTGAGTTAAAATGGATTTTATAAAAAATTGTGAAAATTGACTGTTTATTTTAAATTGCTATGATGATAGAAGTTTGATTTTTGGTGTAAAAATGATACCTAGAGATTACATGAATTTCTAATAATTTTATATATGAAACTAGACATGTTGGAGATTCTACAGTAAAATTTTTATGATTTTTGAAGTAATAATTTATTTTATAAAAATATTAAAACTTGGCTACTTGGTTTACATTACTGTATTGACAATAGTCAAATATTTGGTATAAAAGGTATAAATAAAAGTTGATATAATTTTTGAAATTTTGATATGTTAAACTAGATATATGAATGAGCTTTCTGTAAAAATTTCAAAATTTTTGGATTTAAAATGGATTTTATAAAAATCATGAAAATGAGCTGTTCTCTATGATTCTAATAGAAATACCCATTTAGTATACTATAAATCTGTATTATATGGCTGTATGAATAAATTTTAAATTTTATTTTTATGAAACTAGAGTAAATTATAAGTATTTTAGGCTTTTGAATTAGTATAAAATATTTTATTTTCTATTTTTCATGAATTATCAAAATTTATGTCTTAAATCCTTCTTTGTCATGACATGCTTGATATAAAAATTTTTTTATCAAGCTAGTTGTATATATATTCTTGAATATCGATGCATGAGATTTATTTGATAAATGTTGAAATGAGAATGATATTGATAGATGGGCAACATGAAACTTAGGCCCAGGAGAATTAACTTCATAAGACTTATTGATTTAAATGATGAACACTAAAAAAAAATAAATAAATAAATTAGGGAGAAATCTTATGTATGTTGTGCTGTTAATTAAAAGAATTACTTGAGATTTGATTTTTTTGGGTTATTGGGATAATTAAGGGTACTAGAAAGAGTGGGTTATAGAGCCCAAGAGTTGGAAGTCCCAAAACCTGCACAGGGTGGTTAGCATAACCAGTAGACTAGAAACCTACGAAATGTATATACGGCTTATTCTAGCGTATATTTAGTACCGGGACTACGAGACCGGTTTGCCTACTAAGGCAAATGAGTACATTTGGGACTGCGGGACCAATTGTACCCCATGACTGAGGTCTGGGGATGTGATGAGTACATCTAGAACTGCGAGACTAGTTATACCCCACGGTTTAGGCCTAAGAATTTATTTTGGGTTTAGTTTAAAGGCCACAAACTAAACTTGTAGTGCACCTGACCCATAGTATGATATTGATGTGTAGTGATGTGAATGATGTGATATGATTTATTTTTAGCATGAGACTGTAGGATCATGGCTAAGTAACTATATAATTTGAATGAAATGATTAAGTGTGGATATTTTGAAAATTATTAGATTTTAAATTCTATTCTTATTAATTAGTGTTAATAGCTTTGCATGATTAAGAAATTATATTTTATAAACAATTTCTAAGCACATGTGAAATTTAGTGCTTACCCCCTATTATAGTTGGTAATGTAGGAGTTGATGCTCGTGATGGACCAATGGGTTAGCTAGCCGTCTTAGATTGTTATAGTTGGATGATTTGTTTTATTTTGCATTCCAACATTTAAATTATAATGTAATGAAGTATTGATTTGGGCCCATATTTGTGGCATGGTTTTGTAGCCCATTTTTAGGGCATTTTAAAGGTATTTTGAATATTCAAGAAATTGAATAATACTTACTTTAATTAGCCCCTGCTCTGATATAGTACATTTTTTATGGTTTGATATTTATTTTTGGGTTTCGTTCCCACATCCCCGGTCGTGGATTTCGGGGCATGACATGAGACATAAACATATCCTCAGTGAGAGTGCCCTGAAAGAAGGCACTGTTGACATCAAGCTGTTTGATTGACCAACCCTGGCTGACTGTAAGGCTGAGAACAAGACGGAGAGTGGTAGGTTTGATGACTGGACTGAACATTTCAAAATAGTCAATGCCAGGGCATTGGTGGAAGCCTTTAGCAACCAATTGAGCTTTGTACCTATTAATATAGCTAGTAGGCAAATATTTAGTGTGAAACATCCACTTACAGCCAACCAAATTTTGAGTGGGATGAGGCAGTACTAGGTCCCATATCCCATTACGAAGTAAAGCGTCAAACTCGACAAACATAGCTTGTCACCATTTAGGGTCCTTAAGGGCTTGGGAAACAGTGGTGGGTTCAGGGGTAGGGTGGTAGAGTTGAGCAGGGAAGGTAAGCTTTTGAATCGGTTTATAGATGTTATGTTTGGAGTGAGTGACTATGACACGAGGTAAGGGTGAGAGTTCAGGTGGGGAATTAGGGTCGTGTTGAGTGTGTGGAGGTAGTAGGTCACTGGCATGGCCGCGTTCGATTTTTGGCATAAGCTTACTGAAATGGCTTGCGGGCTCTAGTGTAATTGTGACACTGGTGGCATTATTATGAGGTGGGTCTTGGGGTTGGCTTAGGGCGGTAGAAGCGGGCAAAGTTTGAGGGGGAGCAAAGTTTGTGGCCAAAGTTTGTGGTAAGGTCAAAGAGCACCACTCAGAGATGGTGGATGGAATGGCACGAGAAAGAGAAGTATGAGAAGCGGCAAAGGGAAAATTTGACTCAACAAAACATACATGACGGGAAGTGTAGAGACGAGCTGTAGATGGGTTAACACAGAGATAGGCACTTTGAGTGGAAGAATACCCGACAAAGATGCAAAGAGAGGAATGAGACTCGAGTTTATGGGATGTGTATTGGCAAAGCCAATGATAGCAGAGACATCCAAAGCTTCAAAGTTTGGGATAGTTGGAAGGTGTGCCAAAGAGTTTGAGATATGGTGAGAGGTGGTTTAATGTTAGTGTAGGGAGACAACTAAAGAGGTAGACAGCAATAGAAAAGGCAAAGGGCCAATATGATGGAGGCATGGATGCATGGGTAAGGAGAGAAAGGCCCGTTTCGACAATGTGACAATGACGACATTCTGAGTACCCATTGTATTCAGGAGTGTGAGGTAGAGAAGTAATATCTGAGACCCCATTGATTGTTAAAAATGAAGAGAGAGCTTGATATTCCCCACCATTGTCAGAGTAGAGAGTTATGATTGGTCAATTGAAGAATTTTTTGACTATGGCCTTAAAGCGCACAAAGACATGTGTATCAGATTTGCGTTTGAGGGGATAAAACCAAATATATTTTGTAAAATGGTCGACAAAGATGACATAGTATTTAAAGTTATCAATAGAGTAAACTGGTGATGTCCATATATCTGTAAATATAACTTTAAGAGGCGAAGAGGTAGAGAGAGTAGAAGTAGAAAATGGTAATTTATGACTTTTATTGCATTGACAAAAATTACAATTAAAATTGAAATTGGAGGGATGAGAGATATCTAAATTAAACAAAGACATAACATTTTTGAGGATTGGTAAAGACGGATGACCTAGCCTATGATGCCACTCAAATAAAGTGGTCTTGACACTGGAAAAAGCTATTAAAGGTGACTGAGTAGTGGAGAGCAGCCATTCATACGCACCATCCTTAGTCCGACCCTATAAGAGAATTGCCCCCGGGCGAAGATCCTTCACATGAAAAGAAGAGGGTAAGAACTCAATGGAAGTATTGTTAGACTTGCAAAATTGGGAAGTAGAAATAAGATTACGTTTCATGGTGGGAACACATAACACATTAGAGAGGGAAAAGGAGTGAGAGGGGAGTGGTAATAGAGGTAGAACCAGTGTGGGATATGGGGAGTCCAGAGTCATCGCCGATCATAATTTCATCTGTGCCATCATAAGGATTGTGGAGAGCAAGATTGCGTAGGCTGGTGGTGACATGATGTGAGGCTCCACTATCAAGTAGCCATGTTGTGTTGGGGGGAAGGGTGGTGGCAACATTTGCTTGAGTTTGCTAGCGGATCGGTGGTCGAGATTGTGATGGATTGCCGGGACGAAAAGGTGGTTGCACACGTGGAAACTATTGTAGGAAAAGAGGATAACGGGAGACTACATGACCTTGAGTACTGCACCATTGGCAACGACCAAGGAATGGACGAGCAAGAGGACGGTTGGCTCGAGTGTTGGTGGGAGAACTTTTTGTGAAACCTTGAATGGGTGTGGATGTGGACCTAAGGGGTCGAGGAGGGTGATTGGTAGCTGACCATGGAGCAGAGTGAACATTGGTGGGATGAGCAAAAACCGGTAGGGATGAGGGACTTGTCTTGTTGCGAAGACACAGTTCTTTGTTGATGAGTTTTTCATGGAGTTCATCAAAGGAGATGGTCGAATCACGACCGTTGACAGCATCAATGATGGACTGACAATTTTCATCAAGGCCTTCAAGTACTTTTTCAATTAGATCTTCATGGTCAAGAGGCTTACCAAGAGTAGCAAGTTCATCGGCTCGGGTTTTAATGGACTGCATGTAGTCTGTAATGGATTGAGAGCCTTTGGTGATGTTTTTAAAATGGTCTTTGAGTTGCTTGATATGGCCACGAGATGGTCAAGCATAGGTGTTAGCAAAGATCTGCTAGGCTTCATAGGAGTTTTTAGATTTGGTGATGAGAGGAACTAGAGAGGGGGAGAGAGTGCCAACAAGTGCTCCAAATAATAGTTTGTCTTGTTGTAGCCATGTTTGATATGCAAGGTTGGTGGAGATAACATTATTGGTGGTGATACTGGGTGGAGGAGCAGGGTGAGACCCGTTAATGAATTTTTGTAGATCTTAGCCAATAAGAATGGCTTCCACTTGGGTTTTCTAGGAGAGATAGTTGTTGGGTGTGAGTTTAATGGAGTTATGGATAGTAGTCATGGTTAGTGGTTTTGTGGGTTCCTGGGCATTGAAGATGAGGATTTGGGTATTCTCATTAGCCATTGGAATTAGGTGGTGAGAGGCTTGCTAAAGATTGAGGCAGAAAAAAAAAATAAAAAAAAAAAAGTTAAAGAGCAAATCTTTGCTCTGATACCATAAAAGATTTTAGGAAGAGAGAAATTGAAGAATTGTTGTCTACTGGTCCTATTGATATGGGTAACATATATAAGATTACATGAGTACAAAAATAGGAAACTAATTACAAAAAATAAGAAACAAAATAAATAGAGTAAGTACCTAATAATACAAATAAAAGACATAATTACAGATAATATTCAACGGTGAAAATCTCTTGATTTTCTCCCTTGACTTTCTCAACTTGATTGTATATCCTTACCACTAATAAATCAGTAGACACAGGCTATACTGTTTGTCAGTCTGCTTTTATTGAAGTTGGCCCGAACAGAGGATTGATTAGTGAAGCTGGTGACTCTGGTTTGTTGAACCTTTTTGTATTGTCTTTTAAAGTATGCAAATGGCTTAGGGAGCTTAATGGTTTAATAAACCCTCCTTCTCCTTTGAACTTTTCTGGTGCGATTTCATTGGAAGCTTTGGGAATTCCCATTACTGTTGTTGCTTCTAAAGCTCCCATTCTTGTTAGAGGGAGTTGTCCTGGCATAGATAAGTGGAAACTTTTAATGTTGATGGTGCATGCTTCTAAATTAAGGTAACCCAACCCTGCTGGGTGTGGGGGGTTGTAGTGATATCTGATTTGGGTAATTTGGTAGTTGCATTTTCTGCTAGTATTGATTGGGTTTTTAATAATGCTACTGAAGTTAATTAATGGTTTGCTTTCATGCTATATCGGCTGGTAATTTGTTTTTTAGCTATTAAATCTAATTCTATGCTTTTGGTAAATTGTAATCATAAAAAGGGGTCTCTATTCCTTTTAAACTTCTAAGGGTGTGGAAGGTCTCTATTCCTTTTTTGACACTGGAGGTAGAGTCCCTATGATATGGAGTCTATGGTTTGTTTTGTTGGGTGAAATTGATTCTCCTCAGCCTAAAATGAAGATTTTTCCCAAAAAAAAAAAAAAATTCTGGCAGCCTGCATTTGGAGCAAAATGGGAACCCACGGGTGGCAAACACCTGTCTAATGATTTTTTTTTTTTTTTTAAATTTATATCAATGATTGTGAAATACAAGGGTCTGTCAAAATGAGATATTGTGATTCCTAGCTAGATACTGTTCCCTGTCTGTGTGGTTTGTTTTCATCAGGTCACGGTGTAATAACATAAAGCATATCTGCAAGGTTGGAATTGTCCTGTTGTGGGGGTGGAACGCTCTACTGGCTTGCAATTGTGTCATGGTTATATAATTTTTGTCTTATTCTTTGGCAGCGGAGGTTACCCGCACTGGGCTTTGTTTGGATTCAAAAAAAGTTTTCGAGTTTTCTTGGTATATTTTATTTATTGGTCTTATAGGACTTTTTTTTAATCAAAAATTGATTTTCCTTTTTGAAGTTATAGTTTTTAGGAAAAAGAAAAATTCATATCCATTTGGATAAAAAGTAGGAAAAAAAAAACTAATTTTTTTTTTCTTTTTTAACTAATTGGAGGACTTATACTCAAAAAAAAAAAAAAAAAAAAAAAGTTACCCAAAAAGGGACTCAGGGGAGCTAACATCACTCCCTCTGATGTCACCAAACATCAAATCTGTATCATTGGATTAAAATTCAATGATGTAGATTCATTCACATATTTTTAATTTAAAAATACTTGAATAAATCTGGACTGTTGGATCCTAATCCAACATCCAAAGGTCCTAAAGCCTGATGTCATGGGGTTACATTGCTCTCATTTTCCCCAAAAAGGTAGAAGGTATTTTTGAATCCTAACTAACCCTAAGGATCCATTTTTCGATTCTCAACCAATCTAAATGTACAGTTTTGAAAGGAAAAATGATAAATGTATTCCTTTATCAGTTTTCTCACTCCACATCTCATTTTTATTAAAATTATTGTGGAGTGGGAAGGTTAATGGAAGAGTGCAAATATTATCACCATTAAAATATATATATATATATATATAACAATACAGTTCATGATTTGACTATTGTATTTTGTATATTTTCAATCATTAGATTTATTCAATGGTCAAAATTACTTATTTCTCTCTCCACTTTAGTGATATTTTTGGTCACTTCAAATGAAAATATAATCTCTCATTCTTTTTATATTTTTAAATACTTTTTTATATAAAAGTTTTTAAATTAATATTTTTAAAAAATGATAATATTTGTAATAAATAATAAAATTGTACACATTTATGGAAAGCCATATTTAGAAGTAAAATATAATAAAATTTATAAATGTGATAATATTTGTATGAATACCTTTTAAACAAAGCCAACTATGTTTTTTTATTTAAAAAAATAATATTTAAACTTTAATTTTCTTCAAAATTTTACTAAAAAATAAACATTTCAATTTCAATTTCAATTCTAATATATTGAAAACTTAAATTTTAAATACAAAAATTTTTACATTATTTGTGTTATTTATATAACAAGGAAGTTTAAAATTTTAAATTTGAAATATTTAGGGATGTTAATGGGTAGATCGGAGGCAGATATAGCAATATCCGAATCCGAACTCCAAATCCTCCCTCCACCTTCGAATTCGCCTCGAACACCAAACAGATTTTTTTTGGACCTCCATCCCACTCCAAACGGAGAATGGATATATGTGTGGATATCCAAAAATTCAAATCCTCCGTCCGTCTCCAAATCTGCCTTTAACTTGATATATAACTTGATTGCAATATAACGTATTACTACCAATAATTCATCTCACTAAAGTATTATTTCACTAACTGATACATAATAAAGATACATGATAACAAAGTACTAACATTGTCCCAGCTTAAAATAACAAATACAAAATACGATAGTTCATGACATAATTATTAATCCTAATTTCTTGAACTTCAAAAAAGTATCCATATATATTTGGGAAATTCGGGGTTGTTCAAGTCAGTTCAAATATTTTTTCGCATAGATCAGGTTAGATCTGGATTGCATATCGGATTCGAGACAAATGCAGTCCCATCCCCAGATCTGATCCAATATTCGATTTTTTTTTTAAATTCAAATCCGATCCAATCTCCAAAAAAAAAAAAAAAAAAAAAAATCTAAAAGCCACATTTATTTGACTTAGATGGTAGATCGGATTCGGACGGATCGGCTTAGATAGCTATCCCTAGAAATATTTTTAACTATTAGATTTGCTTTATGGCTAGAATTATTTTTCTTTTTTCTCTCCACTGTAGTTGTTTTTTTGATCATTTCACATAATTAAAAACAATTTCTCTCTCACTCTTTCTATATTTTTTTTAAATACGTTTATATAAAATTTTTTAATTAATATTTTTAAAAATGTGCTAATATTTATAATAATTAATAAAATTTTATACCTTTATTAAACACTATATAGATATTTTAATCTCTTTTGATTGATTAAGATTATTTTTACAATTTTTCATATAAGTTTACATTATAAATTTAAATTTGAATTATTTATATATTAAATTATATTTTTGTACCCCTAGACCCTAGACACAGGTAATTACTAATGTATACACACATTTGATCTTCTTGATTGCACTTCAATGATTGATGCAAAGCTTCTCACTACGCCGGCGTCTTCAGAGCCCAAATGTCAGCATCCGACGATGCCTCACTTGGTGGCTCATCCCTTTGTCGAAGCATTGTTGGTGTTCGTTTGAAAAATAAATAAATAAATAAGCATCGTTGGTGGACCACAATACCCTTACTAGGTGACATTTAAGTCTATCTCAAGTAACCTCCCTTCTTTGCCACGAATCTTGTGGCCAATCCAATTCTTCATGCGCGCACATCGACTTTGACTGTTGCAACTCTTTCAAAACCCCTCAAGAGAGCTCAATTGCAATATTTTCAAAGCCAGTGCAAGAAGTTTCAGTCATTCAATTTGAAAAACATGGAGGGTTCACACCCAAAGCCTCATGCAATCTTTGTACCCTTACCTCTCCAAGGGCACGTAAACCCATCAGTGAACCTAGCCATCAAGCTTGCTTCAAGAGGGTTAACCATCACCTTCGTCAACACTCAATCCGTACACCACCAGATATCCAAAGCCCAACCAATTGGCCATGACGATGATATCTTCGCCGCCATCCGGCAGTCGGGCCTCGACATCCGTTACACAACCGTGAGCGACGGCCTTCCGGCGGAATTTGACCGGTCGCTCAACGAAGAGCAGTTCTTGGGGGCCTTGTTTTACACGCACTCTGCTCATGTTGAGGAGGTAGTAGCAAAAATTGTGAAGTCAGCTGCGCCGCCGGTTAATTGTCTGATTGCGGACACTTTCTTTGTGTGGCCTTCAAAGATTGCAAAGAAATTTGGACTCAAATATGTTTCTTTCTGGACAGAACCTGCCTTGGCCTTTTCATTAGATTACCATGTTGATCTGTTAAAAAAAAATGGCCACCTTGGTTGTATTGGTCAGTTCCCCCTTTCTCTCTCTCTCTCTCATATTATGTTCACATGCGTAGGTGCTCTGAATGTACTTCTATCACTTAAATTGTTGATTTCGGAAATTCAAACCAATGAGGCAAATAATTATTGTATGATAGGGTGCAGGGTGGCAAAATCAACCCATATTCACTAACTTGTCCAATTGAACTCATAATAAATAGATTTGAGTTATATTATTTTACTAATTAAATTGTTATTGGGTGATTTATAAATACTCATTTATGAATAAGTACAATTAGATTATTAAACAGCTTGTTAAAACACTTTATTTTATTTCCCTCACCTTCCAGCCCCGAAACAAGTGAGAAAGTGAGATAGAAGTAAAAGCAAACAAACGGTACTGATTTTAACAAGTGAAACTCAAAGTAGGGGTTTTGCAGAGGCTTTGTTTGGATTGGAGAATAAGAAAATGACTGACAATGACGAAAAAATTAAAAAAAAAAGTGAGAGAAATTTGGAATATATTTTTACTTTTATTTTTTTGATTGTGTAGAGTAAATAAACAAAATTTTATTTAACTAGAGATTAAAAATAAATAAAAGATATGCATATTAATTGAAATAAATTCTACTTTATGTATATATATAAATACATGCATATACCTTTATCAACACATTCTCACCCAGACAACAAATATATCTTCTAGACTTCTAACCAGTGAAGTCCGTTCTGCAAATTCTAGTGGAGAAATCTATGGAAATGTCAGGTACTACAAACTGATTGTAAATTTTGTGAAACTTGTCTCACTATTACTATGTCCTACGAAAAAGAATTTATATGGTAGTGCTTGTGATTGGGGGACTACAAGCCCAAGGGAGGTGAAGGCTAAGATAGTGTATTGGCAGGGAAGTAGCACTCAGGATTCGACCATCAAAGAATTGGGGGGAGCTGGAATCAAATATAAATATATATAAATATACGAAATAAATTTTTAATTAAAAAAAAATTTAGCTCATAAGTAAATAGATTTGATACAGATTCACATGTTTGTATTAACTCGTATTCAGCCCACCTGTATCTAACTCGTTTATATTTAATCTGTCTTTTAAATGGGAGGATTTAAGTTGCATCTATTTAACTTTCAACCTGTTTAAACTGATCACGGACCTGCCCAATCCGTTCATTTTGCCACCAGGATGCTATGATAATATTATAGTTTTTCGTTCAAAGAGCAGTGGCTTTTGTTCATTATTTTCTCTAATTTTTGGTGAATACCCCAACTTATCGATAACTTATCATAATTTGTGCCTCTTTGGTTGAATTAGTGACCATCATGGTTTTTGATTATCTTTTACTGTCCAAGCATATTACATGCCATATGATTCATATTACAAACACCAAACCATTTTTTAAATGTATATATATATTCTTTTGGTTATCAGATCCTCGCAAAGATACGATAGATTACATACCAGGTGTTCGATCAATTGATCCAACAAAAATGATGTCGTATCTTCAAGATTTGGATATATCTACAATGCTCCACCAGATAATCTTCAAATCATTCGAGGATGTTAGGGGGGCAGATTTTGTATTATGCAACACCGTACAAGAGCTTGAAGCTGAGACCATTTCAGCTCTTCAGACCAAAATGAGATTCTATCCTATAGGACCCATTTTCCCAGCGGGGTTCACCAAGAGCATTGTGCCCGCTAACCTGTGGCCCGAATCAGACTGCACCAACTGGCTCGATAGTAAGCCTCCTGGCTCGGTCTTGTATGCCTCATTTGGTAGCCTTGCCCATGTTGCAAAAAATGATCTACTTGAGATAGCTAATGGCTTATTGATTAGTGGAATTAGTTTTATTTGGGCACTTCGCCCTGATATTGTGAGCTCTAATGACACTAACCCACTACCCATTGGATTTAAGGAGAAAATTGGTGACCGTGGGATGGTTATACCTTGGTGCTGTCAGATAAAAATACTAATGCATCCGGCGATCGGAGGTTTCCTCACTCATTGCGGATGGAACTCGACATTGAAAAGCATTTGGTGTCAGATTCCATTATTATGTTTTCCCATATTTACGGACCAACCCACTAATTGTAAGTTGATAGTTGACGATTGGAAGATTGGGATTAATCTCTGTGATAAGAAGCCAGTCACAAGGGAGGAAGTATCTGACAATATTAACAATTTAATGAAAGGAAAATCTAGGGACAAGCTCAAGAAGGAGATCAAAGAGGTGAGAAAGAAATTAGAAAATGCAATTAAAATCAACGGATCATCAGAGATAAAATTGGACGAATTCATCAGGGATGTTGAGGCCTGCATTCAGAATGGAAACGGGAATCCATTGTGACGTAGAACAAGTGATCCTAGAAGTTTGATTCCATTCGGACACTTTGGGCATTTTGGTAATTTGCTCGTAACTGTTAGATTTAAGCGATCGAGGTATTTTTGGGCAAGAATTTGGACAATATCCACTTTATATATATATATATATATATGTCTGTATTTTGCTATTTTTGGTTCCGTTAGAAAAAAATTTATGTTTAGTTTTCCTCTTCTATATGATTCTAAATAATTCTCTCATATTTATTAAGTTCGACAAATTTTGAGTATATTGTATTTTTTTATTTTATTATTAAAAATTAATTCAAACACTCTGAGACTTTAAAAAAATTTCTTTTCTTTACCTAAACACGCATTTTTAACTTTAATTTGAATAATAACTAAAATTTTGAAAAGGAGTTCTTTATTTTGTCAGGTGAATTCTAAAATCGCTTACTTGGGACGTGCATCCGGTCACTACGCATTTTGTTACCGTTTTGTACGACCCTGGGGTAGAACGAACATGAGGCCCAATTTTAATGATCAAATTTTATACAGAATCCTTGTTTCTTTTTTTTTTCATTGTACCAATAATTGTGACAGAGGTTTGTCAACGTGAGATTCTTGTTCCAACTTTAGGCCACGTTTGGAGCACCAAAATCTATCAATGTTAACTAATTTTTTATATTTTTTTTCAACCAAATTTATTCACATATCACCTTTATGTCACATCTTTTTATTTTTATTGTACTTTTTAACTAACTTTTTGTTAATTAAATTGTCCCAAAAAAATATTTTTTTTCAAACCAAACACACCCTTAATACCCATGGCTTTTTTTCTTCAATTGTGCCAAGCAAAGGACTTGAAGTCTAACTCTCTATGCGCTACTAGAAGACTCCTCTTTTTTTTTTTTTTGTGGGGTGATTGCACCGCTAGAAGACTTCAACAAGCACTTCATCGTCTTAGGTGGGTTTTTTTTTTTTTTTCACCTTTTTTTTTTTTTTTTTTTTGATGGTTAATCGTCTTAGATGGTTACTTATTGCTTCGTTTGGGTTTCTTCGGTATAAAAGAAAAAGAGACATTAGTAAGGCTTCGGAGAATTAAAGCGTAAGAGAAATGATATTAATATTTTCTTTTTATAAATGTTTGAGAATTTAAGAGAAAAAAATAATAATTTTATTTCTTATGTTTTGGTGAACTAAGAAGAAATGAAAAATAAAAAGGGAAAATATATGTTCAAGGGCGAAGCCAAATAAAGAAAAGGGGAGCAAGTGACCCCTCTTAATTTTGAATACGAAATTACTAAGATATACGTAATATTTTGTTTTTACTAAAAACATTAAATTAATTCAAAATAAAGATATTTTAGTCTTATAAGAAAATTAAGGTCAACTAAAATTTTTTAACATAAAATAGGTTTATAAGAATTAAATCCATGTATTTTTTTGTAAAATAAAGATTATTTTCCACCTTACTGTTGAATATTATTATGCATAATTTCAGTAATATAATATATTGTTGAATCATTAAACTATAAAAAATATATACACTAATTTAATATTCAAGAATAATTTTCTCTGTGTCTAAAAACGTTGCTTCGAATCTCTCCTCTTCTCTCCATTTTTCTCCAACTTTGGAGAATAAAAATAAAAAAAATTTGGGTATTTTTTATTTTGTTTATTTTATCTCCTAATAAAACTCACAAACACAATACACATCATTCATCCAAATGTTACCTTATTTATTTTTTATCTTTACCTTCTTCTTTCTCTTCATACCATCCCATGTATTATAAAATACAATGGGCCCACCTTTTCGTGTGCAACAATGTTCTTATTCAATGTGATTACTTAAAATTTAATTTAATATGTTTCCAAGCTTCATCTTCTTGTGCTTATGCTGTGTTTGGTTGGGTGTAATTATTCTCCTCAGCCTAAAATGAAGACTTTTCGAAAAAAAAAAAAAAAAAAAAAGGGATCTTAATGCCTGCATTTGGAACAAAATGGGAACCCACTGCCCTGTCCAATGATTTTTTTAATTTTTATTTTTTTATTTCTAACTTTATATCAATAATTGTGAATGCCAAGGGTTTGTCAAAATGATCAGATATTATCATTGCTCTAGACAGATACAATTCCCCGTAAGTATGGTTGTTTTTCGTCAAGTATTTTTATCAAGTAATGGTCTAATGAGATAAAAAATATCTACAAGGTTGCAATTGTCCTGCTGTGGGGGTGGACCGCCCTCCCCGCACGCCAACTTTGACTGTTGCGACTCTTTCAAAACTCATAAGGAGTTAAATCGCAACATTTTCAAAACTTGTCCAAAAAGTTTCAGTTCATTCAATTTGAAAGGTAGAAGATCTATCAGAAACCCCAAAAAATGGAGGGTAATTCACGCCAAAAGCCTCATGCAATCTTTGTACCCTTACCATTCCAAGGGCATGTAAACCCGTCAGTGAACCTAGCCGTCAAGCTTGCATCAAGAGGCTTCACCATCACCTTCATCAACACTCAATCCCTACACCACCAGATTTCCAAAGCCCAACCAATTGGCCACGACGATGATATCTTTGCCGCCATCCGGCAGTCGGGCCTCGACATCCGTTACACCACCGTGAGCGACGGCCTTCCGCCAGAATTTGACCGGTCGGTCAACATAGAGCAGTTCTTGGGGGCCATGTTTTACACACTCTCCGCTCATGTTGAGGAGGTAGTAGCAAAAATTGTGAAGTCAGCTGCGCCGCCGGTTAATTGTCTGATTGCTGACACTTTCTTCGTGTGGCCTTCGAAGATTGCAAAGAAATTGGGACTCAAACATGTCTCTTTCTGGACAGAACCTGCCTTGGCCTTCTCATTAAATTACCATGTTGATCTGTTAATGAAAAATGGCCACCTTGGTTGTATTGGTTAGTTCCCTCTCTCTCCCTTTTTCTCTCTCTCATTGTGATCCCATGGATGTTCTGAAGATGCTTCTATGATTTAAATTGTCAATTTCTGTAATTCAACCAATGACATAAATAATTAGTGTGCGGAAGTTTTTGTGATACCGGGAAGAGATTGTCCGACCGACAGTCCTTTTTTTTACTCGGCATAGCCAAAAGTACTGTGTATTTGTCACTTTCAGTATAGTAGCTCATGGATATTCATTCGAACTTTTCCTTAATACTTTAAGTGAAAGGAGTTTGAGTTGAGAGAGGTGCATCATAGGGTAAAAGTGCCTGAGGATGACAAATATACAATACTTTCAATTATGCTGGGTAGAAAGAAGAGTCGCTAGTCAAACTATTATTCCCTGGGTTCACCAAAACTCCCGCAGAATTAGTATGCTAGGCTGATATGGTAAAATTGTGGCGAAAATGCTACACTTACACCCTAACTTTTTACACCATTGGTTACACCCTCATAAAACGATGCCGTTTTGTCCTTAAAAACAAAAAAAAGAAAAAATGGAGTTTCAAATCAGGAGGCCGATCTCCCAAATCAACTTTCAGATCAAATCTCCCGAATCAACCCCGCGCTCAAATAATCCAAGTTCGACTTCGTTTCTCGACCAGTTCTACCACGTCATAATTCCGTTCATTTTCGCCAGGAGGGTTTTTGAAGTCCAGAGAAGAAATCAAGCAACCGGTGCTCAGGGTTTTGTTTCCATTGTAATTGAATTAAAAAATGGCCGACGAAGCTACGAAATCAGAAATCCGAAACTCAAATGCTGAACTTGCTTCGATTGAAGCCACCATCTAATCAAACGCCTCAAGGTGCAATAGCGGCAGCGTCAAAGGTTCTTCCATTACTTCCGATAGGGACCGCGAGAAATCGTTAGCATATGAGTAAGAGTTGATGGAGTGAGGATCAAAGGCTTCCAAGGAGCACGATTACACCGAAGCCACTGAACAGTACAGCCATGCCCTCGAAATCAGGTTAGGGCTAATAGTGCTCCAGTCCATTTCCGGTATTCCTTCTTTTTGCCTCTGTGTTGTTGATGGCATCTTGAATGAAATTGAAATCTTCAGGTCGATAATTGCTTGTTTTAGGAGTAAATAATGTAGCAATTTCTTGGTTTAAGCTGGGTTAAGGTTTTTAGAGTTTGAATTTCTGGGAATGGTATGGAAAGAAAATTATGAATATAACTACAAAGTGAAGGTAGTGTATAATGAGTTGCTTAATTGTCAATTCGGCATGCTAAATTTATTAATTTGCTAAATTTATTCATTTGCAATGGGTGCATTGGGACAATTTGTCCGCTCTCCCTCTTTTGGCTGTCAGAAACAATGGAAACATTGTTAAGCTATCAAAAAATTACGTTAATGACAGTGATCCTTCATAGCTAAAAATTTTTTAGTCGAGAAAGACAACCTTGCTTCATGTTGAGGAACATGATTTGCCACCTTCTCAAGCCCTGGATCTTGGTGATTGGTAATTTCAGTAGCCTTCTGGTTTGCCTCATTGCCAGTCTTGTAGCGTGGCTAGAGGTTAATACACCATCCATTAAGAAGCACCTGCTATGATGGAAATATCCTCAAACCAATCAGACGAAAAACGGAAAAGTCAAAAAAGAAGAAAAAGAAACCTAAGAAAATGTCAACAAAAAGTGGCTCTTATACGGTAAAATGTTGCGCAACCAAATCTAAGGCTCTTATGCTGTAAAATGTTGTGCAACCAAATCTAACTTATAATATCAGTTATAATCTTCCCCCCAACTCAAAATCCTGGCTTCACTTGAACATGTCATAAATCTTTTTTTTTCAAAGTGTTATCATGTTTCGGTGTACCTTGTGCAAAAAATAAATAAATAAATAAATCAATCAATCAAAGAATAAATAAATAACGATGTATATAATATTGTTAGTGCATCACAATAAAATTCTTACTATTATTGATTCAAAATTTTCCCCCGATAAATTCTAATTTTATTATGACTAACAGAGGCCCTTCAAGTTCAGAAAAACCCAGCACCTCATCTGGTACAGAACCCAACTGACCCCTTCAAAACAGCCTTTCATAGTTGTGATTTATTTAGAAAAGGTTCACAACATGTGTGCTCTAAAAAAATCTACAATCTAACAAACCCATGCAAGAAACATGAAGAGGCTTATCTTTTACTACTACAAGATTCAAAATCACAATACCCGTAAAATTAAATACCACGAGCAACCCCATCTATGAAAAGAAGTAAATCTAATGTAAATTATATGTTATGCTAACAATGGTCACACATCAATCTACAGATATCACACAAAAAGAAAACAAATCTACGTGAAACACAAGGAAAAGCAACAATCTTGTCAGAAAAAAAGAAAGATCTGGCATGTTGAAAACAATCCAATGTATCAAAATTATCCCAAAAATCAAACAACCCACTATCACAAAGCATCAAAAACAGATCATTACAAGCTCATGAAGTCAAATTTCTCACCAAATCCAAAGATTTAATGTACCCAATATAAAGAAGGTTGTAAAAGGCATAGAAGTTATATCAAGAAAAGAACCTGCAGGGGGTATGTTGGCTATGGTGGCGTGAGGACGAAAGAGGGAAGGCCCAGAAACAGAGAGCCTAAAGATTAAAAAGAAATATTGGAATATTGTAATTTATAAGAGTATTTAGTAGAGAAAGAACTAATACAAGAATAGAGATATGATATTAGACTCTTTTCTTTGCAACAAAATTTGATATAATTTTAGTATTAGTTGCCAACAAATTGATGCAAGCTACTTCTGTTTTTCAAATTTTTTTTTTCTTTTCTATTACATAGAGTTTCTTCTTATTTGGGCTTATATGATGTTACATTGAGGTGCATGTAGGTTCTTGTTCGAGCTCAAGCTCAAGTCAAGGTGTCATGTGGCCCGACATCTACACAAGTGTAGGCTGAAGTAAGAAGCAATGTCAAAAGATAAAAAGAATTGAAAAAGTGAGGGCAAAGGTGCAATTGAAGCAAGGAGGAGCCATCAAGAGGCAAGAAAGAGAGATCATTTGCATAGTCTTAATGTCAAAAGGTAAAAAGAAAGACTGAGACCAGTACCGTCCAAGCCAACTGATTTCCCCTTCTTTGACATAACGAGCTATGGTAGAAGAACCTGAGGATGAAGAAGTTGGAGGAGCCAAGAGCATAGAGATTACAAGTTGAAGATTAACTGTTGGATATTGACGTGTTACTTATTTGTAATTCATAGTTCTAGTATTTGTTTTTTATTATTTTGTAGGTCAACCTTGTATCCTAGAAGTTGTAATTTTCAAATGTTCAAGAGATATCTTCTTTGTACTTAAATGATGTAATTGTTTTAGTTATTCAATAAAAATTCAAGTTTAGATGATTATTGTTTTGTCATTTATTTAGCTATGAATGTGGCTTGTGAATGGCGATTTAGATGGCTTGTGTGTAAGTTAAATTGATGTTATTGTTCTTGTTGTATTGGTTGAAATGCGAGATGTCGGTGTAAGATCAAAAACAGGGGAGACTCTGCCGAAATTTTGAATCACCACCACCCAAAATCTGACATTCAATGGTTAAATTTATGCACATTAGTACGGATACATTATGTATACGATACAATATGGACATGGGATGTGAATATGACACGATATGGACACGATACAAGTACAAGGAGTAAAAAGGTCAAAAAAAATTCAACAAAAAACCTTTTCATTTGGTCATTTCTCAAAACTTATACAAACTGCAAATGAAATAGAAGTGCCAACAACTCATTCGATACATAAGGTGCTAATAAAATGTGAATATACATTAGCCAAACCAACCTTTCATTTGATGATCTCTCAAGAAATAGACAACTAATCATCTCTCAAAAATACCAATAACTCATTAGATACATAGACACAAAAGACAAACATGATACAACTACCAAAAGCAAGCAAGTAAAATACTATTCTTCCTTATCCGTTTCATTCATTATATCTGTAAAGCTTAATTGTCCTCCTCCCCAAACTTGACTTGATTGTCCTCTTTCCCAAACTTGGCCACCTGAAAAAGTTGGTTGACCCATCCAAACTTGACCATTGAATATGCTTTGTGAACTTGGAAAAGAAGGCATTGCTTGGCTCAAGCTTGTTCCGGCTGGATAGAAATGTGGAGAAAATGAAAAGATGCTTCCGCCTTGAGCACAATTTGGTGGCATATCATTGAACATCATGTTTTGCCACATGTTATGTCCCATGTAGCTTGGGTGACTCTATCCAAGAATAAAAAAGGAATTTTAATAAACATTACATAAGATAGGAAATAATGCAATTAACAAAGTTTATTTCTCCAAAAATAAAATAAAATAAAATAGAATAATAAAATTTCTTACATTTAAATTTACAACACTTTCTTGAGTCCCAATATGGTGGCCAACCGCAATCTCCTCAACCCCCTGAAATCCATTAAAATATTTAAAAATTCAAAAAAATATATACTAAAATTTATTAAAATTCATTAAAATATTTTAAAATTCAAAAAATATTTATTAAATCATGAAGAACTTATACCTGGGGTTTTTTGTTCAACAATGGCTTATTTTTTGTTTGTCTTTTATTCGTAACAATTTTTTCCACAAGACTGATCTTTCTTTTTGTCGGTAGTCTCCCTTTTCGTCGAACACGTATTGGATCAAAAATGTTTGTGCCATGTTTGGAAGGTATAACCCCATCTCCAAATGAAAAAGGTTCTTGCCATTGAGTCCTTGTGTCATCACCAAGTGAAACCACATTACTTTGAACTGAAGCTTCCATGCACTCTCGTTTTAGCTCTTGTATCCGCTTCATCACCATATCATACTTCTCCTGAGATCTTTCTGCTAAATCAGCCACCTCATTAAAGAGATTGCACATGTTATCATGCCGACACTCTTCAATTGACTTTGAGGGCTTATTGTAACAGATCCGAACTTTAGTATGAGCCCTTTTCATATTTTTGCACCATCTTCTCAACACATACTTGTTAGGAACTCTTTCAACTCCCATTTCATGCCATGCCATCAGTTGATGTGTACACACTATTCCTCTGAATTCAAATAATCGACAATTACAACTTGTTTCATTGGTTTTAGCATTAAAATCAACATAAAATGACACATGTTTCTTAAATTTCTCTTCTTCTTCTCCAAATGTAACCCACTCTTTTACCTCAAATACGGACTCAATGTCACCTGCTTTTATCTTTGAACATAAACAATTAATTTTCCCAACAAGTTGTTTGTGAAACTCCTTAAACTTTGCATTCGTATAAGCGCTTTGAAATTGCTTTTCCAACTCACATGTTGAAATTAATGGAATGTAAGTGCGCCAACTGTTTGCATCTTCTAGGTTTTCAAGTTCCACCTTATCCGCCAATGCTGTTTCATATTGGTCTACAAATTGTTTCAAGGTAGTCTTGGACTGAATGAAACCATCAAAATATGCATTCATACTTTCGCTTCTCTGTGTGGATGACATTCCCGCCCAAAATACATCTTTAAGATAAGCAGGCACCCACCGTTTCCTCTCCAAATACAACCCCTCTAACCATGTATTATTTAAAAGCTCATACTTTTTGATGAACCCATCCCAAGCATCCTCAAATTGTTCTACTGTTAGTGAATCATAAACTGTAGCACGCATACACTTTGAAATTTTCTCATAAGCATTGTAGCTACCAAACTTTTCAGGCACCTTTTTCATAATGTGCCAAATGCACCACCGATGTCGAGTCATAGGGAATACTTCTTCTATAGCATTCTTCATGGCCATACATTGGTCAGTAATAATTGCTTTCGGAGCACAACCCGACATGCATGCCTTCCAGGTCGCAAATAACCACGAAAACGACTCAATATCTTCATTAGAGATGAGGCCGCATCCCAACAAAATAGATTGACCATGATGATTCACACCTACAAATGGAGCAAAAGGCATATTATACTTGTTTACTAAGTACGTTGTGTCAAATGTTACGACATCACCAAACTCTTTACAAGCTGCCCTGCTCCTTGCATCAGCCCAGAATACATTCTTTAGTCGACAATCATCATCTACATCCATAGCAAAAAAGAACTCAGAATTGTCACCTTTCATTCTCATGAAATAACGATGCATTGCTTCAGCATCTCCTTCCACGAGTCGTAAACGTCGTTGTTTATCCAAATAATTTCTACAATCCTTCTTAAGAAATGGAAGCTTATCAGGTCCCCCAGCCTCAGTACAAAGTGCATTATAAGTCTTATGTGCTCTAATCCCAGCTCTATCATTTAATTCAAGCATTCTTTTCACTTTTTCATCAAGTACCCTGTTACTCTTAAAAAACCTTGCCTTCGATGGACTTTGTTCATGATTGTGCTCCAAAGTAACTAGGTTAAACCTCCACTTTCCCTCTGGGTTCATGACAACAGTAATGCGAGCTGGACAACCAATTCTTGACTGTGGTCGTGGTTTGATCGGGTTGCTTGTATTCACTTTTGCCGTTCCATCACGAGTACATGAAAGTGCAAGGCGTTGTAACTTTCCATCTTTTCCCTTTCTCGATGTTCTTTTATGAATAGCAAACCCTTGTTGTTTAGCATATCTGGAGTAATAAAGATAAGCATGCTCCAATGTGTCGAATGTCATTCCTTCCTTCGGTTCTTCTACTTTATCTTCATAACTGTCAGTTTCATCTTCCTCACACTGAGTAGTATCTATCTCTTCACACATTTTGTTTGAAAGACAACTCCGTACCTCTTGCTTGCTTTCACTCTCTCCACTCCATACCTGTTCTTTTTCTTCACACTCTATGTTTTGAGGCATTGTTGATGGAACAAACTCCGACGATATCATCTGCCATTGAAAAACAAAGGAAACAAGGTTAGAACGACCAATAACCTAATTATTTATATCATTAATCAACATATTCATTAAAACAAATCTTATTGCTTTAAACCATAGGGACGACAAACTATTAGCTGAATCTAATATTGCCAATCATTGTTCATCAAACACAAAAATCCAACTAGTTATGAGTCAATTTTGTATATGCATATATTATTAGGATCAGGGATGGAACCAGGAATTTAGTTGATGGGGAGCCAATTCTTAATAAATATTAATATTTTTTCCTAATCTAAAAAATGCAATATAAGAATTAAATAGTCTGTTTGATCTTCAACGCATAATATAAATCAAAAATTCAAAACATAATCATTCGTATATAAAACAATCATGAGAATTCATCATTCAAACACATTTCAAAATAGCACCTATTAAATTGAAAGGACCAAAAGATAACTTCAATTATGGCTCAATATAAAAGAGTATACATCCTGTAGTTTATAAATGGTATAACTCAAAAATTATGGCTCAATGTAAAAGAGTTGGGAGTGCCATTTTTAAAATAAAATATTTATAAATATATTTTTACTCTATATATAATTTTTTTCAATGTTTGGGTGAGCCAGGGCCCTATTGATCAGCGCATAATTCCATCTCTAAACATTTCTGTTTCATTTTGTTTTTTTACTTGATAAAAAAAAAATTAGTTTGAAAAAATCAAGGGAAGCTAAATACGTCGATGGTAGGGTGGTTGTAGTATGACACGGTTCCAGTGGTGGTCGGAATGAAGCTGGCGGAGCTGCTCAAAGCTGGTTGACCCTTCTCCAAATGACGTTGAACTTGGGTGTTGGTTGCTTGAAGAAATCTCTGCACTTCAAAAATCCTCCCGACGGAAAATGTATGGAAAAACATGACGTGACGAGTTGGCCAAAACTAAGACAAAACGACGTCGATTCAGATTATTTGAGAGTGGGAATTAATTTGGGTGAGCGTCGGGCTGCGCCTGATTTGGAGCTTTTTTTTTCTCTGGAAAAAAAACGGCGTCGTTTTATCGGGATGTAACTCACGGTGTAAAAGCATGTGTGTAAGCGTAGCACGACCCAAATTGTGGTTTGTTTTTCAAAAAGCAGTGGCCTTTGTTCAATATTTTCTCTACTTTTTGGTGAATTATTCCAACTTATTGATTAATTCATCAGAATCTGTGCCTCATTGGTTGAATTAGAGGCCATCGTGGTTTTTTTTTATTAGCCTTTACTGTCCAAGTATATTACGTAACATATGATTCATATTACATGCACCAAAAACCCTTTTGATTATATATATTCTTTTGGTTATTAGATCCTCGCAAAGATGCGATAGATTACGTACCAGGTGTTCAATCAATCGATCCAACAGACATGTTGTCGTATCTTCAAGATTTGGATATATCTACAATTCAACACCAGCTAATCTTCAAATCATTTGAGGATGTTAGGGGAGCAGATTTTGTGCTATGCAACACCGTACAAGAACTTGAAACTGAGACCATTTTAGCTCTTCAGACCAAGATGAGATTCTATTCTATAGGACCCATTTTCCCAATGGGGTTCACCAAGAGCATTGTATGCACTAACTTGCTGCCCGAATCAGACTGCACCAACTGGCTAGATAGCAAGCCTCCTGGCTCGGTCTTGTACGTCTCATTTGGTAGCGTTGCCCAGTTTGCAAAAACTGACCTACTTGCGATAGCTAATGGCTTATTAATTAGTGGAATTACTTTTATTTGGGTGCTTCGTCCCGATATTGTGAGCTACGATGACACTGACCCACTACCCGTTGGATTTAAGGAGGAAATTGGTGATCGTGGAATAATTATACCTTGGTGCTGTCAGATAAAAGTACTAATGCATCCGGCGATCGGAGGATTCTTCACTCATTGTGGATGGAACTCGACATTGGAAAGCATTTGGTGTGAGATTCCATTATTATGTTTTCCTATATTTGTTGATCAACCCACTAATCGTAAATTGATAGTCGATGATTGGAAGATTGGGATTAATCTTTGTGATAAGAAGCCGATCACAAAGGAGGAAGTATCGGAGAAGATTAACAATTTAATGAAAGGAAAATCCAGGGACAAGCTCAAGGAGGAGATCAAAGAGGTGAGAAAGAAATTAGAAAATGCAATTAAAATCAACGGATCATCAGAGATAAAATTGGACGAATTCATCAGGGATCTCAAGGTTTGCATTCATAATGAAAATGGGAATCCATTGTGATGTAGAACAGGTGATCGTAGCAGTTTGAATCGATTCGGACACTTTTGGGCACTTTGGTAATTTGCTAATAAATGTTGGATTTGAATGATGAAGATATTTTTGGGCGAGAATTTGGCGACTCCACTCGATATTTTATTTTAATGTATTATTTTCTTTTGCTATTTTTGGTTCCGCTTGAATAAAATTCGTAATTAGTTTCCTTTCTTTATATATGGTCCAAAGTAATCCTCTCATATTTATTAATTTTGACAAATTTCGAGTATATTATATTTTTTTTAATTCTGCAATAAGAGTTTAAGACTATTTTCTTTACATAAGCATGCATTTTCAACTTTAATTTAAATAATATTAACATTTTGAAATTGAATTTTTTTTGTTTTGTCTTGTGAATTCTAAAATTGTCTATTTAAGGCGTGCATCCAGCATTACGCATTTTATTACTGTTTTGTGCGACATTGGAGTAGAACGAACATTAGTGTACCAATTTTACTCAAAAAGTTAAACATATAGCCATATTTTTTTTCCTTTTCTTCCCCTTACATTGTATCAATATTTGTGGCACAAAAGTTTGAAAAACTTGTTAATATTTGAAAATTTTAGTTAATGCTTGAGTATTTATGAAACTTGAATGTTCATTCATGATTATATATATTTAGTTTAAATCGCGTAGGTGCAAAAATAATCATAGACACGTGCCATCTTTCCAAGCATAAGAAAAATGTGCTCAGTATTGATTTAATAATCAGTAAATCACTGCCGTTGATCCCACCACTTTGTAAAATATATAATTCCAACCATAAATGTAAAATGATAATAAATAAATTGAATTTATTATCTCGTAATTAACCTGATTAGTTCATTCTTTTAGAAGTAGCAGACAAATGTGACATCTGAATACTTCTCAATATTATATTCTGTTTTTCTGATAATCTCTCTTATGTGCATTTAATTCTGAGTGGGAAGGGCATTAAATATGAAATGAAAGGAATTTAAAGAGGAGAAGATCGTCATATACTCTTATATATATATATATATATATCTATAAAATACATAATCATTACAATTCAATTTTTTACACATTAATTTATTTATTATATCTAACTATAAGTACAAGACTTAACCCCAAAATCTAATTACGCTCACTATTGTCAACTATTTATATCATCTTTTACATTACAATTCTCTCAAACTTATTCTAACTTTACTATCAGAGGGTTTCTGGTGTGGGACCATCTCTAGCCATTTTTCTGACTTTTTTTACTCTGTAGACTCGAATTTTGTCGTTCTAGTTGACATGGTAAGCAAGTCCGGCGATATTTTTTTATTACTGAACATTTGGCACCCACCATAGGGCTTATTTCTTTGTTCCCACATTTTTGTGTTCTTTGAATTTTATCAACTATGACTTTAAGTGGTAATATAATGCCTCCATGATCTCTACGAGGAGGAATTAACACGAAACTCTCCAGACAGAAGATGAGTGCACTTACAATTGCTACTCAAGGATAGACAATAAGAAGGCAACGCAAGGTCAGTGATCCTAAAGCAATTAAGAGGAGGTAAGACTTGCAAGATCGGGCTAACACAAAACAAGCTAAATTACAGGAGATCCTTCAAGAACTTAGCGAGGAGAAAGGAAATCGAACAAGCCATGGTCATTCTGACTATAAGCAGTCTGAGTCAAGTACAGATGAGAGTTATGATGCTCTGTATGATGATCAACCAAAGACGCGTGCTAGGAAAGAAAATATATGCATAGGAAAAGAATCCAAGTTCCAAGCGAGAATTGATGTTGGTCTAGTGGTGACTTCTGGTGTTAAACTTGTGGGTACACGTTCAACCCATATTTAACACCAGGAGTCCATGCAACAACAAAAGGCTAGGACCCCTAATTCCCAGTAGAAGGAAGATGCTCCCAGGAGAAAGCACTTAAGTCAAAGGAAGCAGTGATATGAAAGAAAAAGTGCATCTATTGATGATGCGGTGCCAACAAAAGTAAAGAAGTCTGGCAAGTCTGAAGAGATAGAGAATGTAGTACCCGGTATTTATTTTAACCTATTTATGTATTATTTTGGGCTAATAAAATATTTATTTGAAGATTAGATTGATTTATTTTATTTTTCCTGGGCTGAGTATGGTCCAAATTGGTATTTGGTTGGATAACTGAGCCAAGAGCCCAGCTCTCTTTTTCTTTCCTTCTTTTCTTTCCCTTTTCATTTTCTTTTCTTTTTCTTTGGTGGGTTCAGTTGTCTAGAGAGAGAGACTGGACGGAAAAGAGAGAACAGAAAGAGAAAAGAAGGAGAAGAAAGAGAATAAAGAGAGAAAATAAGTTCCAAGAAGGAAAATCAGCGGATTGAGGAAATATTCGATGCCGTGAACATTGTGGTAATGTCCGTTTCTTGTGATTTTGCTTAAGGCGAAGGATACAGGCATTTGAAGTTTAAGAACCAAAACATAAATCTTCTTATTTCTTCTTTTCTCTTCAGATTCGAGGTAGGTGGGATTTATATTCATGTTCTAGACGTTGTAAGGGTGATTTTGATATATAGATGTGCTTGATTTGGTTGAATATCACGTGATTCGTGCACACATATATATACATATATATATATATATATATATATGTATATATGAGTGTGGTTATACCTTTGCATATAAATATAAATATCTTGCATATATTTGAGTTATTCTTTGATTAATTATTGAAGTAACATGTGATTCAAATGTCTAAGTATTATTACATGAGTTATTGTTGAGATTGAAGCTTAAAATGATAATTTGGGGTGGGGTTTCATTGGGAACGAATATAGGAGCTGGGCACTAGACTCTAGTGTCTGGACCGGCCGATTGGGGTGTCTAGACGAGCTAGTAAGGGTGTCCGGACACCAGTATGGTAGATTTTCAGAAAAGTGTAAAAATGGGTTTAAGCATATTTTTGTGTCTAAATTGAATTATTATGGATTTTTTATGATGGAATTAACTCCAAATTATTATCATACCTAATGAGAATGTATTTTTATATTATAAAGATGTTTATTTAAATGATTGAGCATATCATGTGCATAGGGCTGGGGTGGTATCATCCAATTATATTGTGACTATTGATAGGCTGAAAGGGCCATATTTATATTATGACATGCTGAGGCACAGGTTATATATATATACTGGATTCATGATTTGAGATAAATTATAAAATGAGATTTTGAAAATACTGGATGATCGCCAGTCAATATATATGACTAGAGCTTAGTCATTTGGAGTTGAAACATTAATTATGAGATTTTCTCTAGACTGCAGCTGAACCCTACTTGAACTAAGTAGATGCCTGACTAAGAATGTAACACTATTTCCTAGCAGAAGGGCCAGTGAGTATAACACGGTTCTCCTGAGTCTAACACCAGTGGGGGTGTAACACGGTTCCACATTCAGTTTATCAATTACTCGATACTTTTCCACAAGCACAAATTCCACTTTTTATAGGCCCAAAAATTCTTTCACAAAATAATCCACCCTTTTCTAGCTTATTGGTTTTGTAATGAAAA